>CM023096.1:15944496-16417819 GCA_013103745.1 Gardenia jasminoides
AATTGATTTTAGTTTGATAGGATGTTAATTTTCCATTTCGGAACCATAAGCCTAATGAGTGAGGTTAACCCATTGCCAAAACCTTTCCAAACCCACTAGTTAAAGGGTTTGGTAATGGGAATTAAAAACTGTTGGGTTACCCGATAAGATTTGGTAAAATTAGAATTTAGTAAGATGGATTTTCATAAATACCAACGCTGCTATCCCTAAATATCTGGTGGAAGAAGTTGTTAAAGTGTAGATTTCATTTGAATCCACATGAATCTGCAATGGGAATGAATTTCTAGACACTTATATTGGACTGGGACGTTCTTATTAGCATTCTTAGCAGTCCAACAGCACAGGAGTTTAATTGACCATGCACAATTCAAAAGTTCCGGGTCAATCAAAATACCAGTCCACCTTCTGTTTCCGCCACTACAAAGAAAGGTCACAGGATTTATACAAACTTGATATATGTCTTCCAGAAAATTTCAGATATGCATGGTCCGCTAATGCACAAAGTGAACCATATGAAAACAAGCAATACTTCCTTGCTCTTGAAAGGGGCAATGTCAGTCATTGGCTGTAACAATCACATTCATCCTGCCCTGGTGACATTTTTGCCTGTCTATACCCATTAACTGCCTTTAATCCAGTAGGCCAAATTGAAAGGATCAAATATTAATTCTTTCCGGGCATTGTCTATAAGACTCGTCTGTTAGTTATTAAAAATCTCTAAAGATCCTTGGATGAAAAAATTTAGGCCATTAATTAGTACTTTTTCCTTAACATTTTATAGCTAGATAATAGAAAAGCACGAGTTAATAGAAAACAGACCAGTTAACAGAAACGCACGAGTTATCCACTATGCCACAGAGATGTTTCAAAAGAACAGTGGATTTTTAAATAATAACAACCTTTATCTCTTCTACAGTTTCAGGATGTTCTACAGAAGCTTGATCGAAGCAAGTTATAGTAAAGATAGAGCATTTTGTTTCTGCTTCTTCTTTGCGATAACAAGAATTTGGGGAAACTAAACGTACAGAGCCAGAGAAGGGAGAAATCAAAATATTAAACCTCTTGAGGGTCAATATGAGACATGAAGGAATTGTCTCTGATTAAAACCCTAAGATTCATGAGTTGAAATTGCTTTCTCTAGTTCTATTTCTCCACTTCTTGAACAACTCATGAACCAAAATAAAATCCTAAATGCAACAGAGCAGATTAGATCACTAGTCTCACCCTGACCACTCCATACATTTGCTCCCAATGTCCAATAACAATAGCTGGCCAACTCCCAGACCAACAAGCAATACCAAAGTCCAGCAATCACATGTGCTTAGTTCACATTCAATCCAGCAAGAGTAGAACAAATTTTAAAGAAACTTCAGTTACCTGCAGATAGCACAATGGTCCCTATGGTTAAAAGCTTCTTGATGGGCACACCATCCTGCCTTTCCTTCATCTCATCCACCAAGCAACCAGGGCAGTCCTCATATTGTTTTTTTCAACAGTGTTTCCTGGAAGCCCATTGTTTGCCATTTTCTTACCAAACTCTCAGCACCACCACCAGTACCATTCCCACCTGTTCAGTTGCCTCAAGACCAACTGCAGAATCAATCGGACGAGTGAAGAAACTAGAGGTAAATCTAAGAATCAATAGGGCGAGCCATGAACGGTCTGTGGACCAAAATTCTTTGTCAGGACCTCTATTTCAAGTCAGTCATTGTGTCTGTCAATTGAAAAACGTGAAACTTGTAAAGAGGAAGTGTCTGGCACAAGATTCAACTAGTGAAGAATTGGACAAATTCAGCCAATGGACAATAATATGACATTTATGACCAATTAGGCATGTGCAACTTTCCGAGTAATTTGCTTGTTTTGAATTGTCTACTTGTGCAGTTGGGACATCATGCATAACGTTGCTGGCACTAATGATAGCATAGCAATAGCCAACATTGGGATTAGTATGGGGACTATGATAGGATAGCAATATCTAACATCAGGATCAGGACAATCCCATGTACAGAACACTCTCGGCCACCCATGATTCAATGCACAAAAATCTTGAATTGCTATTTGTAAGAGTTTTTATAAAAAATACACCCAACGATTTGACGTGATATGAAATAAAACTCGACAAAAAAAGTGTCGTGAGACATATAAAATTTTTTGTGGAAAATTACGATACAAACAAATATCTTTTAAAGTAGTTGTTATAAAGTTAAAGTTATAGTTGTAAAACAACGTAGATAACAATAAAGGGCTTTTTTTTGAATGTTTTGTTAACTTTACACCGTCCGTATGCCATAATTTCAAGACATACTTCCCATTGATGGGAGAAAGAACAGAAGCTCGACAAATGACAACACATCATGTTGAATTGGGGAACATTAATTGAAGAGAGAGAAGGAATTAGTAACAGACTAACCCGTATTAACCGAAAGGAAGATTTTCAAAATCTAAAAGTCATATCACAGTAAGAAAATGTGAAAGTTGAAATTTAAATGTCATATCTCACTAAGAAAAAGTACAAGTGGTTACCTTCTGTGAATTGTGAATAGCACAAGGCCCCAAAATAAGACAAAGGGATTGAGGAACCATCTCACGGTTTTAAATCTCCAATTGAATTAGACCCCCTAATAAAGTTTTTTTTGGTTGATGAAAAGCTTTACTAAATTCTTTCAAATAAGAAGTAATTTATTTTAGAATTGCATAGGAGTCGGTGTACCTCAATAATAGTATATACAATGTAAATCATGAGTTCAAGTGTTAAAAAATTGTGTCATTATTTATTATTTCAAATTTATTTTGCAAGATCCACATATATATCCACATATTATTTGTCAAACTTTCCATTCCCACGAAGCTATTACCATAACTCTTCATATAACTACTATCACTATACTAATAACCTACTAGCAAAGTTTTAAACTCTAATCTGACCGACTGGTCCAAACCAAACAAAGGAACCAACTCAGTCTCACTCAAAACCGTTAGCTAAAAAAATCCGGTAAACCCGATCAAAAATTGGGTTTGAACGAGGCATTGTAACCGCTTTAAACCTAAATTTTTCCATTTCCTTGTTCTAAGCTTCTCAATCGCTCAAACAAAAAAAAGGAGCATCGAACTTATTGAAGAATATTCCAATTCAATAACGGATTTTATGGTCTCAAAATTTTATTCTTTTTCAAAAAATAAATAATAATGATAATAACAATTATATTATGTATTTTCACTAAAATATTAGTGAATTCATGCATCGAAGTTATCATTTTCTAATTTAGAGAATTTTTCGGAATAAAATTGTTTGGTTTTGTTCTCACCGCTTTAAGTGTCAAATTTTGAGCCGTAATACGAATAGTAGATCTAAGATGAAATCATATAAGAGACATTACAGAATATATTTAGTGGTGTGGAGAAAATCCAAAGAAAGTACACTGACGCTGACATAAAGTCAAAGGACTAATCCTCTAAATGAATAGCTGCTTGTTCCATAAAGTCTATTCTCTTGCTTCATTTCTCTCCATTATTTTCAACAAATCCTTGTTTTACCCATGGAGCTCATCTGCCCAATGCCCAGAGAGAGACCGAGGGGAGAGAACCTGAGAGAGAGAAAGGGAGAGAGAGAATGAGGTAGAGACAAACTCAGCTGCCACCTCTTGGAGTTCCTGGCTGAATCACTAAGAACTTGAAAATCTTGGCCTTGTTGAAGGATTTGTAATGGAAGGAAGTTTGGGAGAAAGTTGTATGAACCTACTAGATCTTGCTATATCTGAGGTAACCTTTTGGTTTCAAATTTGGCCATGAAATTTGTTATATCTCTCATGAAGGTTAGAGTACTAGTCTTAACCTTGGAATTGGATTGATTTTGTTGGAAATTCCTTACAATTTTATACCAATTGACCCTGCACACCTTGGTCCATGATAAAGCCCAGGAACCTCTCTGCCCTGTTCCACCCATAAAATTTCAGCTTATTTTCCACCCCATCGTATAAACACCAAAATATCCCTAACCAAATGTCCGGGCTTACCTGGATAGATTTGTTGTTTCGGATTTCCTTCCTGACCATGAAATGCAAGATTTGACTTTTGATGTCTTCATGAAAAATGTATCCTGTCTTAGCTTCAAAACGCCATAAGATTCATCTCAATCTAATAGTTGTTACTCCATATGATTAAAACACTGTGAGATCGGTGAAATTGATAGTTTGTTGATTACCTTGCCAAGGATCTTAACGCTAATAATAAGTGTTTGATTCTATGAAGGACTAATGATTGATGAAACCCTTAGGATTATGAGAGAGATATACATGTTTTTATGGCTATTTTGTTGACCGAACTTTCAAGGAAATTAACTCACCGGCAACATTAACTAGAAATTTTAGCTTACTTCTTCAAAATTTTGAGTTGTTTTTCGACAAGATTTTGGCCTAATGATTTTATATGTTGTTGCTTATATGTATATGATAAATTGGAGCTGAAATCTGGAATTTTCATTGCTAAAAGTTGATTTAAATTGTTGTTTTGGAACTTGTACTCAAACTGGCAGATTTGAGCCTGGATTGTTTTAGCCCTGTTTAATATTCTCTTGATGTGATTTTCCTCCAACAACTTTTATATTATGTTGAACTATGGGTGTATGTTGAAATGGGGTTAAAGTGTGAATTTTGATGGTTTAAAGTTGACGAAATCTCTATTTTTGAACCTTGGGACTGTTTTGACAAATTTGATATGTTGACCTGCTTTTGGTTTCATTGGTATTTTCTTGACTTGATTTTGCTCAAACGACTTGCTATTATATTAAACTATACTATGGATTGATTTGGGATTGAAATCATGAATTTTGGATTTAACGAGTAACTAAGTTTACTTTGGTTTAGTTTGGCTAACTTTGGAATCAAAACTCTTGCTACATTTTGACTTACAAATGAAGCACTTATGAACTCTCCTTGAGTGTTAATTTGGTGGTTGCTGTGAGAGTTTCTCTTAATTTGACAAGAAATTGAGAATGCTTGAGAGAAGGGTTAAGAGGGAAATTTCTTGATCTTGGTTAAAGAAGTAATGGGAACCTCGAAGTAAAACGCAAATTTATTTTGCCTCACTCACCAGACTTTGGTGAGTGTTCCTTATTTTCTAAATGTTTTGTGTCCCACTCCAGTAGTTTTATTTAAATTTGCACTAAACCTACTTTGCCTACTCTACTTAACTTTGACTAGGGTCTTCTAGTACTTTTCAAACCTCGTTCCACTTGTTTAACGAAATGAATTGTTACTTTTGTAAATGAAATGGTTTCTGCGTTCAAGTTCCTGCTAGTTATGCTTTAAATGTACCTTTCTACTCAAATGTTTTACTCTTAAACATGTCCCAACAAAGGTATTTCAAAGAATTCCTAATATTTACAAATAAAATGGTTGTGAATGTATTTTGTGTGTTTACACTAAATGCCTTGTCGTTGATTAAGTGTTAGTTTATTTGTTATATGTACATCGTTGACCGTTAACCGTTGACACCAGTAACTGAAAGTTTTGGACGACGAAGCTGGTCCTTGCATGGTCTGGACCCACGCCTTTGTTATCGGCCATCCTCAATCGTAAGTTGGACTAAGTCGTGACCACAATCGGACACCTCAAGGTTTACTCAGTATTACCACCGAGGTATACAGACCGCTAACTACGACTTCATCAACTCTATAAAGCAATGTATTCTTTTACTACTTATACTTGATTAGTTGATTGTTCAATGAATAAATGCTTGAAAGATTTCTGTGTTGATAATTGTCTTTTGAACGATTACTTGTTAAAGTTGCTACTTGACAAACCATGTTACTCAATGTTTATTTGTTTTCTTGAATTTATGGAAACCTCACCGAAGCTTTTACCACCCCCCCCCCCCCAAAATAGTTTGTTCTCCTTACTGTGACGGAGCAAAGAGAAACCAAGATGGACTCAATTGTACATAATGGGATTACCATCATATAAATTTTGTTGAACTTGTATTTGAGAATTTAACTATTTTTATTTTCTCTTTGGGATTGTAAGCAAGAATGAAAGTTATGTATGGTTTATTAGTTATTAAGAAATCAATTTGCAAAGGTCTCATTAGCTTGATTGGTTGAGGATAAATTCCGAGATTATGTCTCTGTGCAAATTGGGAGTAATTTGAATTCTAAGGACTTGTGGTTGGTATAAGTACTTAAATATACTTGTGGATAACTTTAATCTATGTATAATATTCATTTAATTGAGAACTATAGTGAAGTGACAAGAGTTAGGAACAGACGCCCGCTAACCCCTTTGGTACTTTTGAAAGGGTTGTCACAAATGTAGAGAAAATGTTTTTCTATTGTAGTTTATATATTTAGATTCTTTCAACAAGGCATCTAGTCCAATAGCAATTTTATTTCCTTTCCGGTCCCTCATTGATCGGCATAACTGGTTCTTGGGAGAGAGATTAGAGATGGACTTGTTGCAACCCGCTTGAAACCCAAGAGAGAAATTCCATTCTCTGTTGTTGAAAGATTTGAAATCAAATAGAGTACATATAGAGTGTATGTGAGAGAGAGTGAGAGCAAAGAAGGGAAAAGAAGTTAGGAGAGAAAAGAAATGATGAAGACAAGAGAGAGTTTTAATATGTGTGGTGATAAAAAAGAAGAAAACAAAGGTAACAAATATAAAGGTAGAAACAAGGAAAAGTGAAAAAGAAAAGAACCGACGGCTACAATAGGAAGAGACAAGAAGGACACAAAGTAGGTTTGGCATTTATTAACTTTGAATGCCCTAAAACTTTGAGATAAATCTTTTTGACCTTATTGTTTTAATAAAGTACAAAATTAGCCCATTATATTTTCCAAATTATATTGTTTACCCATAACTTTAAAATTTTATCAATGGAGTTCTTTTGGACAAAACCTAAACTTATTAAATATGTATGTAATGTTATAACCACCAATATAAGAGGGATTTTATATATTATTTATATTATATATAATTAATATACATTATGACTTACTTATGATGTCATCCGATTCACCAGTTGAACTCCAGATCAATCCATTGACCGATCCCCGACTTTGGTCGAAGTTATACCGACCTAAGTCAGAAAATATAGCCTACTATAGCAGGAGCTCCAAATGATTTAAAATAATTTGAATTTAAAAATAATGTACGGATTTGACATTTGAAATTATGTCGCGCTAGATAAGGATCTAAGACATTTGAATTTAACAAACGTATAATCATTGAATAACATGAACCAAATTTATTAAAAATAAAATAATTTAATAACCTTAGGATTTGACACAAGTTAAAGTAGTGTAAACCTTCTGTAGGTCTCCACTAGTAGATAGGGTCTCTGTGTGTAATAAAGTTCCATTGTAATACTTATCTTATAGTATTTCATCTTTCCTATGTGGCACCCTAATTGAGCAAGTTTTACAACACACCTTATAATAAATTAGATGCTCTTATATTTTAATTACTTTTCTTACACCAAGTTGTTACACTTTAATCTTAATTCGCCTTAAAATTTTTTGGCTTATCTTCATAGCTCTCCCACTTTGTTTTAAAACATATTTAATCCCAATACTCTCAAATTCAAATAAACTGATATCACGTTGTTTTACTCTTATATAATGTGTACACATGTTTTTTCTTCACTACTACCCTTTCTTTTTCTCTTCCTTTCAGATGTGACATAGTCCCAAGATGTTCCACTAGTGGTCGTGTTCCATCCATGTGCACGACAGCCCATCCACCTGCCGCCTACTGGCATGCACTACTACATAAAAGGTATAAGGGAAAAATTAGAACCTGGTAGCAACTTGACACATTTTCATGACTTGTAAGAATGAATCATGAGCCACGGTAAGGTCTGGAGGTCTTGTAAATTGTTAATATATTTGTAAAAGTGTTTAGAAATAGGTAGAATGTTGTACAAACCTCCAAGTATTCTAGACCACACTAGAGTAGTGTAGAAGGTTCGAGAAGCTTTGTACATAATGAGACTTATGTATAGTTGTGCCAAACCTTTTGAGAGATTTGCAAGAAGGAGTAGCTTGTGGTGCTAGATCAGTGGAAAGACCTAGACACCAAAAATATGAAAGTTAGTATGTAGAGTCTTGTAGAATTTTCTAGAGACTAAGTGTAGGTGCAAGTTGTATAGAGGTTTCTAGAACCTCTTGCCTTGCCTATAAATACCCACAAACCCCTCAAGATTTGTAACCATCTTGTGAATCCAAGACTTCAAGCAATTCAAACTATTGTGTTGTCCAAGAAGCCTTTCTAGCTCTCCTTCCTTCTCAAAGCGTTTCTTTCTTTCCTTAGCTTCCGCACAAACTTGCGCAACTAGAAGTGAAGGTTGAACTAGCAACCCGATCACCTTGCTTTAGTCTTGAGCATCACTAGTGCAGCACGGTGAGTGTGCTTATAAGAGGATAAGCATCCCGTGACAAATGGTATCGATGAGAAAAGGCTGTGATACCGGGGTAAGAAGGGCGGATGGCAACCGCTTCTAAGACCAATGTGCAAAGGGAGTTCAAGGCGAGGGAGATGCACCCCACAGAGCAAGAGGGTTGCTCGTGGTAGGGCTGTAGGGACAACCGTCGCCACACAAGACTTGTTAGCCACTTTGAGAAGAGGTTGGCAAGAGTGGAAATGACCATTGCTGATCACCATGACCATGGGAGAGCTCGAGTGCATGCCACAACAGGTATAAGAGGTGAGAGAGTAAGAGGGGAAACCTCACTCAATGAGGCCGCGGAACAAACTTCTCAAGATGCGATGATGAGGTTTGAGACCTCATGGTGGATTCTTTACAAGCCGAGGTTGCCAAGCTCAAGGTGGAGCTTGAGGCATCGAGCACAGCTGGTATGGGCTGCCAATGCATCAGTTCATAATGCCTGCGGAGGAACTATAAAGGCTTGCAAGAGAGTGGAGGAGTTAAGGGCACAAAGGGCAATGGGGCTATCGGTTCCAAGGGTTGAAGTGCCGCAACCTGATGCCTAAAGTGGAGCAAGAAAGGCACGGGCTATTGAAAATTTTCTCTACAGGTTGGAGAGGTATTTCGATGCACTTGGCATCATAGGAGATGCAGCTAAGTTGTGAACCGCACCACTATATACTTAAAGGATTCGGCCTTAGTATGGTAGAGAAGAAGATATGACGACGTGCGGAGAGGAACCTATGCCGTGACAACATGGGAGGCATTCAAATGTGAGCTCAAGAAGCAATTCCAACCAGTCTTTGGCGGACCTAAGCTAGGGCCAAGATTACCGCTTGCAATATAGGGACTAACATATCCATGAGTATGTGAATGAGTTCTCTAAATTGCTATTGGAATACCGATATATCCCAAAAGGATGCCTCTTCCAATTCATGGATAGTTTGTGACCGGGCAAAGTTTCAACTACAAAGCCAACACGTGAAGGATCTCGAGGAAGCAACGGCCACAGCTGAACAATTATATGAGATCCCACCGAGAGACAATGCAAGAGACAAAGGGACGAGACCTGACCAAGGCTCCAGTAAGGGGAGACCGACCAACAAGTCCGTCAAAGTCGAATGAGAGATCCAAGACTCCTCCAAGAAACAAAGGGAATCGGCAGAACCAAGGAAAAAGGAGCAAGAATGAAGAGTTCAAATATTACATTTGCCAAGACAAGTCACGCTTTGTAAGGGATTGCCTGAATAGGAAGACATTGCATGCTATTATTCAAGAGCACATGCTAGAGGAACAACATCACAAGATCACGTGCATGAGGCTAAGCGCGATTGAAAGCAAGGTAGAAACGTAATGCGAGGGAGCCATGTATGTTATACCACCATAAACTAGCGCAATATGAAAGCCATGGTCGGAACAGTGTGGATGTCAACTAGATGAGTAATCGATATCGACAAACATTGGGTCTAACATGGGAAGCATGCAAGGACCAATTTAATGCTAATGGCACAGTGGTGCCGCTAGAAAGGATAGTGACACAAGTGTCGCTTATGCTTGGACAATGGAAAGAGACAACTTTTCCGCTGGGCTATGGACAACTATAATGTAGTCTTTGGCATGAAGTTCATAGATTACTTGCAGACCGATCATGTTGTCGCACCAAGACACCATGCTCATTACCATAGAGGGGATGTCTTGCTTGGTGAATGTTTTCGTGAGCTTGAGGAGGACCCACAACGACTCAAAGGAGAAATCTCTAGGGGACAGGAAATGCACGAGGGAAAGGTTGGAGTTGGTATAACTCAACCACCGCAACCAACGATGAGGCCAAAGTCATAAACCACTATGAGATGTTTAGGAATATCTATGAGCGATAAAGAAAGGGCAAGAGTGTGGTCCTCAAGCCCAAGTGCTCATCAAGCAACTTAAAAAGGGCGGACCAAGAAATATTGGTTCAATGACAAGGGAGTTCTCCACAAGGAAAGCGCAATGTCACGCTGGACCGAAGAATGTACGTGAGGACATTATGAGGCACTACAAGGCCAAGCAAACGGGGGAGAAGTATGTGCTAAGAGCTATACAACAACATTTCTTTTGGCCGAGGCAAGAAGATGACATAGAGATGTATGTCATTCGTGAATGGATTCGCCAACAATGCAAAGAAGGGCTAAGACATCGTGATCTATGTCTTATTAGAGTGAGGGAGGATGACACGTCCACACATTCTGTTAGTCGCGCTCCATCCGGGTAGGATTGGGCACAAGACATGCACTACCTACATAGAAGGCATGAGGAAAAAATTAGGACTGGTAGTAGTTTGTCACCTTTTTATGGCTTGTAAGAATAAGGCCATATGGGCCATAGGTAAGGTCTAGAAGGTCTTGTAAAGTGTAAATATATTTGTAGAAGTGTTTAGAAATAGGTAGAATGTTGTACAAACCTCTAGTGTATTCTAGACCACACTAGAGTAGTGTAAAAAGGTCTAGAAGCTTTGTACATAAAGAGACTTGTGTAGAGTTAACGGAACCTCTAGAGATTCTTACAAGAAGGAGTAGCTTGTGGTGCTAAAGTTGTGTGGAAGACCTAGACACCAAAATATGAAAGCTAAGTATGTAGAGTCTTGTAGAATTTTCTAAAGACTATGTAGTGGAAGTTGTATAGAGGTCTCTAGAACCTCTTGGCTTGTTTATAAATAGGCCAATCCCCCACCATTTGTAACCATCTTGTGAATCCAAGACTTTAAGCAATTCAAGCTATTGTGGTGTCCAAGAAGCATTTCTAGCTCTCCTTCCTTCACAAACGCTTTCTTTCCAGCTTCCGCACAAACTTGCACAACTATAGGTGAAGGGTGAACTAGCCACCTTTCACTACTTAACTCTTGAGAATCGTAGTGTCGCATGGTGCACTGCTTATAAAAGGATAAGCAACCCGTGACACTTGGAACTCCTTCTATGCTTCATACAATTTTTTTCTTCATCGATAGGTAAGTTTTTTCCCTGTTTTCTTGATATTGAGAATGAGAAGGGGTTATAATTTTATGGTTAATAGGGCCCCTGCATTTATAATTCAAAAGTGTTGTAACTTTAAAAGATAGAATGCTTTTACAACCGGAATACGACATAATTTCGTGATTGCTGTTCACTGTGACAACCTTTTGTTTCTTAATCTGTTTGTTACTCAAACAATAATTAAATTAGATTTTGGAGTTTAAGGTTTAGGGTTTAGGACCAGAATACTAGGGCTTACAATTGTTTTTATGCAATGATACGTTCATGATATGACATGTTTTAATAGTTGGACGTTCGTATCCTTCAAGAAACCATATAAAGCTTAATAGTGAAAACGGGAAGGGCTTATGATTTAATCTTAACTTGTTCACATGTCAAGAATGTTGCAGCTTTTTTTTGAGCTAATGTTGAATGTTGCAGCTTTTAGAAGTGAAATATGGTGATATAATTTCATGATTGTTGTTCATCACCACAACTTTTTGTTTCTTAATCGGTTTGTTATTCACACAATAATTGAAATGGATTTTGGGTTTAGGGTTTAGGACCACGATACAAGGCTTACAGTACTTCATTTTTTGTTTGTCATTTATTCATTTTAGGAACCTTTTTTTTAAAGAAGTTTTAATCATGTGTATGACAATTTTAAGAGGTCTCTTTCTATGTCCCTCATATTCTAAAATCTATAGTCACTCGAGTTGTTTGTTTAAGGCTTGTTCTTGGCTGATTATTTTAACTGATTATAGTTTCTAATTTTGAATAATCACTTTTTTTTTTATGTTCTCGCTGCTTTTGTATTCTGATTATAGATTTCTAATAACTAAAAAAAAGTTAAAATCTATAATCACCAAGAATAGCTTTGCTATTTTTGATTATATTCTATAATTAGATTTTATATTTAGATATTGTAAAATCTAAAACAACTGGGAATAATGCTTATTCTCGATGTTCTAAATTAGAGATAAGACTATTGGCTTTTAATTTAAACTTCTCTCCTTCCCTTTAAGCGAATTAATTTATTTAGCAACTGGAGATAAAGTTTCTTGATGTTCATAGTCCTAATAGGATTTTACAGGTTTGTATTGTGCAAGAAGTTCTTTAAAATTCATTCCTGAGAGGTCATAAATTGGTTTGACTCAATTGATTCATATAAACTAATGAAACTTTAAAAAATTTTCAATTGTTTCAATTTTAACAAAGTTATCTTATTTTGACTTGTGAGAGCTTTTTGACTTACCGAACCTCGTTTGTTTGGGTAGATAGAAGTAATTGATCAATCTCTCAATTTTATTTAGGAACTCATATCTTCAAAAATATTTTTTCTATGGGAATCTCAAGCAAATGTTGATCTAGCTAAAACAGTCAAGATTCATGAGCTATAATTTTTTGCAGGAATCTCAGGCAAATATCAACCTAGATGCAATAGTTTAAGATTCACAAGCCAATAAAACACGCCATGGTTACTAAGAAGTATATAAAAGTCCTTGATTTTCCACAAGAAGAATCTACTGGTTGAAATTCTTGACTTTCTTCAATGTCAATTTACCTTTAGCTAGAAATATTCTGTTAAGTAATTTTGGCAAACATTAATTTCAAGTCTTTTGTTTTGCATACCCTTTCCCAATTTCAAGTTATTTCATATTTTGGATATAACAACTATCCTTTTTTCCAATTTTAAAATATTTTTGAATAGTTATTGATGAATGCTCTTCATAAATAATTTTTTTGTGTTTCCTAAATAATTTAATGGGAATATATATTCTGAAGTATTAATGATGCTATATAATGTAAAATCATCCCCTGAAAATTGCAGGGGAAAGAAACTAGTTATTTAATATGCACATAAATGGTGTGTGTCCTTCCTATTAGTCTATGCTATATGAAAAGGGAGATGTAACATGGCCACGATTTTAGAACTATTAATTTCGATTTAAAAACCGATAGTTCTGGTTCTTATGAAAGATGGAACTTGAACTGACCCTTATAGGGACGGTTACAATTAAGACTCTTAAATCTCTGGTTTCGATCTGATTACGGTTTTGATTTCTTCCAATTCTAGTTCTTATAGTTATGTTTAAATACTTGTTATTACAAAATTGATTTTAAGTAAATATGACAAAAAATGTATAAAAAATATGAATTTTGTTGTATTATTATTTGGTAAGAAAAAAGAAAAATACATTTATTATTGATTTAGAAAAATTGCTATTTTTTAATTTAGCAATGGCTATTTTCTTGATCCTTTGAAAAAATGACTTTTTGTGAATTTGTCGTAATGGTTAGTCAAACTCAAAGTATTATCAATCACTAGTTTAATACTTTGATTAATTTAATTTTAACACTTTGACTTGATTAGATTCGGATCTAAATCAATTATTGTTATATTGACTAATGAATTGTTATAAATAGGTTGGTGGGCCAAACTGAATCTATTGATGCTGAGTGTTGATTATTAAAATTGAACTTTAAATTGAACCAAAGAGGTCCAACCACTTAGGATATAAGTGTATGTTTAGACAATCTAAACGGGTCTTAAATCACCAGTTCTGATTCCGATTCCTGTTCAAATTTTTTGTAAACCTGAACTGAACCTTTAATTACGATTATGGTTCCGATTCCAGTTCAATAAACAGTCGATCTAATTTCGGTCCGATTCCGGTTCAAACCTGGACCATTGCCACCCCTTAGATGTGACTTTTAGGCCAAATAAAATTCTAATACTTTATGTTCTTCCTAAATTATCCCTATTGACTACCCATTGTCAATATATTCTTTTACCAACATGTATTTCTAATAATTCAATTTTCAACATATTTAGTAAACATTGATTTTTATTAACAACTATCAATTATGGTTTTGAATTATTACCAAAACAGTTATATGTTTGTCCATATTATTTTTGGTGAATTTTCTACATATCTATTGTCAATACACAATAACAGTTTTCCTTAAAGTGATTTTGACAAATATGCTTAAAAAAAATTTTGCAAATATTTTTTCTATTAGTTGTACACATATTGGTTCATGCTTTGAACAATATCTGTCTATATATATATAACAAACAGACACACACACATGAAGTGTGATGCATTTTTTTTTGGCATAATGCATGGTTTGTGTTAAAATCTTTTCTCATCTTTTATTTATTTCAATTTTAATCCAAGAAAAATAAAGATTTACTAAAAATAACTATTAAAGTTCAATAATTCTGATAAATTCTATTTTTTTCACAAAAAAATGGCAAAAAGTCATAACTTCCTTCTCTTTTTTTATTTGCAAAAAACAAACAAAACTTCTAATAACCATCGGTTTTAATAAAATAACTTAATTTTTCTCAATTTGCATATCCATATGGTGTGCTATCTACACACACACACATACACATATACAGAAACCCACATACACACATATACAATACTAGTGCTAAAGGTAGATGCACATGGTACATAAAGCCAAAGGAGGGGCATTTGGTATAAATTTTTTATGTCATTTTTTTAACTTCCAAATTTATCCCAAAAAAACTAGTTTTTATCCTAATTGTCTATCCTAAGTATTGTAATTATCAAAATTACTATGACCTTATAAACCAAAAATTATTTAAAAGAAATTTTATATAAAGTTATTTCATTTTAATTATTTCTAAATTATATACATATTGGATGTGCCCTTAACACTAATATATATAGTGGGAGAAAAAGAAATGCTGTATGGTCACTATTTAAACTTCTACTTTTATTCTCACAAAAACTAAATATTATCCTCACTATCCAATTATATATAACTAACATAATTTTACCATAGTTACCTAAGAACATTTGTTAACATAACTACTGATAGGCAAAACTAACAAGATAACTACCAATTTAATGAAAAATTCATAAGAAATGAATTTATTCTTAAATTACACATACATGGGTGTGCTAATAGCACTAATTATATATAAGAGAGTGGAGGTTTGATGTAGATATCTATTGCTACTTTATAAACTTCTATTTTGACCACCATCACTTTTTGTTTTCCACCATCACCCTTCCCTCCATACTCGCTACTATTCCTCTTCTTCTTTCTTCTTTCCTTTTCCTCTTTCTCTTCATCCTCCTTCCTCTCCTATCCCCTTCCCTCCTCTCCCCATGTAGCCCTTTCTCATGCGATTTCCCTTCTCCTACGACTAGATTTTGTCACGAGACAGAAGGAAGAAGGTATGATGAAGATGTGCCCTTGTCTTGCATTCTCTCCTGTCCCTTCAATGACCAGATTTTCAAGGAAGGCATGCCCCCTTCCCTACACCTTCTACCCTTCTTCCAGTGAGTAGTCTGCTTGTTGAGGAAGGGGAGAAGGTGCAGGGAAGGGTCTTGAGAGGAAAGAAAGGGAGGGAGGAGAAAAAGGGAGGGGAAAGAGAGAGGGGAAGAAGAAGAGGGAAGGGTGGTGGTAATGGGTGAAAAATAGTGGCGGCAAGAGGGGGGAATGGTAGTAGAGGAAGAGAAGGGGTGGTACTTTATATATTTTCATTTATTTTGTGTACAGAAATACGATAAGTTCTACGGGAGAGTTTTTACTCATCTATTTTATATATAGAAATAAGGTGAGTTAGATTTGGAAGTTTTTGGGTCATTTTTTAGAATTTTATTAAGCTCTAAAAGTATAACATGTATATCGGTTGAAAATTTCTTTATTTCTTGACAAATGTTGACTGTGATTGATCGATCCTTAGTTTTGATGATTTATAAAACAAAATGATGATTTGGACTAATAATTTTATGTAAAAAATGTGTTAGAACAGGTCCTTGATCCATTGGAAAAGAAAAGGAATCGAATGAAGAAGATGTAAGATTTGTCACAATGGATCGGACGCTCGATAGCCTCATCGAGCGTCCAAAAGAAGAAGAAGCAAGAAAAAATCGGATGTCCGACATTAGTATCGGCTGTCCGACAAATTCAAAGTAAGTTGCCAAATTTTCTAAATTAGTATTAGACACACAAGGATCGAATGCACAACAAACCATCAGACGTCTGACAGCTTTGAAGAAGCATGGGGTTGGATGTCCGATAGACTATCGAACATCTGACAACTCCAATGGCTCGTTTTCTAATAAGTATATTTTTGACCATTGGAGAGATGTTTGAGACCATTTCTCTCCTCCTATAAATACCTCCAAACATGAGAAGAGAAGAGATTTTTACCTACGTTGTATACAATTTATCAAGAGTAATTTTAGGACAAATACTTTGATTATTGCATAGTATACGAAAAGTTAGGTTGTGAGGTTGCTCAAATGAAGGTTACTCACTTGGAAGAGTAAAACCTTGGAAATGTTACCCCACTTGTGTGTATAATAACTCTTAGTCGGTTGGTTAGTTGGCAGTCAATTATAGCATAGTGGGGGTTAACTAAGAAAGTTGTAAAACTCATTGACTCAATCAAAGAGAGTTTGGGGTGAGGAAGGAGTGAATCTTCTTATGTACAAGGTGATTTGTAACACTATTAATTGAAAAGGCTATTGGATTGGTTCAACACCAAATTTAGGAGAAGTTTGGGAGTTTTTTTTGGTTTGCATTCTCTCTTTCACTTTTATTTATTTGGTTTGCATTCTCTCTTTTACTTTTATTTCCTTCTTTTAATATTTGTTTGAGTAGATTTAATTGCTCTATCTTTCTTATCTTTATTACTATTTTTCTTGTTTAAATATATGATTACTTAGGTAATTTGGTTAGCTAAAATTAGGTGAAAAACTTGCTATCTTAGGTTGTTTTGTCCCTTACAATTGGTATCAGGTATTGGTCTTTTAGAGATTAAATTCAATCGGTTTAAGAGTAAAGATTATGGCAACTAATTTTGTTTTAGAGAGATCCGTATATGAATCACCGATTTTTGATGGCTTAGATTATGGTATGTAGAAAAATAGGACAGACGTCTTTGTTAAATCTATTGATTTTGAGTTATGGTATGTTGCTGTGATGACCCTACCTCCCCCTAAGGCGAACCAAAGGGTTCGGCGGATCGCCTGCACAACTCTCGCCGGGACTCACTACAGTTCTTCAATCAGATTATAGATCTCAAATAATTACAATGCAAGATCTCCAAAATAATAATTACATTTCCAACTAGTCCAAATACACCAAAAGTCCAACAGTCCAAGATTACAAATAGTACAAGAGATAATCCGACTAGTCACACTAAGAAAGATCACTATACATACTTTTCCTCAAGTCGAGCCAGTGGAGGGAAAATAAAATATTTTTGGGTGAACAAGCTCAGTGAGGTTCTGAAATGACAAGCATTAAAAGCATTAGAGTAACAAAAATAATATTTTTTTTAATAACTCACTTTTGGCAAGTAACCATTCAAAAGACATTCATTCAAATCATGAAATCTTTCAGATATTCAATCATTTAACATTTAATCAATCAAAACAATCATTAGAAGGCTACGAGTGCTCGCTTGGAGCCATTCATTCAAATCATGAAATCTTTCAAATACTCAATCATTTAACATTTAACCAATCAAAACAATCATTAGAAGGATACGAGTGCTTGCTTGGAGCCATTCATTCAAATCACAAAATCTTTCAAATATTCAATCATTTAATATTTAATCAATCAAAACAATCATTAGAAGGATACGAGTGCTCGCTTAGAGCCATTCATTCATTCCGCCTACCATCCGCCTTATTCCTCCAAAAACATTTGACGATATTTTAAAACCCCATTGCATTTATCACTCTTTCGTTCATTCATTTGTCAGTTAGTACTCCACCAGATTTCAAGGTAATACTCGAGTACACCAACAGTGTCCTAATGTAGCTAACACATCGACTAAGTCCGTTACTGACTCGAATGGTTAACCACGAGAGGCGACGGCCCAGTTCAGCCAACGGCTTACATTCATGCACAAGTAATTCGAACATTGATAAATAGCTATCAAACATTTTTGGAAACGAGGGACAACTGACAATCAATTTCAACCTTCAAGCCCCTTAAGGGAGTGCAATAAATTATTCACTCGCCTTCATGAGCAAGGGACCTTTGACGGTCAGCCTCTTCACCTCAAGACTCGCTAAAAGTGAGGAACAAATTTTATTTAAAACAAAATGTAATAGCTTAATGGAACACATTTAGTAATAAAATACTTTTAAATCAAGATAAGTAAAATACCAATCCAAATAGTTACTTATAATGATCGAAATTAACAGTTAAATTTCACTTTGCATAGAAGCACTAGTATATAAATAAACATGCTCAATCAATCAATTAAGTACCCAATCAAATGATGGAAACATTTAAGCACAACTAGCAACAAGGAACACTCACAAATCCTTCATAAATTATTTCACTTGTAAAAGCATTTTATTTGGAAATAGTGGTAAATCATTTCTTTGCAAATATGAGTCGAGTAAATTATTTCACAAGTCATTTTCAAATAGTAGTAAAATATTTGATTTAAAAATGGATTGGAACACTCACCACTTAATACCAAGTTCACAAGTCTAGTTCAAGTACTCCTTCACCTCCTCCAAGTCCTAAGATCAAGGAAATGAAGTACAATAAGAGCCACTACTCCAAATCATAACAATTACGCAAGTACTACTTCCAAGTCTTACTAAGAAGTCCCAAGATGTTCTATCCTCAAAACTCTTCTAAACCACATGGTTTGCTTACTCCACTTAAGAAAAGTCATGTACATGCCTAAACAAGAATTGAAGGGTATCATGGAGTGAATAGAATGCATTTAGAATCAAGAGGTGTGAAACAAATGCGAAATGCACCAAAGTGCTTTTTGGATGGAAAATTGTTCATCACCAGTAACAGTTTTTGAAAAATCATAACTCAAATTCTATAAGTCTGAAAATCATAAAATTTAAATACTAGAAACTAAGATGAAAAAGATCTAAAAACTATTAGAAGACACCCTTGCGAAATTAAGTCCAAAAGAAGATCAATTTGGTTGTTCAAAATTCTGTTTTAAACCTGAGAAACAGAACAGGTTTTGAATTTTAGTCAAATTTGTGGATTTATTGAGAATTATAGAAAAATAATTAAACTCTTAGATTGATAGGGTTTAAAGCTCTGAGTCTAGTTTTTAACGCAATAAACGGAGCTCAAATTTGATTTTTCTACATCGAGTTATGCTCGTTTTCCCGAGATTGCACAGGCAACCCTACAAAAATTTTTAGAACGTGGCAAGTTGGAGAAAATGGTTTCTTTCCATAAAAAACTCATAGTTTTGATTCAAATCCAACATGCATTTCTTAAGAAGTGTTTGAGAAAGATTTGGCCAAGAAAACACCGTGAAAATTTCGAAATCCAAGTTGAAAACTCAGCCCCTTTGTTCGGCCAGCAAGCAGAAATTTTCTCAAGTTTTTCTCCAAGAATCAACCATTAAATTCCATATAATCTCACTCAAATCCATAAGGGTTTCATCAACCATTAGCCCTATGGTATAAATAGCCAATTTTCAACAAGATTCAACCAAAGATTCTGTTAATTGTGATCCCGAATTTTGATAATTACAAAACAATTGAAGAAATTGGTCTAATGTTTTCTAGTGAGATTCTTGGTAACGGACATCGAGGCGGAAACCTGGAGAAAGCTGTTGTCGGACGGACGATACTTTGTATCGGACGTCCGATAAACTCAACTTTCTATCGGACGCTCAACGGACGTATCGGACGTCCGAGAGGGGATCTGTCGGACACCTCTTTGGACGCCAACATCTACATCGGACGTCCGAAGATATCCAAGAAATTTGATGAGCTTACTGGACGATTTCGGACGCAAGCCTTCGGATGCAAAGATATGTATCGGCCGTCCGATCGATTCCATGAAAATTTCCTGAGCTTACTGGCCACTGTCGGACGCAAAGCTATTGGACGCAGAATTATTCATCGACCGTCCGATAAGACTCGAAACTTGCCTATCGGACGCTAGCATCGGACGAGCAACAGAGTGTCGGACGTCCGATAGCCCCAACGGCTAGTTGACCTTTCAGCTTCTACTATCCGTTGACCTCGTTTTCTAGACACTTTTTGGTCTCCTATAAATACAAGCTCTGTCCAAATATCAAACAACAACTGTACACTTGGATAACAAGTTCTTAAGAGTGATTTTAGCTAGAAAATACTCATTTTGAGTAAGAATTGTTAGTCTTGTAGTGTGAGTTCATTGAGAAGCTTTTCAATTGTGAGTGAGTTCATCAATTGTGAGTGAGTTCATCAATTGTGTAGCTGTGTGAGGGTTTTCTGTAAAGAGTGTAAAACTTCCTAGCTTGACTAAGTGGAGCTTGGGGCAAGGAGGAAGTGATCCTTCTATTGTACACAAGAGTGATCGAATTTCACCAAATTGAAGAAGCTTGTTTTGAGGAATTCTCTTTAAGCTCAAGTGGAGTCTTGAAGAAGTTTGGTTTGCTTTCCATCATTACTCTTTTTAGCTTGCGTATCATATTCATTGTTTGAAATCTCATCCATATTTATCGATCTCGACTTGTCTATTTGTTTGATAAATCATTTGTTAAAGAGCTTGTGATTAAAATTTGAAAAAGAGGTAATACTTGGCTGATTTTTAGTCAACCTAATTCACCCCCCCTCTTAGGTTGTATTTGGGCCTTACAATTGGTATCAGAGCTTGGTCTCTAGAATCAAGCTTAACCGCTTAGAGTAAAGATGACAACCAACAATGCCATGTTCTGTGAAGGTCAATCAATTACTAGACCACCAATGTTTAATGGATCAAACTATGTAAGTTGGAAAGAACGTATGATCATTTTCTTGCAATCTATTGACATTGATTTATGGTTTATTGTTAGTGAAGGTCCTTACACTGCCATCATAAATGATCCCATCACTCATGTTCCTAGATTAAAAACTAGAGATGAGTTGAATCGAGAGGATAGAGCTAATCTTACATCAAACGCATAAAAGCCATGAATGTTCTTTATTGCACTAGATTGAATGAATCCATTAGAGTAAAAGGTGTAAATCGCCAAAGAAATTTGGGATAAATTAAGAGAAATTCATGAAGGTAGTGAGGATGTAAGAGAGCAAAAGAAATCCATTCTTGTTACTAAATATGAATCATTCAAAATGGAACCTCATGAAAACATTGATAAGATGTACTGTAGATTCAATGATCTTATTAAAGATCTAGAGGTTTTGGAAAAGGAATACACTCTTGGTGAAAAGAATAAGAAAATTTTGAATGCTCTACCTAAAGAATGGGAGAACAAAGTGACTGCAATTGAGGAAGCCAAGGACTTGAACTCTATGTCTATTGAGTCTCTCATTAATTCTCTAACATCTTATGAATTAAAGCTCAAAAGCAAAGTACAAGATGAAGAGGAAGCAAGAGCTAAAAGAAGCATTGCTCTAAAGGCTGCTCAAGATGAGGATGATTTGGCTTCACAAGATGAAGAAGATGGTGATTGTGATGATAGTGATCTTGCACTCATCACAAAAAGCTTCAAAAGAATACTCAACAAGAGAAGATTCAGAAAAGGAGGACCAAGCAATCAAAACAACAATCAACTCAATACAAAATACAAAGCAAGATATGATGCAAATAAGAAGCAAGGAGATAAGTGCTTGAGCTCGGGCATTATGCGGTGGACTGTCCAATGAAGAAGAAGAAAGATATGAAGAATGAAAGAAAACCGAAGTTTAACAACTTTCAAATTACTTGGAACGAATGCAACTCGGAAGGAGAGATTGAAAAAGAAGAAGAATCAGCTCAAATTGCCTTTATGGCAATTGGTGACAATGAGGTAACTTCTTATCTACAATACGATAGTGATGATGATGATGATGATTTAGAGTCATTTGTTGCAAAACTGCATGAAAGCTTAAAAGAGTCTTATTCTAGAAACAAAGAACTAAAACAAAAAATTACTTTTCTTTTGCAAGATAATGCAAACTTGTTTCAAGATAACAAGAAGTTAAAATATGACAATGATTGCTTAGTAAAAACTGAAATGGAATTGCAATATGAACTTGATAGAAAAACAAGCCTTTGTGAAATGCTCAAAGAAAGACAAAATGACTTGAAAAAGAGAATGGATAATCTTGACGTGATGCTTCAAAACAAGAAACAAAATAGTT
This sequence comes from Gardenia jasminoides, assembly GCA_013103745.1. Classification (NCBI taxonomy): domain Eukaryota; kingdom Viridiplantae; phylum Streptophyta; class Magnoliopsida; order Gentianales; family Rubiaceae; genus Gardenia; species Gardenia jasminoides. Next base: position 15,967,010 of record CM023096.1, read on the forward strand.
TCACAAGAAAGGTGTTTAACCCTTATGAAAGGAAAATTATATTTAATGCAAATGAATTTACAATCCATAGAAAAAGTGGAATTAGATTCATTAAATCAGTTCATGTAAACGACTCTACCATTATGTGTGATTTTTGCTGCCAAATTGGTCACTTGAAGCATGATTGCTATGTGAAAAGAAACATGAGAAAAGGAATGAGATGCATGTGGTTAGTCAAACATTGACTCTAACCATCAAGGACCCAAAAATTAAAAGGGTACCAAACTTTCTATTTCTTGTAGGTAAAAACTGAAAAGGATATGAAGAAATCAAAATGGTTTATTGATAGTGGATGCTCAAGGCACATGACCGGCGATCCTTCACAATTCATCAAGCTCAAATCAAAGTCAAGTGGAAAAGTAACTTTTGGAGACGACATGAAAGCTAAAACAATTGGAGTAGGTGATGTGGGTAAGAATGGTGAAACATTTGTGCATAATGTTCTTTTAGTAGATAATCTAAGTTATAATTTGCTTAGTGTTAGTCAACTTTGTGATAAAGATCTATTTGTTTTATTCAAAAAGCATGAATGTTTGGTTCTTGACTCGAAATTTAATATTGTTTTCAAAGGAAGTAGATACAATGACATCTATGTTGTGATTCTTGAGAAAATTGACTCTTCTAGTTTTAAATGCCTTAAAATCTCAAATGAAGATCCTTGGTTGTGGCATAGAAGACTTTGTCATTTTAACATGGATGTGATAAATGAAATTTCTAAAGGGAACTTGTTAGAGGACTTCCTAAGATTAAGTTTGAAAAGGATAAGATTTGTGATGCATCTCAATTTGGGAAACAAACCAAAACATCTTTTAAACCTAAGAAAAACATTTCTACATCTAAGCCATTGGAGCTTTTATATCTTGATCTATTTGGTCCTACACCTATTGCTAGTCTAGGTGGTAGAAGATTTTGTTTCGTTATTGTTGATGATTACTCTAGATATACATGGACTATTTTTCTTACTCATAAAGATGATGCCTTTAAAGTTTTGTCTCTCTCTTGCAAAAGTGCAAAATTTACTTGGATTGCATATTATTAAAATTAGAAGTGATAATGGTTCGGAATTTAAATATTGTGGATTTTGGATTTTGTGATCATAATGGAATAACTCATGAATTTTCCATTGTAAAACCCTCAACAAAATGGTGTTGTTGAAAGAAAAAATAGAACTCTTGTAGAAAGCCGCAAGAACCATGTTAAGTGAAAATGATTTACCAAAATATTTTTTGGGGAAGTAAATACACTTGCTATGTAATGAATAGAGTATTACTAAGACCATTTTGAACAAAACTTCATATGAGTTGATGTTTGATAAAACCAATCGTTGGTTTTTTAAAGTTTTGGATGCAAATGTTTTATCTTAAATATCAAAGAACACCTTGGAAAGTTTGATAAGAAAACCGATGAAGGTATTTTCTTGGGATATTGTGAAAATAAAAGAGGATATAGAGTTTATAATAGAAGAACTCTTGTGATTGAAGAAACTATACATGTTTCATTTGATGAATCTAATGGCAACTCTTCAAATAGTAACTTTGTAGATGATGATGTAGGCATCAAAAGAATCTCGAAGCTCACACTTCAAGAAGAAAACAATTGTGATATGGAAGAAAATTCAAAAGATGGTGATTCTCAAGAAATCCGAAGGCTAGATGAAGAAGACAAGAATGATGAATCACTAAAGGATTTTCCTAAAGCTTGGAAGTTCATTCAAAATCATCCAAAGGATTTGATCATTGGTGATCCATCCGAGAGGGTAAGAACTCGTTCTTCATCAAAGCCATTATTTGATAATTTCGCATTTGTATCTCATATTGAGCCTAAAAACATCAATGATGCCTTAAAAGATGACTATTGGATTATGGCCATGCAAGAGGAGTTAAATCAATTTGAAAGAAATAATGTTTGGACTTTAATTGAAAGACCTCAAAATTATCCTATCATTGGCACTAAATGGGTGTTTAGAAATAAATTAAACGATAAAGGTGAAATTGTAAGAAATAAGGCAAGATTAGTGGCTAAGGGGTATGCTCAAGAAGAAGGTATTGATTATGATGAAACGTTTGCTCCCGTTGCTAGATTAGAGTCTATTAGGATGTTTCTTGCATTTGCATGTTTCAAGGGTTTTAAGTTTATCAAATGGATGTTAAAAGTGCTTTTCTAAATGGTTTCATTGATCAAGAAGTGTATGTGGATCAACCACCCGGATTTGAAAATGAAAAGTTTCCTAATCATGTATTTAAACTTTCAAAAGCATTATATGGCCTAAAACATGCCCCTAGGGCTTGGTATGAACGTTTAAGTGGGTTCTTAATTGAAAATGGCTTTAAAAGAGGCATAGTAGACACAACTCTTTTTACAAAACAAAAATCAAATGATCTTCTTATTGTACAAATTTATGTTGATGATATTATATTTGGAGCTACTAATGAGGACTTGTGCAAGGATTTTTCCACCATTATGCAAAATGAGTTTGAGATGAGCTTAATGGGAGAATTGAACTTTTTTCTCGGACTCCAAGTCCTTCAAACACGTGAAGGAACCTTCATCAACCAAATAAAATACACCAAAGAATTCTCAAAAGGTTCGCATGGAAGATTCAAAGCAAGTGGGAACACCAATGTGCACGCCCACCAAGCTTGAAAAGGACCTAAGAAGGTACAAATGTAGATGAGAAAAAGTATAGAGGTATGATCGGAAGCCTTCTTTATTTAACTGCAAGTAGACCGGATATTATGTTTGCCGTATGTCTATGTGCTCGTTTTCAATCTTGCCCAAAAGAATCTCATTTGAATACCGTTAAAAGAATTTTTCGTTATTTAAAAGGAACCATGAATTTTGGTCTTTGGTATTCTAAATGTAATGAATTTACCTTGTGTGGTTATCTGGATTGATTTTGGCGGGTGTAGAATTGATAGAAAGAGTACTAGTGGATCTTGTCATTTTCTTGGAAAGTGTTTAGTCTCTTGGTTTAGTAAGAAACAAAATGCTATTTCCTTGTCAACAACCGAAGCGGAATATGTTGCTGCTAGTGCATGTTGTGCACAATTAATTTGGATGAAACACACCTTGAATGATTTTGGTTTGACATATGATAATATGCCCATTTTTTGTGATAATACTAGTGCAATTAATTTGACAAAAAATCCTATTCAACATTCTAGAACAAAACATATAGACATTAAGCATCATTTCATTCGTGATCTTGTTCAAAAAGGTGAAATTTGTGTAAACTATGTCTGCTCGAATGATCAAATTGCTGATATTTTCACAAAAGCACTACCCTTAGAACAATTTAGACATCTTCGTTCGAAATTGGGTATTTTAGAAAAGGAGCCTTAAGCTTTTCTGGTGAAAACTTATCGGACGTCAATCGATGAACGGACGTCCGCGGTGTTCTTGGTCATTTTCCAGAAAATGCTATCGGACGCATGGGTCGGACGCTTCAGAACGTTTGGACGTCCGACACATGAACAGTCGCACTGAATCAGGTCATTTCACTTCACTTCCATCAGTCAACCACATTTAATTCATACGCATCTTCCCAACCACCTCAATTCAAAACTCCAAATTCCCAACCAAACCTTCACCATTTCTCAAAATTGAAAGTTTAGACTTCATCTCTCACCTATTGCGGTCCAATCTTCATCAATTGTCCGCACTATAAATCACTCCTCTTCTCATTCCCAAATTACACCAGAAACCCTAAGTTCTCTTTTCTCCTCTTTCTGGCTCGAAAAATTGATATATCTTCACCTAATTTAAAAGTGTGTTACTCTGCATTTCGCACAAACAACTCCTCATCACTCAAATCACACAACACAAGCAAGATAGTACGCACTCGTGGAGCTCTGTCATCTACCGGACGCAAGAAGATGCCAAGAGATGAAGATACTTCCTCCCCACAGGGCAAACGCACTTCCAAAGAAACAAGACGTGGCTCTGCTACAAAACAACCACCTCGTACTACTCCTTCTGATTTTCAGGTTATAAAAGAACCTGCTCCTTTACCTAAATTCATAGATTCTGATGCTGAGTCTAAGTTTGCCTTATTCTCTCAAAAAGGTTTCATTATTCAGCGATCCATTGTTCCTTCTGAGTTCAAGAAAATCGATCTAGAGTCTGTCCTTAAGTTGTTTGAATTTCAGAAATGGTCTCACATCATTGTTATGCCTAATATTCATTACCCTGACATGATGTATCAGTTCTTTGCTAATCTTAGGAAGGGTAATTCCCGTGATGAGCTTAAATCCCGTGTCAATGGAATTGATTTGGTATTTGATTCTGATGTTGTGAATGAGATTTTAAAAACCACCATTGAGTTTGGGTGCAAAAGTAAGATTGCAAACTTCTTTTCCTATGAGGAAATTCCAACAAGTTTGAATCATTTCAATGCTGAAAAACTAATGGCTTATTTTCAATCCCCTTTTCAAACCCCTGATGCCAAGTTGGAAGATTTAAGTCCCTAAAATCTGATCATCTTTCAATTATCTCAAATTTGCTTGTTCCAACCGATGGTCATCGGACGATGCAAACAAAATGGAGTTATATCTGTTTTATTGCTTTGTTGAAAGAATTCGAATTGATTTTGGCTTTGTCATGTGTAAGTTTCTGATGAAACTCTCCACTGATACAAGAAGAAAACTCTCTTATGGAAAGTTTTTAACTCTCATCTTTGAACATTTCAAAGTTCCTATAAGTGGTGTATGTCCTAAGGACTTAACCACCTCTGTGTTTTCAAAACAGTATTTTGAAAGAAATAATTTAAAATTCTTTGATGGTAATTGGTGCACCAAGGAAGCTGTCTCTGAGTCTCGTTCAAAGAAAGGACTTGATGCTCCTCTCTCTCCTAGTATTACTAGAACTCTTAGATTTACTCCAGGTCCATCAATTCATCCTAGAAAGTCAGCCTCTAGGATTTCCTCTCAATCTGATGTCATGGATTTGTTAAACGAGCTCAAAAGTCATGTTCTTCTACTCGAACATGGTCTTATGTTAACCATGACATCTGACCAAAAATCTGACTTTCTTGACAAAAGAAACCTGTTACTTTCTCCTCCCGAGGATGAAAACACCTCCCAAGCCAAAGAGCCACCTAAGATCCTCCATTGGATGACCAAGAGATGACTGAATCGCTTAAAATCCACCAGTGATCCCTCATCATCTACCAAGGGAAAAGAACCGGTGGTTGTGGAAGATGAAGAAAACGAGGATGATGGGAAGAAACTGAAGAAGATGATTCAACATATCGGCTTGTCGGCGACCTGGAACTCGATCAACATTCACCCTTTAGGCACTCTAGGATGCACTTACACTTCACATTAGAATGCACAAGTCTATTTTTGTTCCCTTTTGCTGGTATGAAAGTGTATCAATCTATTTTACTGCTTTCATTTAAGTCTTTTGTAGAACCAGCGCTTCAGTACTCCTGTTGACATTATTTTCAATTATGTTGATGGCCTTAAATGATTTTGGATTATGTTGCTGGATGATGTTATCTGATGTAATGGAATTCTACTTGGAAATTTCACTGCTTGTTTACATTACTTCATTATGCTGATTATGCTACATATCTGGCATTAAAGTTTTCATTGCTTGCTTCGCACATTTTGTGTTGAATGTTTTTGTGATGACAAAAAGGGGGAGAAATAAAAAGAATAAAAAAAAGATGAGTTATTCGAGTAAGGGGGAGTAGATACTTATTCAAGTAAGGGGGAGTTTTTTAAACTCAATATTGGTTAAATTACATTCAATTGTTTTGTCATCATCAAAAAGGGGGAGAATGTTAATTGTGATCCCGAATTTTGATAATTACAAAACAATTGAAGAAATTGGTCTAATGTTTTCTAGTGAGATTCTTGACAGAACAGGACATCGAGGTAGGAAACCTGTTGGAGAAACTGTTGACTGTCGGACGGACGATACTTTGTATCGGACGTCCGATAAAACTCGAAACTTTCCTATCGGACGCTCAACCTGACGTATCGGACGTCCGATAGACAGGGGATCTGTCGGACACCTCTTTCGGACGCACAACATCTACATCGGACGTCCGAAGATATCCAAGAAATTTGATGAGCTTACTGGACGCTTTCGGACGCAAGCCTTCGGACGCAAAGATATGTATCGGCCGTCCGATCGATTCCATGAAAATTTCCTGAGCTTCGCCGGACGCAAAGCTATCGGACGCTAATTATTCATCGACCGTCCGATAAGACTCGAAACTTGCCTATCGACGCTAGCATCGGACGAGCAACAGAGTGTCGGACGTCCGATAGCCCCAACGGCTAGTTGACCTTTCAGCTTCTACTATCCGTTGACCTCGTTTTCTAGGCACTTTTTGGTCTCCTATAAATACAAGCTCTGTCCAAATATCAAACAACAACTGTACACTTGGATAACAAGTTCTTAAGAGTGATTTTAGCTAGAAAATACTCATTTTGAGTAAGAATTGTTAGTCTTGTAGTGTGAGTTCATTGAGAAGCTTTTCAATTGTGAGTGAGTTCATCAATTGTGTAGCTGTGTGAGGGTTTTCTGTAAAGAGTGTAAAACTTCCTAGCTTGACTAAGTGGAGCTTGGGGCAAGGAGGAAGTGATCCTTCTATTGTACACAAGAGTGATCGAATTTCACCAAATTGAAGAAGCTTGTTTTGAGGAATTCTCTTTAAACTCAAGTGGAGTCTTGAAGAAGTTTGGTTTGCTTTCCATCATTACTCTTTTTAGCTTGCGTATCATATTCACTGTTTGAAATCTCATCCATATTTATCGATCTCGACTTGTCTATTTGTTTGATAAATCATTTGTTAAAGAGCTTGTGATTAAAATTTGAAAAAGAGGTAATACTTGGCTAATTTTTAGTCAACCTAATTCACCCCCCCTCTTAGGTTGTATTTGGGCCTTACAGATTCAAATCTGTAGAAAGCATAAGGGTCACTATAACATCTAGTGCCTGTATTTTCAAGCAACTACTAGATCCACCATAGATCTTGTATAAATCAAGTAGATCTACCTATATCAAGAGTCAAGAACCACGATTATGGGTAGTTCTAGAGATTACCTCCAAGATCTCCCAATCTTTTGTTCCTCATGAGTTGCTTCACGTCTGTGACGACCCACCTCTCCCTAGGGCGCACCCCAGGGTATCAGCGGCCGCCTGCCTAGCTCTCGCCAGGACTCACTCTCTCTATAATCACTTCACTTATCAAATTCAAACTTGACAAGATAACACTCTTAAACCCAAAATAACAGAGGGCAATGCTTTACAATACATAACATTCGAATTACAATCCATAATATATAGACTATTCATCCCTACAACCTTGTTTCATCATACAGGAGTTCTCAAAAGACATTATATAAAAGTTCTCAAAAGATAACATCCAAGTTCTTCAAAAACATCAAAACAAGAGGAACCCTAATCTTAGGGGTAGGCATCTTCATCGAGGATCTCATCTCCTGCTATGGAAAACAAATGGGAGAAAGGGTGAGCTAGAAAGCTCGTGAGTTCCCAAAAACATGCAATTCACATAACAAATAAGAATATTCACTCAACAAGATTTCACTTGAATTTAAATCAGATAAGAAAGCATTTAACAATACAAGTATGGATACGGGGCTCTCGGGAGCCAAAGTCCACGTCGCTTGTCCATCAACCAATAGTTGACACCCAACTTGTCACTATTACCATGTAGAACTCCACTTCCCTTTACTCCTCCAAAACCCCATCGGCCCGCTCTCCAAACAAGTACAATGGTCAGCTCAAGAGGTTTGCAAGAGTAAGTCAAGAGTCAGCTTAGTAGGTTTACAAGACAAGTAGTAACCAAGAGTAACAATTCAAGAGGTTTACAAGCAGTAGGTCAAGAGGTTTACTTCTCCATGAGGGACAAGTCCATATGCCAAGTCCAGTACTTTTTTTTCGATGCGGTGGTTGGTTGCTCTTTTAGGAGATAGGTTGGTTCGAACTCAATCTCGAAAGCACAAGATGATGGTATAAGTCACTGGCTTTGTGACATTGAAATAACCCTATGGCTCTTCCCTTTCTTGACCTAGGCCTAGCCTCCGGCTCGAGTCGAAGGGTTCACCGGTAGGTCTCAGGCATTCCCTGACCTTTACAAACACATGCAGTCACTAAGTGGAGTCATTCATTTCAGTTTGCATTCGTTTCAAAGCATTTTCATAGTCGTTTCACTCAGATAAGAGTAAGTGCGATAAAGTACACACTACCCTATCTGAGAGTTCAAAACTAGGTTTCACAGTACCATCACAACAAGAAACATCATTACAGTCATTTCACATAAACACGTAACAGGCATGGAAACTCACCAAAGTAATAAGGCTCAGCCTCTACGTAAGGGTCGAATTCACTTTCCTCTTCAAACCCTAAACAAGTAAAAACAGTAGTTGAGAATTCTGTTCTTTCACTCATTAATCAAAACAACTCATTTCCACCTTTTTAGTTTTCAATCAATGTTTTCCCAAAAATTCTCTCAAGGAAATACTTTCATTTCCAATACGATATTTCAAACGAATCTTTGAAAAATCACTATCTCATTTCAAAAACCACACGTTACCGATGTACTCACTAAGCACTTTTCCACATTTTCTTTAATAAACCACTCAGGTGAAAATTATCAACCCAAAATCATTTTTAACATAAACTCAACATTTCCTTCTTGAAAATGCTTTAATATAACTTTAAAACACTTTAAACTATAACCTTTCTTCCAAAATTCATTAAAGGAAACCATAACACTACAAAACCCTCAAATGACATTTTTCACCCAATTTTCACGAGAAATTCTATTCGTTATCTTTTCGAAAGTCATACACCGATAAATGTACATATCAAATATTTTCTTAAACAGAAATTCATCACGACTGAATACAAAATTTCAAAATCAAACATAGAAGTTTTCAAGTGTGGTTTTGGCCATTTTAATCATTTTTCCTTCAAACTTTTCAACAACTAAAAACCCTAATTTCTAACCATATCAAGGCAAGTTCACAATTAACAATCAAATTCAATCAGTCCTCAAGTCCACGCCTAGAGGTCACCTCAAGTCCGCTACCTAGGTTGGGATTTCAAGAGCCAACTTCATCTTTTCGATGAGATCATTCCTTCAATATTAATCACAGATCTACACTAATCAACATTAATAAGGCTAGATCTACAAGATTCGAGACTTGTACCTTCGGATCTATCAAGATCCAACGAAATCCGTCAAGCTTTCCTTCAAGAAGGTCGCTTCCAAGCTCAATAAACCTCTCAAGCCTTGATCTTCACCCAAGATCTACGGATTTCGACGGTGATCTACGACTCTAAGCCCACGATCAAGCAACACGTCACTCGATCAAGCCTTGTTTCTTCACTTTTCTCTTCCTTTTTCCCCTCAAGAACTTTGGCCCTCTCTCTCTCTCCTCTCTCCTTGGTTCGGCTGAAATAGGGAAGAAGAAATCAAGCCCATAATCCATCCATCAAGTTTCATAAGCTCAAGATTCTAGTTGAAGAAAAATGAAAGATTTTTAACCACAAAACTCACCTTTCTTCCTCCCTCCAAAATCGGACCAGCCCTCTCTTTCCTTGCTCTCTTCCTCAGCTGGAAATGTGAGGATGATGGTGGCTTCAAGAGTGCTTGAAAGTGGAAGAAAGGTAGAAGAAAGAAATGGAAGAAACTAGCACTTATTTCTCTCTCTTTTTCCCCTTAGAGCTCTCGGCTCTTTCTCTCTCTATCTCCCAAATGTGCAGCTGAAAATGAAGTGGGAAGATTGCAAGAAGTCAAGCCTTTTTAATGGCAAAAAGTGCTTTTCCCTGATTCAGGGGAAAAAGTGCTTTTTGGCACTTTATGTCGCGTCGCTCGCGACAGTCTAACTTACACTGCTCTAGTCCATTCCGACACTGTCCAAACTTATTAATATTCTCAAAATATTGCCACTTATGCTTAATTTCAACTTAAAGTCACTAATCACGCTCCGGTAGAAAATTAGAGACCTAATACGGCCAAAATCGCACACCGGCAAACAAATCGTATAAAATGCTATAAATTGTAAAATATTCAATTTAAACACAATTGTACTCATAAATAAATAAATAAACGTAATATAAATAATATTATGCATTTTAAAAATAATTTGGAATTTCGAGGCCCTCACAACGTCGGATTGTTGGATTCCTAGCACAAGCTCGGATCTTTCTTGCAATTTTTAAGGAATCAAGAAGTCTCTCTCCTCCAAACTCTCTCTCTCATCTCTCGGCTTTCTCTCTCTCTCTCTCACTCTCTCTCTCTCCAAGCCGTCTCTTTCTCTCGGCTCACTCAAGAAGAAGAAGAAAAGAGATTGAAGTTGAGGTGGCTTGGTTCTCTTGGATTTTCTCCACAATTCTTTCTTCAAGATGGAAGATTTTCTTGATCTCTCACACTCTTTCTCTAAGGTTCTTGCAAGACTAAAATGGAATGGAAGACAAGAATGAAGCTTGAAGTCTTGAAAGAAAAATGGGTGGTAGGGAAGTTACCAAATGTCGCTTCCCCATTGGCAAAAAATCCAATGAAATCTTATCTTATCCACTAGTTTATCTATTTTGCACTTAATTCCCTCTAGTTTCAATAATGTTCAACATTCACCCCACTAATTATCTCTTTACCATCATTCATTTACTCTCAACTTACTATTCACTCAATCACTATTCACTACGGTTCAACTTACCGGCAGTCGAATGAAAATCCTAATATTAAGGCATCCATGCACATTGATATGAGTCGATAATCAATGCAATTATAGATATATGAACATAATTGAGAAAAATGATAAATGCAAGTGAAGAAATATAAGCAAAACAATTAAAAAAAATTTTGGGTCCTCACAGTTGCCATAGATGGACCTTATAGGGCATTAATTATGAAGAAAGGAAAAACAAGAGAGAAGACTAATAAGGAGCTAAATGAAAATGATAAAAGAATGCTAGTTCAAAATAGACAAGTTATGGATATAATTTGCAAAACTTTAAATGAAGATGATCTAAAAAGAGTAAAAGGTTATAAAAGTGCTCAAAAATTTGAGGAAATTAGAAGAAATCTATGAAAATAAAAATCCTAAATCTAGTGAGGAAAAAGAAGAATGCTCGACCTCAAATCCTAATGAAGAAGAGAACATAAATGATTTAATGGTTAAAAAGTTTTTTAGATAGTTGTTTGAAAAGTAAAAAAGAGCTAATAAATTAAATAAGATATTCTTGTTCCTGTTTGCTTTATGTTGAATGCCTTGTTGGATGCTTCATTTGATTATTTGTCTTTGTATTGTGCTTAATGCCTATTCTAAGGGGAAGTCTATCTAAGGGGGAGTCCTAGTCTTGATGATGTCTAGAGGGGGAGAGAAATAAAAATGTTGTTTTATGAATACAATGATTTCTGATGCTCAGTCATTTTGGTTTAAACATTATTGTTTTATCATCATAAAAAAAGAAGAGAATATTACTCAAGTAACTTTCCTAGTATTGATGATAACAAATCAATGATTGTACTATAATATTATTGTTAAGTAATATTATTACTTAATCAATGATTGTACTATAGTATCACCAGCTATCCAAAATATTGACTGCATGAATTGAAATGAAGAAAATGGAAGAACAGGAAATATGCAAAGTATTCCAAAAGTTTGGAAGCTCGAAGTTGATCTTTGACTAGCCAAACATGCACAAATAACATGTTCTCGTACAAAGAGTAATTTTTCAAAAAAATGAAAGAAATTCAAGGAGATCGGATATTTGAAGTCCTTCTTAGTTGAGTGCACTATGCAGCTCTAAAACTTCTTCAACAAACTACTTCGACTGTTCATTCAAACACCACTTAGGCCGTTCGAGGAAATAAATTGGAAGAAACTTGTTCAAGATTTTTGGCCACCTCTTTGATCGTAAAAATAGACATTCAATATGTAATAGAAGGAACTTCCGTAAGACCTCAAGCATTTTCTCGACATTCATTCGTCCGCTCAAAATAATTTGATAAGAAACATTGTTTACAATTTGGCCATAACTTCAGATACTTGGAGCCTCTTTGGACGTCTGAAATGATACTACAATATTTAAAAATGGACTTTGGCTAGTACTTTAGATGCTTCTCTGTCACTTAGGCTGGTCAAACTTAACTAACAACTAGTTTTTTCTAAAAATTAATGCATAACCATTAGAGGAAAATTTAGACAATTTTTTGGAGTCTTATAAATACCATAAAGTTTGAATAGCTTAAGGACTTTTTAATTGCAAGCATTTTAGAGTGATTTTAGTAAGAAAATACTCTCCCCTATTCACTTGTAATTTTTGTGAGGTTGAAAAGTTAAAAAGTTCTTCATTACAAGAGTGAGAAAATCAGTTGTAGATTAGAAAGTTTAGCTAGGGAATGGTGTAAAACTTCTTAGATCAACTAAGAAGAGTTTGGATGATCAAGAAGTGATCTTTTCTTTGTATAAGGTGGTGTTGTCTCACCAATATTGAAGAAACTTCATAATGGATTAAACCTTAAGTATGAAAGAAACATTGAAGTTGTTGGTTTGCACATTCTATCCTATTTTTGTTATTCTTTTTACAATTTGGTTGAGTAATTCTACGTTGTTTCATCTTATTGATAAGTATATATTTTGCCTAACTAAAGAGTCACTTCTTGATCACTCTAAGGAGAGTTTAGGGTGATCAAGAAGTGATCATTTCTTTCTATAAGGGGATGTTGTCTTGCCAACATTGAAAAAGCTTCATAGTGGATTAAACTTCAAGTTTGGAAGAAACTTGGAAGTTGTTGGTTTGCACATTCCATCCTATCTTTTATTGTTCCTTTTACAATTTGGTTGAGTAATTCTACGTTGCTTCATATTATTGACAAGTATATATTTTGCCTAAAGTCTTCTATGTATTTTGGATGGATTGTGATTGAAGCTTGAATTGATCATTGAAATGACTATTCTTGTGGTAGTTAGTGATTATTGATGTTGTTGAGCCATTTTGAAGAAAGGGGTGAAGTCAAGAGAAGCTTACTTATTAAATTGATTTTGGCAGGAACACAAAATATCCGGTGCCATTTAAAGTGAACAAGACTGCATTCCGAGTTGGATTATGACCTGAAGCAATGAGGTCACCAAGAAGAGTATCCGGTGCGATTTACATTTGGCAGCACCAAATTCTTAGGAAACATCTAGCGCTAGATAGATTGAGTTGAGTAAGATATCATACTGTATACCTATCAGAAAGTTTTCAAGAGCAAAAGTGCTGAGAAGTACCGGGCACCATTTTAGTGAAGTATGAGCTAGATACTGCACTAGACACCTGAGCAGGAAACTTTTTCAAGTTGCACAATTCGTATAATCTGTAGCTGATATTTCAACCCTTTTTTTTGTGATGGCTATGATGTTTTGATAGCCACTATGATGTTTTGATAGCCACTTTCTGGGTTCAAAACATCAACGTTTGTCACCTTTTTGGCCATTTTAAGTCATTTCCACATCGACTTTGGTCAAGAAGAATACATATCTTAGAGAAGCTTCCTTGAGGACACTAGGCAGTAGTTTTGGTTTAGAATTTTCTCTCATACTTTCCCTTTTAGAATAGGAACTCTTATCTTAAAGAAAAAAACTCTTGGTGAACTCTTTATGTAATCTTAACATTTTGAAGACAAACAAGAATTTGAGCTGGAAGATCTTTTCTTCATTCAAATAAGCATTTTCTTCTTCCTTTCTCTTATTTCATTGGATTTATGTTGAAATTTGTCAAAGATCTAAGCTTTACTTGTTTATCTTCTATGTCTAGCTAATGTATTTGCTCTAGGGGTGGATGATGTCATGTGTTTCTTGATTTTGATTTGAATAAGTTCATAAATGCTACTTCTTGTACTTGTTAGTTCGTTTGATAAATGGGATATATGGGATGAAACCCAAGAACTCTTCCTTCATAATTGCTAGATGTTAGGTAAACTATCTCTCATGTATAGTTAAATAAGGGAGAAGAATGTTCTGAGCTTAACCTATGTACCTGTTAGTATACATTAATAAAAGAAGAAGAAATTCTTCATAAATCTCTATCTTTAAAATTTCTGTGTACGCCTAAAGGTAGAAAACGAATTTAGGCTGTGTTGAGACATTAATGGTATGATAACAAAAGCACTTGAATTATTTCACCTATATTTTGCAGGTGAAGGAAGTTATTTTAAAGATGAAAATTCAGTACAAAAATACACTGATGCTTTATTAAAATTAACATTATGCGATATATGTAATAGATAAATACATTTGTGTATTCCAAGATTATTATTATAGAACTAATTTTAATAAACAAGAAACATATTTAGAAATGTTTTTCTCTAAAATACCAGTCCCTTGGGGAAAGAAATTAAGAGATGAATATAACCCAAGTACTAAAGATACATTGGGAAAAAGGATTTTCCATACCCTAGAAAAATTAGGAAGATGGTGTGAAGAAGCAATGCTTTTTAATAAGACCAAAAAATTGAAACACCAATTTCAATTGTGTTGTGATAATGTTAATATGCCTACACAAATAAGATGTGATAGTCCATATTATTACAATAAAGTGAGAAAAAGTTATAAGAAAATAAAATATTTTAAAAAGAAATTCATAAAAAAGCGAAAAGCTAAATATTATAAACAAAAATCAAAGTTTCCTAAAGGAAAAAAGGTTTATAAGAGAAATAATAGACATAAGAGAAAAATAACTGACTGTCAATGTTATTTTTGTAAAGAAAAAGGACACTTTGCTAATGAATGTCCTAAAAAATTCAATAAAAAATGAATAGAAATAGATGATGATATTGAAGAATTAATTGAAAATAATGAATTTATCGAAGTAAATAAATTTGCAGAGATAGAAGAAATATCTTCAAATGAAAGTATATTTATTTATACTGAAACAGAGTATGATATCAGTAGTAGTGATGATGAATGAAATACAAAAAATAGATCAAGAAGAAAATTCTGAAATAATTGACATTCACCTAGAAAGACTAGGAGAATATAGTCAAGACGCATTAATAGATAGGAAAATACTTATGAAAACACAGAAGAGTAATTTTTCTATAAATTCATACAGTGGATTTAATGTTTCAGCATTAGAAAAATTAAAGTTTCACATTAGAAAACATCATATGTTCTATGGAATAAATCTAAAAGAAAAAGCTTTAGAAAATAGTTTAACCACAAATAAAGTAATGATCCCTTTAATATCTAGAAGAGATATATGATAAATTACAAAAAATACCAGAAAAAATAAGAGATACCATTGGATGGATTCATATAGGATCAATACAAATGATAATAAGATCAACTTTTAGAGAAAGATTAAATACCCCTATTGATTTGGCTATAGTAGATAATAGAATAAGAAACCAAGAAGAAGCCACTTTAGATGTCTTACGAGGAAATCTACGATATCAAAAATTAATTTTTAATATTTTTCCAAAACTTTCATATAGTTTACAAGATAAAGATTTTGTTCTAACATTATCATTAATACAAGATTTTAAAAGAAAAGATTTTTTCTTTAATGGAAATAGACCTTATTCTATCACATATATGATTTCATATGCGCTATTTAATACGCACCATACTGAAAATTTTGCAAATAATAATTTTATTGATATGCCAAAATTATTCAATGAAATAGGAAAAATATATCCTCTTGAAGTTACTAATATTGAATTAAATAAAGAATTTGACTTGGATATAGGACAAAAACCATTGATAAATAAATATAATGATATTCCAGTAAGACTTTCTTATAATGAAAGTAGTGTAGGAAGTAGTCAACGACTTTTAAATAATAATATAAGAAATTCAAATTATAAAATAAAAGCTAGGTATTATAATGGAAAAAATATGGAAGACTGTACTATATTAATAGATACAAGAGCCAGTGGAAATTATATTTCCTATAGATTAATAAAAGACTTACCAATTTATAAATTACAAGAATCATATCAATATACTAATTTCAATGGAGAAATTCATGAAATAAATTGTGAGGACCCGAAAATTTTATTTTTATTTGACCTACTTAATTAATTATTTATTTATTTTCTCTGAATAATTGACTTCAATTATTTTAATTGCAATTACACCCTACATTACTTCCTTTTATTTTAAAACCTTGTTTAATCATTAATTTAATTCATAAAATTTCAAAATTCCATATTTTCATAAAAAAAATTATTATTACTTCATTAAATTAGGTTGGATTATTTGATTGTTGTATATCAATTGTAACAGCACAAAAAGTTTTAAAAATACATTTTTGCACGTTTAAACTACGTTTTCGATTTAAACTATTTGAATGTTTAAATTTCGTATTCGGGTTTAGGATCGACTACTAGACATAAGTTTCGAATGTTAGGTTATGTATTCGGGATATATAAATGAGAGAAACTGGGATCGTAGTATCGTGTCATGTGAATTGATCCGATACGACAAAAGTGGTTTTACGTCAAATTATCCAACTATCCCTCATTTCTTTCATTTTCCACAAGAGCCCAAAAGTCAAGAATTAACCTCAACCACTCATTTCTTTCTTTCTTCTCCATAGAACTGGTTCTTCTTTTCCATTTCTTCCCCTTCATTTCTTCCTCAAAACAGCCGGCTCTTCCTCTCTTTTCCTTAGCCAAAAAACAGCTTCTCATCTCCTCTCCAAGCCCTCCATTTCAGCCGGTCTTATTGCTCCATCTTCCTCTCAAAGAAGGCCTTCCATTTCCTTGCAAAACACTTGCTTAGAATACTTGAAGTCTTGGAGAACTTGAAGGGGAGGGCTGGCCGACTCTTAGTGGTGGAAAGGGGGAGCTTTGGGTGGTGGATTTTGGGCTCCCTAATCTTGCTCAAGCAACTAAAGGAAGAGGTAATCATCCTACCCTTAAGAAGATGAGCTTTAAGTTTAATTCTTGAAGTTTAGTTGTTAAGATTCATTATTATTAAGCATTTGTTGATTATGGTTGTTGAGTGGGCTCTTGGAATCCCACAAGTGTGTGAATTTGCTTCTTAGCATGAAAATGGTGAAGTGTGTGTGTGTGGATATTGGAATTTGTGGTTGGAATTTGGGAAAGAAACCTCAAGGGAAAAACCGGATGGAGAGGGGGAAATGGGGGCTGAAAGCTGTTTTCCCTTAATGTTTGTGGCTCCATTTTTGTGAGATTAAGGGCTGATTATAGTGCTTAAATGATGAACTTTAAGTTGTTAATCTTCTCTACAAAAGCCCCTCAAAGTTTTAGGAAGAATGGTGTGGCAGCCCCACCTTCAAGTTCTCCAAGACCTAACCCTACAACTTTCATGAAGAGGTCAAACATCAAATCATACTTAATCATAGTCAAAATGGCAAATCTCAGAGAAGCAAGAAAACTGTCGGGATGGCTGCAGGCTGATCGAACAGTCTCGGAAAACAACCATAACTCGACGTGAAAAATCAAATCAAGTCTCACAGCTGCATTTAGAACTAGGTTCATAGGGCTTTCTAACGGTATAAGGTTTAGGCTCTAATTCATTTTCTACAGTCAACAGTAACCTCGGGAAGTTTGCTATTTTTCATTCCTGTTTTCCTGCGAAAATTTCAGCTTTGATGCTTTTCTTCAATCAACCCTTTAAAGTCATTTTCATCACTTAACAAGGTGTTTAACAAGCTAAAACAGCAATTAACTCCATCATCAAAGCATCACAAATTAACAAACAATTCATCAAACACTTGGTGGCCAACAAATAAAACCCAAAGTCTATTTAGCAAACACAAGATTTCCTTCCAAAATCTCTCCTTCCAAACCATAAAAACTACTTCAATGACATCCAATCAACATCCTCTAAGGATTTAAAGCTCATTAAAGCATGATTAAGAGAAGTCTTACCTTGTTTGAAATGTGAGAAAACCACCCAAGACTTCACTTCTTGCAACCAAATCTTGAAGTTTAAGGAGTAGTCTAAGTTAGGGTTTTACCTAAAGCTGGTTTCCTTCACTAAACTCACCAATTTCTAGCTTAAGTTTTGGTGTTTTCCATTGATGGAGTGGCCGGCCAAGAAGGAGAAAAAAGGAGCGAAAATTAGCTCAAATTTTTTGAAGACAAGGAATTATATAGAAGGCTTAAGTCAAGGGGGTTATGGGATGGTTGACATGTGGCATGATCTTGGCCAAGATTTGGATAATATCTTTGTAAATTGCCTTCCAATCCCTTAATTAAAATGTGACCCACATAAAACCACATAAGTTTCATGTATTTGCCCATATAAAACATGAAAAATGAAATCCTAAATTAAACCATGCAATACACACGAAATTGAGTACTTTAGGAAAAATAATGCACTAAATGATTATATGGTACACTTAATTGAAATTTTTTTTTTCTAGGGTTCTCACACTCTCTCCCCCTTAAAAGAATTTCGTTCTCGAAATTCTCACCTTGACTGGTAAATAGTTCTATTGCCTTGAAATACGAGGATTGTACCTTCAAGAATCGGATGTTGATCCAGGGCATAAACCCTAGCGGGGACTCGAGGTCTATTCCCACCTACAGTGGACTGGTTAGGGTTTGAGTTTGGTTTTCCCAACTGTGAGGCTGCATTTTCATCACGGGGTAGATTAGGGCAGGTTGAAATTTTGTGTTCGGCGCTCCCACAGTAGAAGCACTTTCTCTCCTTTCTCCAGCAACTATCTCTCAGTATGGTTTGGTTTTCCACAAGCACCCACAATTTATGGGAGTCGATGTAGAACCTTCTTGTGTGGCACCTCTTGGTGATCCTCTTCCACCTTGAACCCCTCGTCTGACGGAGCCCCTCTTGGTGTCCCCGAAATCGCTCCAACCTCCTTGGCTGAATTTAGAGGTGGCATATTTTCACAACTTGTCCTTGAGTACCACTCGGCATACCTCGTTTCCTTGCCTGAAATGCCTTAACTTGAAGTTGGGCACTCTCAACTCATCGAGCTTTTCAAGAACTTCATTGAAAGTATTGATTTGAGCTGCCGCCAAATCCTTTTGAATCTCAACGCTTAACCCTTGAATGAAGCCTAATCCGCTTTGCTCTTGCCACAAGCTCGGCACAAACTTAGAAAGTCTAGTGAATTGGGCCTCATACTCGATCACACTGGATACCCGACAAAGTTTAATAAACTCATCCTCTCTCCTTTCTTGAATCAGAGGTGGAAAGTACTTAGTATTAAACTCTCTCATAAAATTAATCCAATTTCTCGGGGTCTGCTCCCTTTCCCATTTTAGTCGTATCACATTCCAAAAATGTAGCTCATATACTGAGGGTTATGTCTGCAAAATTTGGTGTTTTTCCAGTACCATTTCGTTGCTCAAATGATGTTTCAAAACTACCTCTTTAATCTGGAAAATTTTTCCCAGCTTTGAACACTGTTTGGATTCATTTCGGCTTAACATTCATTTGTTTGAATTTATGGCTAAAATTTGGTATGAACCTAGATTATATGTGGAAGTATTAGTGTACCAAATTTGGTAATTTTTGGTCAAGAAATCGCCACTCAAATAGGGCCTAGAATTCTGCCCTGCAAACCTGAAAAATGAAAATATCAGAATTTCGAATCCCCTCTGTTTGCACTGCCATAATTTCTTACTCGAGTGTCAGAATTGAGTGCCGTTGATGGCTGTTGAAACTTCTTACATAGGACTATAAAATTTATAAATTTGAGAGGCCAATTCGTTTTCTGTAATTTTTAGTGAATTTTCAAAGTGGGCTGGTCGACCAACCTGACGTGCCCTGTTTCAAAGATTTCTGCTTAAGGAGGAAGATATTGAACTTGATTTTCTTGAATGAGATTTGGTGGATAAACTAGAAACTTATTTTCATTGCTTTTAAAATATTTTAGGAAGTGTTGCTGAATTGCGAAGTGATCCAAACTTGAACTCCGAGAACCTTCATTGATCGCGAGAATTGCTCTCACTTACCCTCGACGATTGGTGAGTGCCAAGTGCATGAATTGTTGAACTATCTAGCATGTTTGCTTGAATGTGAACTGTTGAGGCGAGAGTGTACTTTATTACACTCGTCCTCCTCTACTTGATTTGCATGAACATGACTTGTTACTTGACTTGACTTGAACTGAATGTCGATTGGAGTGATTCGTCGACTTAAAAGTTATATCCGGGGACGCCCGAACCTTTTGGGGATCCTTGGGAGCCGAGCCGGCAAGGGCTTGGTCGGGAAGCTTGGTGAACCTTAGGTACTATTCTTTGAGCTTGATCTATTGCAGAGGTCTTGCTCGGTATTGCTCGTTGTAACTTTACTCTTTTCACCTGCTTGTTTGGTTTCGGGCCTGAGAGGGTGAACTGTTGGTCGGAGGGTGTACCAAGTGGAGATTCTACGGACTTTACCTTTGCTAAGTTGACGGAGAGTCAACGTTTGGAATGGAATGGACTCAACTGCTTAACCGTGGAAATTGGCTCCTGAGAGCCCCGTATCCTTACCTGCTTCTGTGTATTTTTCCTGTATGAGCACTGCTCACTGTTCTTACTCACTGTTCTTGCGCATATTCACTGTAAATAGAGAGGCTCGAAGAGGATTCTCCGATTCCAGCTCCAAGACTCTTGTCTAATGTGAGCCCTCGAGTAGTGATTCCTTGAGAATACGGTCTCTTGGTGAAAATTGCAATAGTACAAGTGAATGATTGATTTACACGCTTTTATATCTGAATTTACTGGCTTTCCTACTTGCTTGATTACGTGCTTGCATGCCTTTTCTTGGCTTCACTGAGCGTTGGCTCATCCCAATTTGTTTTCCTTAACAGGTTTCGAGGTGAGGTACGTGAATTGAGGAAGTTAGTAATTTTGTAGGATTTCCTCATTTTGTATAAAATTGAAATTAATGGATGAATTTGATGGTTTATGGTACTTTGGAGTATTTCTTGTACAATTGTAATTTTGGTTGAGTTGTAATTTATATTTTGGAGAACTTGGGTTGTGTTTACTATTGGGACGTACCTGTGGATTTTAGCATTTTGTACTTTTGGAGTTTTAGAATTGTAATTATTATTTATTGGAGTTTTAATTTGTAATTAATTGAGGACTGTAGTGAGTCCCAGCAAGAGTTGAGCAGGCGGCCCGCTAAACCCTTTGGTTCTGGGGAGGAATGCACGGTCACTGTCACAGTGTATGAGCCCAAGCTTCAAATCTGTGTAGTGTATCCTAGGCTTAAAAGTTTAGGATGCCGGACTGTGGGATATGATTGAGAGTTAAGTGTGATACGACCTTGGCCTTTGATGTTTAATAAGTGATATTGAAGTGTTCGTGTTTTATTTGAGTGTTATAAATATAAAACGATAAGTGTGCTAGTTTTATTGGCAAAGTATATAAACTCCCCTAAGTGACTGGTTTTCTTCAGCTCTAAGGGTTGAACTTGGAATTGAATTTAAGTTTTTCCCTGGTTGCCTTGTAGACTCTACTCTATAGGTGATTTCATCTCTTTAAGTCGTCCTTAAGTTGAGAACTTAGAGTAGGCTTGATTTCCCAGGTATTCTTGATGATGTAGCACTCCTTTTGGTTTAACTCCTTACCCTAGCTTGTATAGGAGCTTTTATCTCGAATTGAGTGAAGAAAACTTGTATTCATTGGAAGTTTTAGGCTAAGAATTTGGAAAGCCGTTTAAGTTCTTGGATGGGATTTGGAGTTTGTAATTATTAGAATGATATGGCTTGATATTGTGGAATCTTCTAGTTCTGCCCTAACTAGGCTTATGGCTTCCTTCGTTTAGTTCTGCTTAGGATAGTAGGGCTTGAGGAAGACCGCTTGGAGGACTTCAAAATTGTTAACCGGTCGTGTAGGCTAATCCCCTTTTGATAAGGTTTACTATGGACATAGTAGGGATGGTGCACGCCGTGAGGCCCTTTTGTATTTTCTTGCATGTGTATGTATACCGGCGGCACTTAGTTGCCTATGTCGTATATTTGACTTATCTAGTTTGGTTTGTAACTTCTTGACTTGTATTATGACTTTTGGTACATGTAATGAATCATGTTTTAAATTTAAATGTTTTTGCGACTTATATATGCATCAAGTCCTTTTGTGCTCGATTATTGTTTTTCTTATACAAATTGAACTTGTTTTGAGTAAGGCTTGGCTAGGATGAGAATAGAGTCGTGTGTGTGGCTTTAGGCAACCGTACACTCCTAAGTGAGATGAGGAACCCTGGGAGAAGGTTTGATAGGTGGGTTCGCGTGATGCTATAGTGTTGGCCTTGTTCCTAGGTTTTGATGATAACAAAACAAAATGATGATTGGACTAATGTTTTTTATGTGAGAATTATGTTAAGACAGGTCCTTGACTCATTGAAGAAGGAAAGGAATCAATTCAAGAAGAATTGAGAAGGTTTTCACTTGTCGGACGCAAGGATCAGACGGTGAACAGAGGTTCGGACGTCCCACAGTTTACGACAAGCTTCGGCCGATGCTTTCGGACGGTCACTCAAGTTTCGGAAGTCCGACGGTTGAGATGGACACATGAGCACTCTGGTTCATTCTGGACGGTGGAGTCCTTTCTGACGTCCGGCGCTTTACAACTCGAATTCAGCAACCGCCGACGGTGTTTTGACGCTGTAATCGGGTTCGACGTCCCGCTCTAACGGTCATTTTTCTAACAGCTATATTTTGACCGTTAAAGAGCTTCTTAAGCCATTTCTCACACTCTATAAATACTCACAAGTTCAAGAAGATAGAAGACTTTCTACATGAAATACAAGCTACAAGTGAATATTTGGGTAGAAATCTTCTTTGTTTGTTGTATAGGTGTGGGGAAAGTTGGGTTTGTGAGGTTGCTCAAGTGAAGGTTACTCTATAGGACGCATAAAATCTTGGTGAAGGTGAGCCTATCACTTGGAATGGTAAAACCTTGGTGAAGGTTGCCTCACTTGTAAAATAGTTCTTAGTTGGTTGGTGAGCTTTCAATTGTAGTTAGTTGAGGGTTTACTTGGAGAGTAGTAAAACTCCTTTGCTCAACCAAAGGGTGTTTGGCTTGAGGAAGAGTGATCCTTCACTTGTACAAGTTGGTTAGTGTCACCATCAATTGAAGAAGCTATTTGTGATTTCAACCCAAGTTTGGAAGAAGTTTGGAAGTTTGATTGGTTTGAATTCCTTTTACCTTTTTGTTACTTTATTCTTTGTGGTTTAAGATTGTTTACATTTATCATTATTGTGGTTGTTTGAGTACTTGTTTGCTTGAACAATTTTAGTTGATTTCTTAGGTTGCATTTGAACAATTGGTATCGAGCTTGGTCTCCTTGAGATTAAGCTCAATCGGTTTAGGAGTAAAGATGGCAACCAATAATTCATTATTTTTGAGGCAATCCATTATTAGACCTCCATGTTCAATGGTATGCATTATGTTAGTTGGAGGGATAGAATGGAGATATTTTTACAATCTATAGATATTGAGCTATGGTATATAGTCAATGAAGGTCCATATGAAACAATTGTTATAGATGAGGTTACTCATCAGTCTAGACCTAAAACTAGAATGGAATTGACTCCCCAAGATAAGATCAATCTCACCTTGAATGCAAAGGCTATGAATGTGTTATACAATGCCTTAGATGCTAATGAATCTACAAGGGTTAAAGGATGCAAAACAGCAAAAGAAATATGGGACAAGTTAAGAGAAATTCATGAGGGAAGTGACAATGTTAGAGAACAAAAGAAATCCCTTCTTGTCACTAAATATGAATCCTTTAAAATGGAACCTCATGAAAATGTTGACAAAATGTATTGTAGATTCAATGACATCATAAAGGACTTGGAGGTGTTGGGCAAAGAATATACATTGGGTGAGAAAAATAGAAAGATCTTGAATGCTTTATCTAAAGATTGGGAGAGCAAGGTGACAGCTATAGAGGAAGCTAAGGACTTAAGTTCCATGTCTATTGAAACTCTTATAAATTCTCTAACCTCTTATGAATTGAAGCTCAAGTCTAAGGTACAAGAGGAAGAGGATGCAAAGATGAAGAGAAATACAGCTCTCAAAACTTCACAAGAGGAGGATGACTCATTCTCCTTAGATGATGAAGATGTTGAAGTGGATGACAATGATTTGGCACTTCTCTCCAAGAGTTTCAAAAGAATCTTCAATGAAGAAGGTTTAGAAGGGAGGCCCAAGCAACTACAACCCCAATCAAAGAGGAAAAGGGAAGCAAGAGGTCAACAAGAAACACGGAGATAAATGCTTCGAATATGGACAAATCAGGCACTATGCTAATGAATGTCCAATGAAGAAGAAAAAGGAAGGAAGAGGAGAAAGAAGACAAAAATTCAACAACTTCCAAATAACTTCGAATGAGTGCAACTCCGATGGTGAAATAGAAGAAGAGGAGGAATCCACACAAATGGCATTCATGGCCATAGGTGAAAATGCTTTGGTGCTAGGTTTTGAGAAAAATTTCCAGCATTTATGACCATCATTAGACCTAGGGAGTTTAATACTAGCTTGGTTATGAAAATTAGGTCAAATGGTGGAAATTTGAATAACCTAGGAGCTCATTTATGAAGATGACAAAACTTCATTGGTTTGAGGTAGTTTACTGAGTGAACTTTGGGTGACTAGAAAACTATCTTCCTGTGTGAGTTTTTAGCTACATTTTGGTACAAATGCAACTCATATACTGAGGGTTATTTCTGCAAAATTTGGTGTTTTCCAGTACCATTTCGTTGCTCAAATGATATTTCAAAACTGCCTCTTTAATCTGGAAAATTTTTCCCAGCTTTGAGCATTGTTTGATTCATTTCTGGTTTAACATTCATTTGTTTGAATTTATGGCTGAAATTTGGTAAGAACCTAGCTTATATGTGGAAGTATTATTGTACCAAATTCAGTTATTTTTTCTCAAGAAATCATCACTCAAACAGGACTTGAATTCTACCCTGCAAACCTGAAAAACGAAAATCTCAGAATTTCGAATCCCCTCTGTTTGAACTGCCATAATTTCTTGCTCGAGTGTCAGAATTGAGTGACGTTGGTGGCTATTGAAACTTATTAAACAGGAATATAAACTTTATAAATTTGAGAGGCCAATTCATTTTCTGTAATTTTGGTGAATTTTCAAAGTGGGCTGGTGACCAACCTGACGCGTGCCCTGTTTTGGTTCTCAGAGAGTTTCTTTCTCAAAATCTGGGCAATTTCTGCCTAGAATTTTAACTGGGTGTCTTCTACAAAGTTTTAGAAATTTCAAATAGGTTTCCAACGGTACCAAGAATGTGAAATTTGGACTTATATAATTCAAGTTACGATTTTTCAAAAATTTCTGTTTAAGGAGGAAGATATTGAACTTGATTTTCTTGAATGAGATTTGGAGGATAAACTAGAAACTTATTTTCATTGCTTTTTAAATATTTTAGGAAGTGTTGCTGAATTGAAAAGTGATCCAAACTTGAACTCTGAGAACCTTGATTAATCGCGAGAATTGCTCTCACTTTTCCTCGACGATTGGGAGTGCCAAGTGCATGGAATTGTTGAACTATCTAACATGTTTGCTTGAATGTGAACTATTGAGGCAAGAGTGTACTTTATCCTCGCCCTCCTACTCTTGACTTGCATGAACATGACTTGTTACTTGACTTGACTTGAACTGAATGTGATTGGGTGATTTGTCAACTTAAAAGTTATATCCTGAACCTTTTGGGATCCTTGGAGGTACCGAAGGCCGCAAAGGCTTGGTCGAAGTTTGAACCTTAGGTACCGTTTCTTGAGTTTGATCTATTGCAGGGTCTTGTTTCGGTCCCCATTGCTCGCTGTAGCTTTACCCTTTTCACCCGCTTGTTTGGTTTTCGGGCCCAGAGGGTGAACTGGTGGTCGAGGGGTACCAAATGGAGATTCTACGTACTTTACCTTTGCTGACGGACCTGAGTCAGCGTTTGGAATGGAATGGACTCATCGCTTAACGGAAAATTGACTCCTGAGAGCCCCCAGATCCCCACCTTACGTATTTTTTCCCGTAGTATGCACCGCTTTCACCGTTCCTTGCACATATTCACTTTGTAGATAGAGTAGGAAGAGAGATTCTCGAAACTCAAGACTCTTGTCTAATGTGCGAGCCCCTTGTAGTGATTCTTTGAGAATCACGGTCTCGTGAAAATTGTAATAGTACAAGTGAATGATTGATTTACACGCTTTTATATCTAAATTTCTGCTGGCTTTCCCTGCTTGATTACGTGCTTGCATGCCTTTTCTTGCCTCAATGAAGCTCGGCGTTAGCTCACCCCAATTGTTTTCCCTTAAGGTTTCAAGGATACTGAGTGCGTGAATTGAGAAGTTAATAATTTTGTAGGATTTCCTCATTTTGTATAAAATTGAAATTAATAGATGAATTTGATGGTTTATGGTACTTTGGGTATTTGTTGTACAATTGTAATTTTGGTTGAGTTGTAATTTATATTTTGGAGAACTTGGGTTGTGTTTTACCACCAGGACGCACATGGAGTTTTAGCATTTTGTACTTTGGAGTTTTAGAATTGTAAATTATTTATTGGAGTTTTAATTTGTAATTGAGTGAGACCGAATAGTGAGTCCGTGAGGCAAAGTTAGGTGACCCCCCTTGAACCTTTGTCTCATTTTAGGGGAGGTGGTGTCACATAAATGAAGCTATAGAAAGCGAAATAGAAGTAAATAAATATAAAATTCCTATTAGACTTTTAATGTCGAAAGTGACAAAAATGATACATTGAAATAATGTTAGGAACTAATTTCCTAGATCTCAGGTTATCACCTTATTCAATAAAACATCAAGGAATGATGATTACATATAATGATAGAAAGGTATACATTGAAAGAAAATGACTAGTAAATATAGTATATATATACCTATTGGAATTAACCTATAAAGAATACAAAGCTGAATATTTTGTGCAGCATATATAGATAGTGGATCGGGAACATGTTTATGTAAATCTACATATTTTCCACAACAAGATCATGAGAATTACCTAGACAAAGCTGGATTAGACATTTCAAATAATCCAATTACATTAGAAGCTGAATAAGTAAACCCCAAATATTAATGGGATCATTTCTAATTAAATGTCCACCATTCTATTTCTTTGATACGAGTTGGATGTTTTATTAGGTAATTTTCTTCAATTATTTACCAAAAATATTATTTGATACGGTTAACGAAATACATTTTAAAACACCTTGTGCACATTGGATTGTAGTATCCGACTTAAATGCTTATACCGCAACTAAAAAAAAGCTTCAATCACATTTATACCTCGCACATCTCAAAGTGGCGATGATGGATATAAAGAAAAAAGTTTTTTGCTTGAACATTTCTGAATGCTTGATCACCATTTTCAAATCATTTTAGTTGTTATTTGATCAATGAAAATTGGTAGATGATGATGGAATTGACAAAAAAACGAAACCTAGGAACTTAGCACATGAAAGTAGTGTTGAGATTAGGTGGCCAGACATTCTTGAATTTAATGGCACCATGCTTGTTATTTTACCATGAAAGTGGGGAAATGCATGTATAGGTGACACTCAATCTATCACAATAGTGAGTTTCAGATACACTTTGTGAATAAGCCATTAGCAAGACAAGTAGTGTAGCAT
Source organism: Gardenia jasminoides (assembly GCA_013103745.1). Classification (NCBI taxonomy): domain Eukaryota; kingdom Viridiplantae; phylum Streptophyta; class Magnoliopsida; order Gentianales; family Rubiaceae; genus Gardenia; species Gardenia jasminoides. Next base: position 15,994,614 of record CM023096.1, read on the forward strand.
TGTTATTCGTAATTTGAATGGGGCATTTGGTTGACTCTATATACCCTTGTGTGTTAGTTGATTTCATCTGTTCACTTGGTTTTATTATATGGTTGCATTTTAAAGTAGCTATAATTGTGGCACTTCAGACAGCCCCACTTCTCTCAGTATGCACTCTAAGGTATCATGGACCGCCACTCGCCTAGTTCCAGGACTCACTCACATAAATATCGCTAAAACCAAACTAACATTCCATTCACAAATCTAAACTCAAATATAACTTACAAATACATTACACCATTCTTACAATCCCCAAATTATATAAAATACTTATCAAACGTTCCAATTCTCATAATACAAAAGCTCTCGAAATCACAATCCACGTTTGTCACACCAATACAAAAGCAAACCCTAACTCTAAAGGTTGGCTCCTTCACTTTGGTTCTCAGTCCCTATTAAGGAAAACAATTTGGAAGAGTGAGCTAAAAAGCCCAAGTGAGTTCCAAAAGGCTTACAATTCACATAAAAGCAGTTCAAATCATGTATACAATTTAAATCAAGTAGATAAACACTTAAATAGGTATTGCTCAAACTACTTGAGGGACATTGCCCATCAAAGTAGACTAGTCGGGGATTTGACGTCACGCCAAACTAGTCGAGGGTATTCAACCCTCGACGTCACTTTATTTAATTGAAACTAGTGAGGGTTTATGACGCCTCAACGATCCGTGCCTTCTCCGAAAGTACTTTCGGGGATTACGTATGACGAATTAGACTAGTCGAGAGATTTGCCCAATGACATCACAATATTTTTGACCGAACTACTCGGGGACTTCTTACCAATGAAATAGACTAGTTGAGGGACTTAGATCAATGTCCGCCGTACACAATTCTTCTCGAAACTACTGAGAGATTTACCAACGAAGTAGACTAGTCGGGATTTCACCCAACGACATCGCCACAATATTTCACCCAAACTACTCAAGGATTTCTTCCAATAAGTAGACTAGTCCATGGACTCTATTAATGACATCACAATATTTCACAAGATAGCACTTTAATCGCTCTTTTAATTCCAAAATCACACCAAAAGGAGAAAACACACACATGGTAGTTCAAATCTTTTAAATATTCCAAATTCATTTCCTTCTAAATGCTAGCAAATCATTTCATCAAATCATTTCTTTGCAAACAATAGCAAGATTTTCATTTGAAAAGGAGTTGGAACACTCACATATCCTTCATAAATTATTTCACTTGTAAAAGCATTTTACTTGGAAATATGGTAAATCATATCTTTGCAAATATGAGTCTAACCAATTACTTCACAAGTCATTTTCACATAGTAGTAAAATATTTGATTTATAAGCAATTGAAATACTCACACTTATAGAACAACCAAACACTTTCACAATTTCTTTTATTTCAAATAAAGGTAAGTCGATACCCCACCCCTTAATGATTTAAAATCCAAAATCACTTCAAATCCTTGACCAATACACTTCGAATCATATTCACAAAACACACAACATACATTAAAACTCACCATAGTAATAAGTTCGTTTTCCAAGGTGGGATCTGGTTCGAGTCCTTCCTCACCTCCTATTAACACGAAAAAGGAAGAAATAAGTTTCGCCTCACTCACAGCGCAGCGAAACTAAACTCAAATAACTCATTTTACAAGATTCCATTTGCAAATCTAAATTTTCACATAAACAATAACTCTATCGATGCACTCCTTTTAGGCGATTCCTAATCTTTAGCAAAATGATTTAAAATGTGGTTTTTCACCTCCAAATCACTCATTTGAGCTCACACTTAACACTACACTTTAATTTGAAATTCTAACACACTTTTCAAACAATTTTCACTAGTTTTCAATGCACAAAATTCATGAAAACTAGCTAAAGTATCTCAAATCCTCAAATTTGTCCAAAATAGCACTTTTCTCTCAAAGCTTAGTGAAATTCGATTTCTCACCACAGAAATTCAAATTTTTAACTCTTTTATAACATTTTCTCATAAACGAACATAATACATATACATTTAAGCAAAGTCTCATCATTGAACATCATACAAATTCGAAATCACATTTTAAAATTACCAAGCATGGTTCAGCCATCACTTATCACTTTCTTTTGATATTTTCAACTACGAAATCTACTTTCTAACCATAGAATGAACTCATTTCATATATATCAAACACAACCACAATCAGGTCCTCAAGTCCGCTACCTAAAAGTCACTTCAAGTCCGCTACCTAAGTTGGGAATTCAAGAGCCCAACTCAAATGCTTCATACATAAGCATTCTTATCATAATAATCCATGGATCTACAATATTTAACACTAATCAAGTTAGATCTAAAAGGTTAAGTCTTATACCTTCAGACCTTTCTAGATCTAACAAGATCAACCAAGATCTTGTGAACTCCTCTCAAGAATGATACTCCCAAACTTAGAAACTCCAAAAGCTCCAACCTTAGCCACAATCCGCTTGATTTGATGATGATTTCCGTCTCCAAGCTCAAGAACATGAAGTTGGCAAACCCAAGAGGCTTTCTTCCCTTTCCTTTCTCTCTCTCTCTCTAACCACTCTCCCATCTCTCTTCTCCACCATTGCCAAGGGAAGAAGGCACAAGAGATGTTGCTTCAATGGAGTCTTTAAGCTTCAAAAGTTGGAAGATGAAGAAGATGAGCAAGAAACCCCCAAATTCTCTCTCTAATCTCTCTCTCTCTCTCTCTCTCTTCAGCCCTCTCTCTCTCTTTCTCTCTCTCTTATGGCAGCTCCAAGAAGAAGGAGGAATGTCTTCAATGGAGGCTTGAAGTTTCAAGAAATTTGAGGAAGAAGAAGTTGAAGAAACAAAGTTGAATTCTTTCTCTCTTTTCTCTCTCTCAACTCACGGACTCCCTCTCTCTCTAAGCTCTCAATTTTCAGCTGAAAATGAAGAGGCAAGAAGCAAGAAAAATGGCTTTTTAAGGGACAAAAAGTTGCCTTTTCCCCAATTTAAGGAAAAGTGGTCAAATGACCACTTTTTGTCGCGTCGCATGCGACACTCTAACTTTACATTTTATCTCATTCGACACTGTCCAACCTTAAATATATCTCTGTAATATCTCTACATATGCTCGATTTCCTCTTAAAGTCACTAATCACACTTTGGTACAAAATTTAGCACTTAAACGGGCCGAAAATGCACACTCGCAAATAAATCTTGAAAAATTCTCTGAATTAGAAAATAATCACTCAAAACATTAATTCACTCATATTTTAATAAATAAACACAATATAAATATTATTTTTCATTTTAAAATAAAATTCAAATTTTGAGGCTCTCACAATAATTTCTTGAAATTGTTGACTCTTTAGATGATAGAGTAGTCAGTGGCCTAGTAATTGCAAGTACTCCTTGAGGTATTGACCATAGCTTCTCTACACTATGCATCTGACATGTATACTTGCAACCAAATGAGGGTGTTAGGAAGTAAAACAAGAATGTTGGTGTAACCTCATCAAATTTTTGTCACCAGTTCTAGGAAGCACGACAATACTAGGACCAAACAATCTTTATTAATCTAGACTTTGAGTGTAGTGAGAATTTGTATATAATGTATTGTGTAAAAGGATTGCTTTTATTGAAGTGATTTTATACATTAGATAGAATTATGTTGAGACATCATTTTGGCTTGCTTGTACTGTATACATCGAGCCTTTTGGGTAATTTTATCTCTAGACCTAGAAATTGAGAGGAACTTGAGGAGAACAAAAGGCTTTGCACTAAAAGAAATCATGAAAGATCAATAGGGAGGTGCACTTTACATCTAGTTACTCTGAATAGAGGAAATGGTGGAAGAAGCTAATAGAAGACTACAAAGGGATTTCGCACTACTGGGAGGCAATAGTCTTTAAACAAGCATCACACGACCTATTATAAATGCTAACAACTTTGAGATTAAACCTGCTCTAATACAAATGGTGTAGTGATCTCATTTTGGAGGTAATGCTACGAAGGACCCTACCTCTCATTTAGCTACTTTCCTTGAAATTTGTGACACTACTAAGTTGAATGTGGTAAGCATAGATGCAATTCGGCTGAGGTTATTTCCATTTTCATTGAGGGACAAGGCAAAAGTTTGGTTGCAATTGCATCCATTTAACAATTTCTCTAGATGGGATGACTTTTCTTGTTCAATTTTAAACTAAGTATTTTCCACTAGCAAAAACTGCTAAGCTAAGAATGGTTGTCAACAGGAGGGTGAATCATTGTATGAGGCATGGGAGAGATTTAGGAAGCTACAACAAATATGTCCACATCACAAATTTCCTAATTGGCTCATCATACAAAGATTTTGCGATGGATCAAACTTTGCAACAAAGACTTATGTAGATGCCGTGGAGGGTGGAGCATTGATGGGTTTTCTAGTCTAGCAAACCCAAGAATTAATTGAAGAAATGACCGCTAACAATTACCAATAGGTTAATAAGAGAGGTAACACTAGAAACATAGTAGGTATGTTTGATCTAGGCAATCTCAATTTGTTGAATGCCAAGATGGATAATGTGATAAAGATATTGAATACAAATGTGACTAATATTAGTTCTAGTTCAAGTTCATATTTGTAGAGGGTATTATTATATCAAAATTTTAAACCTAATTACCCCTTCATCCATAAGTGTACGGGTCAATGATTAGGGTCGATCCAACAGGGACTAGGAGTAAACAAGCATCAAAGTTGTATCATTCACTTTATTTTCTAGATAATAATTAATGGAAAGCAAGTAAAGGGCAGGTGGTACAACCGTCCTTATAAAAGTAAAGAAAATAAAGAAAGGGAATTAAGGAAAAGGGAAATAGGCAGAAAATCCAACCATAGTAAAGTAATTAAAACTGTCTTTTTGGGTGGTAGAACCAACTCTTGTGGCAAGAACTTAAACAAGAAGTAAATAAAAGGAAATGAACAAGTTCGTAGTGTTACCTTAGAGACCAAGTAAGAGGTACTCCTTCGGTTAGAACCACTTGTTAAGTCAAGGTTAGAAGTTAGCCAAGTTAATTATGCTTTTAGGTTCAATGATTTGCTAAAGAAATAACTTCCAAAAGCATGTCACCGCCTTAACTAATGAACATGTAGAATTGTTTTTGCCAATTCTTTCAAACTCCTCCGTGTAATATTCCTTGAACTATTTTGATGGAAAGGTAAGAAACAAGTTAGATAGGCTCATGAAGTTATTGCATAAAAATAATGCAGTCAAATATATTCCCTACTTTCATGAGAATACAAGTTAGTATTTAAGAACCAAGTTCTCATAAAGATAATTTTCATTGCTCAACAATTATCCATTGGTTCATAGTTGGTTGCTAGTCAACCATAAATAGAAAGTAGAAGGTCTCAAACTAGCAAGATCATGGATGGAATAATCAAATTTAACTACTTCATACCAAAACTATCGCAAGTTCATCTTCACCCTAGGAGGTGAAAAGCTTAGGTAAACATAAGTTTTAGTATGTCTAAGCATAGATAAAACTTGCAACAAAGTATGATAATTAAGCACAAAAGACAAAGATTTAGGAAGAAGAATTCTTATTCAATTTCTTAAAGTTGAACTCTTGAAATCCTTCACAAGTTGAACTATCAAATACGCTTGATATAAGAGTGTGTCTCACTTTCTCTTAAGAGCTCTCTTTGAAACTAAGAAACTTACAATAAGAAACTAGAGTTAAAAGTGAGAAACTTGAACTATTCTCAAGATTCTCTACTATTTCTACCTTCTATAATAGACTATTATGTTCTACAATGATGGTTGAAATGTTGAGGATCTAGGGGTATTTATAGATGTTTTTGGAAGGAGAAATGACTTTATTATGTAAAGTGCTTCTATACTTCTCCAAATTTTTCTTATACAAATACAGCTAAAATTCTTTACTGGAAATAGTTGGAATTGAGCTGGATATCAGCTGCAAGTTGCAACATCTAAAATGTGTCGTTATCAGGGATCTGTGGAATGGATCCGCGACCCATGCTTGGGGGATCTGGTTCATGGATCCTGCTAGATCAGATTTCCTTCCTTTTGCTTAATCTCCAGTTTGCTCAATTTTTGTACCAAATTTATTTACAATTTTCTTTATGGTAGAGGCTGAATTAGCTCTTATTCAAAACATGAAAGTTGTCGCCCTTTGAGTTAGTTTCCAAAGTATGAAGAATCACCTCAATCAGAGCTCTGTGGCTGAGAAATGTCCAAAATATCCCTAACTAGTCAAATCCCCTGTTTTAGTTTTTAACAGCTTAAATGCACTTCTGATATTGCAAATTTTGATCATGAAATAATGTTAATTGGATCTTGATGTCTTCATAATGATTGTAGAGCTATATCTTACCTTCAAAATGCTGTGAGAATCATTTCAATCTAATACATATAACTCAAGTTATGGCTAAAATACCAAAATATATCAAAGCTGTCAATTTTCACTTGACTTGAGCTTGATTGCAATTCGCTCTCAAACTTGCACTTAATCTCCATTAAGCCCCAAAACCTACAAAAACATCACAAATTAACACATTAAACAAAACTTTTGCACATTTTGGTTAAGAAAGTACTCTTGCATGAAAATTACTTGTAGAGAGTTCAATTCTTTTAATTAATATTAAAAAACACTAAAAACACTCCTAAAAACATACTAAAACAGGTAACTTTAACACTTATCAAACTCCCCCATACTTGAACCATTGCTTGTGCTCAAGCAATAAGAAAATACAAACCAAATCAATAGCTTAAATACATCCCTTAACCTCATATTCATGCATCCATCAAATTCAATTTGTCACGGAAAAACAAGGTAAATAACCATTACATAACGAATCATTTTACTACAAATACTCATCATACCAAGTAAAAGAAAGAAAATTATACCAAAAATTAAGACTAACTCAAATCATTTCCTTCCCTCAACCCAATCTCACTTCTAAGCAATTCATATGACCAAGTCAAAGCACACTACTCCGTGATCATCTTTATTTTGCTTAAAAGCAAGATTTAGCCATAATAACTTTCTCAAATAGTCAACATGCCTTTTAACATGAAGATCAACATTTTTAGATGAAGACCCTTGGTTACTCAACACGTCATTTATGAAAAGTGCTTTAGATTCTCTTAATTCAAGAGCCGTTTTACATGAAAGTTGAGATATGTGATGCCAACTCCCTGTTACTAAGAATCAAGAACCATTGGAGGAGAACTATTATTTTACTTCTTCGTTTTTTCCTTTTTCTTCATTTCTTTTTTTTTCTTCTTTTTTTCCTCATGACATGATCATAGAAAAGTATGCAAATATTAACCACATTCATCACTCATCTTTTGGAAGTCAATGAAGATATAAAACTTGTCAAGTATGCAGAATTCAAGATATAATTCCTTCCTCTTACAAGGTATACTTCCTTCATGGTAAAAATCCTAATCACATAATAGCTATTCTCAAGTCAAATGAGAAATCAAACTCTTCAAGACACATAAAATATATTCCAAAGGGAGAATTTGACTATTAATGATCATCAAACTTGTCATTTACATGGAAAAATTTTGAACAAGTCTAAACAATTTTGAAATTTTTTTTGACAATTTCACCACAATTATACCTCCCCCCACACTTCAAATGCACAATGTCCCTATGCATGAAAAAGAAAGAATAACAGTTAAAAGAAAGACTTCCTCAATATTGAGTTTTAAATCCTTCACTTATTTCTCCATGAATTTCAACTATCTTCCTTCATAAACGAGAAACAAAGATTGCATAAGTTCTATAAAATAACCACTAGTTGCAAATAGTTGAAAATAAAAGACAACAAATTAAGTAATAGGGATTCAAGACACACTTAGGCACAAATGATGCTTAAATGATCAAATTATGAAGCATGTAAATCCTCAATATTCACCCTGTACTAAATATGCAATAATACTCATAAACAACTCATTTGAAGTTCATATGTCATGCTCATGCATCACTAAGCATCTTCACATATGTCATGCTCATGCTCATATAACATGATAAAATTAGTTAAAGTTCAAATGAGATGATGCAAAAAAGGTAAAAATGTAAACTACTAAGTAAAGTTCAAGAAAGTCACAGTAAAATACTCTACAAATGAAATGTGATATGATAGAGTTTTTTGCCCATTCAAATTAGCCTTAACATGAAAATTATGCAATGGAACCTTTGAAAGCTAAGTAAAGATCAAACACATCAATGATGTGTTTAATTGATACAAAGGAATGTTAAACATAATTCCAAATGATGTTAATGGTGATTACAATAATGTTTGATCAAAATAAGTGCATAAATTAGTGAAATGCATGTTCTTGAGGCATAAGAAAGAAGAAGGGAAGAAAGTTGCAGCAAGTTCCCCAGTTTTTCTACAATTTATCATGAAGATGTGAAGAAACATGATACGGATCCGTGAGCTAAAAGTTGTGGATCAGTTTACGTATCTGATACACATTTCTAGATAGATTTGTGAGCGTTAGGGATCTGGGAGGCATACCTTGCATTTCAACTCGCAGATCGCCTTCTTTCTGTAGTTTTTGCAATTTTTCTTCAACATGTCAACTACTATTCTGTTGGTCCACTTCATACCTCAAATCAACAACTAATGAAAGAACAATACCTTATGAGACATATGGACAATGTACAAAAAATTTGAGGGGTTGAGAAATTGATCATTCAACCTCCTTTAGAACCTCAAATTGCAACCTTGACTCCAAAGCTTGAATCTTACCATTTTAATACAACAAACACACTCAAACAAGCATGTTAAACATAAAATCACACCAAATTAATTTAAACCTAAACAAGCATTAGGTTACCTCCTAAGAAGTTCTTTTGTTTAAAGTTATTAGCTCAACTCAAAAGGTTTCCTCTTGCAATTCACTTTAGACGGGAAAAGGATTGCTCTTTCCCAAGGGCTAAAACTCTTCTTTCTATCCACCAAGTATTGTACTTGCCCTAACTCCAAATCATCCTTATCATCATCAAACAAAGATGAATTAGAATTATCACAAGTAATATGAGGACTTCTAGTAAGACATTTAAGTCAATCCAAAGTTTACTAAGTTTCATTCCCTTGTCTTCATTAATTTTAGGATTAAGGATCTCTTTACCTTTATTTTTGTCATAAGCATTGGTATCAATAAAAAAGCCATCTTTAAACAATTCATGGACTACATTTACCTCTTTAAATTTGAAAGCTTTACCATGCCACAAATCTAGATCCTTATTCCGTTTAAATTAAAAACTAACTCTTCACTATTTACTCTTAACATTAATTTACCCTCTTGGATATCATTAGAATATTGACAGTGGCTAAAAATGGTCTACCTAAAGTAATAGGCATATGAATATCTTCTTTCATATCAAGTCCAAAAGTCGATCGGAATGATAAAAGATTTAACCTTTATGGGCACATTCTCAATTATACCAACCATATGCTTTATAGACCGATCCGCCAATTGAAGAGTTACAATTGTGTCCTTCATTTCCCTCAAATCAGGCTTCCTTGCTATGGGGAGTGGCAATTAATGACACACTTGCACTTAAATCACACAAAACATTAGTGAAATTGAGAGTTTCAATAGTGCAAGGAATACTAAAACTCCCAGATCCTTTGTGACGACCCCACTTCTCCCTAGGGCGTACCCTAAGGTATCCATGGAGCGCCTACCCAGCTCTCGCCAGGACTCACTCACTAGAATAACCAATAATACTTCAAAAGTGATTGTAAACAACCATTCCAATCCAAATTTTCAAATATTACACAATGAAATTCAACTTACAACACTCATTCCCAAATTACAGTTCAGAGTACTTCGAGTACAACCACAATTCTATCTTACAGACCCAAGTATAATAAAAGTCCATCCATCCATGGTTACAAAAGGTACAAGAATTAACCCAGTCACATACACTAGAAGGATCACAATGCGCTATCAACGTCTCGGGACCTGTGGGGGAAAAATAAAACATTTTTGGGGTGAGCTAGGAGCTCAGTGAATGTCCAATAAAAGCAAGAAATTCATGGACTTTTGAGTTAACAATCACTTTGTAAAACAATTGAGTTTTCAAGCAATCATTTCATCAATACTCACTTTAATAACAACATACAGTAAACAGTAATTCAGTACACAATCAAATCCAGTATTGGAAGGATACAGTGCTCACTTGGAGCTATTTCAGTAGTTCACTTCACCTTATAACTCCTGATCAATCCCCTCAGTACAACTGGCCATCACCTTATCCCTCCAGTGGTAATACTCGAGTATACCGTACAGTGCCCTAAGTACCAACCTACCCGACCGAGTCCGCTTCTGGCTCGAATAGGCCGATAACGAAGGGGGAAAGGCCTTGTTCAGCCAATGTGGTAAAGTACACATGGCCTACAGTCATGCGCAAGTAATGATCAGTCAAGACCAAGGAGTTTTTGTTTTAAGATAAAGCTTTCCAACCTATCCGACCACACTAATGGCGTACTCAAGTAGGCTTTTGACCCACCGATCGCTCAAGAAGGGGTTCTTAGATAGGTTTTCTAGCAAAAGGATCTTGAGACCCAGTTCAGTCGATACGATAAAGTACACATCGACCTACAAGTAGTGAACGATGCGATAAGGTACACATCGGACTACAGGGGTAAAATGCTCCTTGGTACACCACTATCAAACAATCAAGTTATCAACAAAACAATCCAGCAAACAAGCAATATACAAACAATGGAAGTGTAGACAGTTGAACAGTATATTAACAGTTAGGTCGAGTGTGGTAAAGTACACACTCGCCTAGAAACAAGTATGTAATCCACGTAACAAATAGGAGATTTTCACAAACTCATTTCTTTGCAAGTATAAGTTGAATATATCGTATCACAAGTCATTTTCACGTAGTAGCGAAACATTTGATTTAAAATGGATTTGAACATCCATAAACTCTTCATAAATGGTTTCACTTGTAAAGCATTTCATTTGGAAGCGATAGTAAATCTTTTCAATAAATCATTCATTTGGAAACTATTGCCAGATTTCATTTGAAGGGGAGTTGAATCACTCCCAAATCCTTTATAAGCTATTTCACGGGTAAAAGCATTTTACTTAGAAATAGTGACAAATCATTTCTTGGTAAATACTAGCAAATCATTTTACAAATCATTCATTTACAAACCATGGCAAGATTTCTATTTAAAAAGGGAGTTTGAACACTCACCTCGAACCACTCAAACTAGTGAGTAAAGAAGAACGCTAAACTTATTGGTTCACCCTCGACAAAGTCTTGACCACCTGAGCCAAAGTCCAACTATCAGATACCAGCCCAAAATCTCATGTTCCAAGTCTTAACTTAACTACTCAAAAGTACCAAACCCTTACTACTACGAAGTCTGGTTCGGGCCATATTTAAAATTACCCTTGTTGAAATAGTAAGGTCTCAAACCTCAAAAATCATTATTTTCAAAATAACTTGGCACTCACTCATAGTCAAACTATACATTAATTTAAAATACTTCAAACCAAGCTCTTAGATTCGAAACCCATAGAATTTGACCAAAATATAGTAAAACCCCCAAATTCATTCAAATGACACTTTTCATTCGAAATTCATGAAAAACTCCACTTTTCATCTTTTAAAATTCAAACATCCCCTCCACTCAAACACACACTCACAAATGAACAAAACCCATATTTTCTCAGAGGAAAATTCTTCAAGAACAAACACAAATTTCGAAATCAAGTATTAAATTTACCAAGCATGGGCTCGGCCATCACATCTATTTTCCTTCAAAATTCTCAACAACAAAATCCTACTTTTCTAACCATATCATCATATATTTCACAAATATCATTGGATCCCAAAGGGTCCTCAAGTCAGCTACCTAAAATCCACCTCAAGTCCGCTACCTAGGTTGGGAATCCAAGAGCCCAACTCAAATGCTTCATACATAAGCATTCTTATCAAAATAAACCATGGATCTGAGCTATTTAACACTAATAAAGCTATATCTACAAGGTTCAAGCTTTATACTTTCAGATCTGACTAGATCTGACAAGATCCAAGATGATCTCGTGGGTTTCCTCTTTCCAAGAGTGCTCCCAAGCCTAGCAACTCCTCAAGCTTCGATCTTTACCCAAGATCTTTGAGCTTTGACGATGATTTCTAACACCACACTCAGGAACAAGCTCGAGACAAACCACCCAAGCTTTCCTCCTTTTTCTTTTCCTCCAAATTTTCGGATCTTTCCCCCTCTTCTTCTCCCTTCACACGGCTGCCAAGAAATGGAGGATCAAATCCAAGATTCCTTCACTAAGATCTCACACTTCAAGTTGATGGATGATCAAGAAGATTGAAGCTCAAACCTCAAGCTTTTTCCTCTCTTTCTTCCCCAAGAAAATCGGCCAGCTCTTCCCTCTCTCCTCTCTCTCTCGGCTGCAAGAAGTGGTGGGGAGGATGGGCTTCAATGGTGGTTGAAGCTTGAAGGAAGCAAAGAAGAAGAAGAAGAAGAAGAAATGGAAGATTGGAGCTTTTCTCTCTCTCTCTCTCTTCCTCACTCTCTCGGCAGCTCCCTCTCTCTCTACTCCCAAATTGCAGCTGAAAATATGAGCCCAAGGTTGCCAAAAAGTCAAGGCTTTAAGGGCAAAAGGAGTGGCTCTCCTTAATTTATGGAAAAGTTGTCTCATGACCACTTTATGTCGCGTCAAGCGCGGTATTCTAACTTACACTGGTTTCCTTCATCCCGACACTGTCTCACCATAATAATATTTCCAAAATATCACTACATATGCTCGGTTTCAAGTCCAAGTCACTATTCACGCGTCGGAACAATTTTTTAACGCTAAAATGGCCAAACCACCCACACCGGCAATAAATTCGTATAAAATTTTCTAAATTGAACAATAATCGCTTTAAACATATATTTACTCATATTTCAATAAATAAACATAATATAAATAATATTAGGCATTTTTAAAATAAAATCTGAATTTTGGGGCCCTCACATCCTTAAGCTTTGTTAAAAACTTATTTTGCACACATGCCAAACATTCTTTCGTTAGTGCTATTATCTCATGATCCTCAATCTTCCTATTTCTAGACATTATATACTTCAAGAAATGACCACATGAAGGAATTTGGAAAATAGCATCAACAAAAGAAATATTAATTCTAATTTGTTTGAGAATTTGAGCAAATTTCTCAAATTCCTTCTCCATTTTACCTTGTTTCAACCTATCGGGAAAAGAAACTTCATTAGTAGCATTCTTTAAAGAAATATTAGAAGAAGGTGTATCAACATCAATAATAACATGATCATTTCGATCCAAAGGTGCCTTATTTCATTTATTTTCATCTTCTTTGTCATTTTTACCAAGATTAACTGCTTAAGATTGTTTACCATTCCTAAGAGTGATTCATTAACAGGTCTCTTGGATTAACCTCAATTTTACTTGGTAATTCCCCCGATTGCATCGAATTAATTGGATTGACAATTTTACCCAGTTGACCTTGGACATCCCTAATAAAAGCCATCATTTAACTCATGTTACCTTCTATTCTTTCAAATCTTTTATTGGTATTTTGAGCATGTTTATCTAAGGCAATTTTCCAAGTAGGAGTGGTTCAAGTGATTTAGTTGGAAAACCTGATGGGTTACAAGCTCTTGGTTGCTTGATCAATCTCTCCACCCAAAGTTAGGATGATTTTTCTAACCTGGATTGTAAGTGTTTTGAATAAGGATTATTTTGAGATGGCCGATTATAGTTGTTTACATTATGCACTTGTTCAATATAATAACAATTAGAATCATGATTTCCACTACAATTAGAGTAGCATACAACACTTACATTAGCACTACTTGCATTTTTAAGCATATTAGCAATATTAGTCAATTGAGAACTTAACATGCTAATAGAATTAAGACCATATATACTGCCCATTCTTCTAGGGCTATCTTACTCATTAGCACATTGATAATTGTTAGAAGCAATTTCTTCTATCAAGACTTGAGTTTTCTTGATTGATTTTGCCATTAAAGCACCACCAGTGGCGGCATCTATATTTATTTTAGTTTGGAAGTTAAGACCATTATAGAAGATTTGAATAATCAACCAATCGGGACCATGATGGAGACATCTCCTTTGAAGTTCTTAAAACCTCTCCCAAGTTTCATATAATGGTTCACCTTCAAGTTGACCAAAGTCAGTAATATCCATTTGAAACTTAACCGTTTTACTGGGAGGAAAGTATTTATTCAAGAATGCTTTTGACAATTCATTCAATATTTAACTACTAATCCACACCATTGCCTTATCACAAAGTGAAAAAGAAATATTCTAAATTTAATGGCATCATCACTGACTCCATTAATTTTAATGGTACCATACAAATCTGTGAAGTTTGCAAGATGCGTTTTAGGATCCTTCATTTCATTTCTACCAAATTGACTGTGTTGGATCATTTGGGTGAGTGCGAAGTTAATTTCAAAATTGTTTGCATTAATTGCTGGCCTTACTATGCTCATTTGAGCACCGGATTCATCCAATAAGGTATAATCTCACAAGACTCTCTTTTGATCCACCATTTGATCTACTTCTTATTCAACGGAAGTTTCACCTTCACGTTTCTCCTCTCTTTGCTCCTCTTCAGCACATCTCCTTCCTCTTCTTATCATGATTGAATATGAAGTCAAATAAATTCCTTGGTGGAAATAGTAGTTCCTACAAATAACAAAAACAACAAAAAGAAAAATTAACAAAGTCTAGATTAATAAAGCTGGCTTTAACTATAGCATTACACCTTAGACCTAGGTTGCAAATCTAGTCCAAACTTGTCCTTAATCACTGGCAACGATGTAAAAAATTGTTGAGGATATTATTATACCAATGTTTTAAATCTAATTACCCCTTCATTCATAGGTATGCGAGTCAACGAGTATAGGGTATTAGGGTCAATCCTATAGGGACAAGGAGTAAGCAAGGACCAAAGTTATATCAGTCACTCAATTATCTAGGTAATAGTTAATAAAAAGCAAGTAAAGGATAGGCAGTACAATTGTCCTTGTAAAAGTAAAGGGAGTAAAAGAAAGGGAATTAAGGGAAAGAGAAATAGGTGGAAAATCCAACCATTATAAAAAAATTAGTACCATTCTTTAGGGTGATAAAACCTACGCTTATAGTGGTAACAAAGAAGTGAATAAACTGAATGATAGGGTGGTAGAACTGACTCTTGAGGTAGGAACTTAAATAAGAAGTAAATGAAAGGAAATGAACAAGTTAGTAGAGTTAGCTTAGAGATCAAATAAGAGGTAATCCTAGGGTTAGAATTACTTGTTAAATCAAGGTTAGAAGTTAGTCAAGTAAATGATGCTTTTAGGTCTGATAATTTGCCAAGGAAATAACTTTCAAAAACATGTCACGCCTTATCTAATAAACATGTAGAATTGCTTTTGCCAATTCATTCAAAATCCTCCATGTAATCTTCCTTGACCTATTTTCATGGAAAGGTAAGAAAAAAATTAGATAGACTCATGAAGTTATTGCATAAAAACAATCCAACCAACTATATCCCCTACTTTCATGAGAATACAAGTTAGTGTTCAAGAACCAAGATCTCATGAAGGCGATTTTCATTATTCAATAATTATTCAATGATTCATAGTTGGTAGCTACTTAACCATAAATAGAAAGTAGAAGTTCCCAAACTAGCAAGATCATGGATGGCATAATCAAACTTAACTACTACATACCAAAACTATGACAAGTTCATTTTCACCCTAGGAGGTAAAAATCTTAGCTAAACATAAGTTTTAGCATGTCTAAGCATAGATAAAACTTGCAACAATGCATGAGAATTAAGCATAAAAGACAAAAAGTTTAGGAAGAAGAATTCTTATTCAATTTTTTGAAGTTGAACTTTTCAAATCTTTCACAAGTTGGACTCTCAAATATGCTTGATACAAGAATGCTTCTCACTTTCTCTTAAAAACTCTCTTGAACCTAATAAACTTACAAGAAGAAACTAGAGCTAAACTAAGAAATTTGAACTATCCTCAAGTTTCTCTATATTTCTACCTTCTACAATAGTCTATTATGATCTACAATGATAATTGAAATATTAAGGATCAAGGGGTATTTATAGATATTTTTGGAAGGAGAAATGTTTTCATTATGTTGACATAGAGTGTTTCTACACTTCTCCAAGTCTTTCTTGTACAAATATAGCCGAAATTCTTTGCTAAAAATAACTAAAATTGAGCTAAAAATAAGCTAAAAGTTGTATACAGTGAAAATGTATCATTATCAGTGATCTAGGGATAGGACCTGTTGTGACAGCCCCACCTCTCCCTAGGGCTTAACCCAAGGTATCGGCCTCTGGACCTCCACTACAGATCCTTAGTTCAAATACGAATAACAAAATACATCGATGTCCTCAAATCAACTGTAACATTCAAGCCCCAAAGTTTCCTTAACGAACCACAAACGTCCCGAACTATAATTACAGATACAAAAGTTTATCCATCCAAATTCCATTAGTACAATTCAAAATACAAGGGCTACATCAAAATACAAGATTAGGTCTCCAAACGAATCGACCTAGTGTAACCCCTGGAAGCTCTCGATCTCAAATCCTGCTAAGGAAAAACAAAGTTGAAAGGGATGAGCTAAAAGCCCAAGAGCGATCCTAATATCATACAAATCACACAATGGAGCAAAAATATATCGTTAAGCACTCGAGGGTTAATATAATTCAGTTTAGAAGCATAAATGTATAAACACATAAACCTGGGAAAATACCCTTGTTGAAAGGATACAGGTTCCACTAGAAGCGCTTGCGTCTGCCTTGTTCAATACTCAACCCCTACTCCACCTTATAACTCCTAGTGGTAATACTCAAAGTATACCGTGGTAAAGGCTCGGGTTGTCAACCTATCCCGACCGAAGTCCGCTTCTCGCTCTAATAG
Organism: Gardenia jasminoides; assembly: GCA_013103745.1. Taxonomy (NCBI): domain Eukaryota; kingdom Viridiplantae; phylum Streptophyta; class Magnoliopsida; order Gentianales; family Rubiaceae; genus Gardenia; species Gardenia jasminoides. Next base: position 16,011,571 of record CM023096.1, read on the forward strand.
GTCGATAACAGAAAGGCCTTGTTCAGCCTATGCGTTAGTACACATGGCCTACATTCATGCACAAATAATATACAAACAATGGAAAAGCACACGTTGAACAATAGAAAAGTAGGCCGAAAAGCGATAAAGTACACACTCGCCTTCACAAAATTATTAAAAGCATTTAAACACGCCAACAGAGCAATTTATTCACAACATGCAAGGAACACTCACCAACAGTTGAGCTAACAAGAAAATGTAGCGGTTAAACACGATCTCCAACGCCCACGTGAATCTCGAGATGTGAAAGTGCAAGCAAATTACTTTTCCGATTCCAAACTAAAAGGTTTGGCAAAATCCATTTTCAAAGGTGAAATGACGTGACATGCAAATACTCAATGAATTAAACTCTCGAAAACCGCTTATAAAAACTTCATATAGTTAAAAGGAGCACACGCATGAGCGTTAGACGGAAAACGAATGAAATGGAACGAAAACGGAAAACACACACTAAAAGTTTTGACACCCTGTACGCTAATACTCATAACTCAGGCTACAAGTATCGGATTAGAATTTATGAGGTGCCGTTTCGAAGCTAAGAGAACAAGCTACAACTTTTGTGAAGACAACCTCTGCCCAGATTTTCTCTTTCTAGGTGAAAAATGTCGAAACAGTTTCAGAAATTTTCCCCGTCAGAATTGCCGACAGGCTATATTCAAACGATCATAACTCAACGCTCACAAATCCAAATCAAGAAATTCTAAAGCCGTTAGAAAGATAACATACAGGGCTACAATTCTTAAGAAGACATCAAAAGGAAAAACCTTCATCTTCCTGGTCAAAATGACCCATTACAGTAGCAAAAAACCATTTCTGCCAGAAACAGGGCATCAGGGGTATTTTAGTCATTTCACATGCTACAGTGCTCTGATTCATCTGAAAATTTACAGGTAGAATTATCACTCAACTCTCTACAACTTTCATGCTTTGTGCTAAAGCTAATTCTGTCCTCATCATTTTCGAAAATATCAAGCAAATTCGGACAGAAAAATGGACAAAAATTGAACCAACAACACTTCATCACCCATAAACACAAACATAAGCTACAACATGAAACTTCAACTAAAACCCTAACCCTAGTTCTTGGCCAAGATTCAAGACAAGCAAAACAAGAAAACTAAGCCATGGAATCATCTTCTCAACTAGCTTTGATCATCAAGAAGCTATAACACAAGCAAAATTCATCATCTTCACCAATCTTAATCAACTAAATAAATTTCAGCACTTTCACCCAAATATCCATTATACAAAGTGTAGAATACCTCTTGTAGTCAAGGTTGAGCTTCCCAATCAAGTGCCCCAACTTCCAAATGAAGGTTTGATGGCTGAAATTGACAAAATCCCAAGCTTTCCTCTAGTTTCCTTTCTTTTTCCTCTCTTTTTTTTTCTCTCTTCTTTTCCTTTCTTTTCCCACGGTTTTCCTTTCTTCCTTTCTTCTTGCTTAGCCGATTGGCCTCTTCTAGAATTAGCCCAAATGATAACTCCACAAAGATATTTCACCTTGGTCAAACTTGAGTCAAAGTTGTCATACACAATTAAACCTATCAACTTAGGTTAATTACTCCCTTTGCCCAAATGATTTTTCTTTCCTTTCAAACTAGTCCATAGGTGTACAAATTAACCTAATCTATCAAAACTTAAACACACCTACTAAGATCACTAACCACCTAGAAATTTTAATCTCACTTCCTAATCATGCATTTACGCACGTAAAATCAAGAAATAACAAACTTGTCATTAAACGTAAAACTTAAATGTATTTTCAAAACTAGGGTTTTACAAATCCAAACTAGGGTTTTTGCATATACATATTAGGGTTTTATCCCAATTTAGGGTTTTCGAAAAAACTAGGGTTTTAATCAAATTAGGGTTTTCAAACTTTGTAAAACAAGCGAGTCAAAACCTAACACTTTTAAAAGCAAAACAAACCATATAAACACCTTGGCGAACCAAAGTAACTATAATTAACATTATTTAATATTTTCCAGAAATTGGGAAAAAATCGGGGCCTCACACCTGTGACCTGCATTTGAGGGATCCAGTTCACGGATCCTGCTGGAGTGAATTTCCTTCATTTTGCTCAATCTTCAATTTGCCCTATTTTTTACCAATTTCATCTGCAATTTTCTCTATGGTAGAGGCAGAACTAGCTCTTTCTTAAAACATGAAAGTTGTATCCTTTGAGTTATCTTTCCAACGCATGAGGAATTACCTCAGTCAGAACTTTGTAGGTTGAGAAACATTAAAAATGCCCCTGACTAGTCAATTCCCCTGTTTTAGTTTTCGACAGGTTAAATGCACTTCTGAGATTACAAATTTCTTTCATGAAACCATGTTAATTGAATCTTGATGCCTTCATAGCAATTGTAGTGCTATGTCTTAGCTTTAAAATGCTATAAGAACCATCTCAATCAAATGTATATAGCTCAAGTTATGGCCAAAATACCAAAATATGTCAAAACTGTCAGTTTTCACTTGATTTGAGATTGATTGCAATTCACTCTCAAACCTGCACTTAGGGTTTGTTTGTTTCAATGTAAAATGTTTTCCAAATTTTCCTCTATTTAGACAACATATGATTTGGGAAAATAATTTCCTATGGAGAATCACTTACGCTAGGAGACGGAAAACAACTTCCTCATCTATCTTACTGAAGTTATTTTCCATCTTAAAACCATGGCCTCTACTTAAAACCACTGTCTTTACAAAAAACCTCAAGAAGTCTAAACCATCGAAAGAAGGCTCTGCATCAGAAGACATCCGTAATCAATCCCCTCTTTCAGCGGCATGTCTAGCTGTGGTGAAAACCCACTTCCAAAGGTAGGCTATTCTTTCAATTAGGCTGTTCTCCTTTTAAAATCATCTACAATTATTCATCTTTTTTTTAAAAAAAAATTTAAAAAATAGTTGCAACAATGGTTCATCCCCACTCCAAAAGTGGCATCTCATCCCCATTCTAGCAATGACATCTCCAATGAAGGTGAAGGTTTCTTAAGTATTTCTAAAGGTATGAAGGTTTTTTATTAGGGTTTTTTCCCCCTTTTTGTTTTAAAAATTGTCTATAATTATCTTTTTTTATTTTTTGTAAAAAAAAAAGATTTGGTAAAATTTGTTGCTCCAACATCTTGCTTGGACTAATTTTGTATAAAGATTCAGGATATTAGTTTAAAAAGCAATTCAAACTTCTTTTGTTTTATAGTTTTTCTTTTCTAGAAATCACGGATGTTGCACTTGTCACTTAGATTTCATGGTGTATTCTCTATTTATACTTGCTAGTTGGGATTTCATAGTACGGCCTAGGTTTCATTTTTCCGAGATCATATTCAATACTGACCTGACCAGATTGTTTAAATCAAATTTTTAATAATGAGAAATCCATGGAGATTGGAGCCTGCATTATGCTTTTCAAAAGCAATGGATGTAGGAGATTCCGCATATCTATTTACAAGTTATGGGAGACCTTTAAAAATTGCTAAGCAGGCTAAATATCTTTTACTAATAGTTATAATTGCAAATCATTTAAGAAGATGGAAAATATGAAAGTAGCATATACAGGTAGGGCACGTTGGTGGTAGGCAATGAGCTGCACAAGTTCTGGGCTTGATTGCAGTCTTTAGACAGAGAGAAATCTATAGAGTCATAGGTCAGTCCATTATTGACAGAAACAACCATTTCAAGTAGGGTACTCTGAAACTTATTTTCACCCCCGAAAAAAAAGGCAGTTTCAAACTGTAGATAGGTAAAGATACACAAATTGTAGCTTTTAGCTTTCCATTTTAACTTAGACTCACCGTAATACTATGTATAACAGTTGCTTAAGTGAGACAAGATAAAAGATCCCTAGCTTTCTTGGGCACAGTGATGAATGAAAACATGGTGTTAATTTTATAAGCTTGGAAATTCTACAATTGTGTATAAGCGTGGAAATTCCAAGCAAAAGACTGGAATGGTTCAATGCTAGCAAAAGTCCTAAAATATATCTTTCATGGACTGAGTAGGTCTGGTTCCTAAATGTTCCTTTACGTTCCTCAAAATTGAAAGTAACAGTCAACAGAGCAAATCATAAACTTGGCAAAATTTGCAATAGACTTGAAATCTGAAACTTCTTGAAAGATGCTATACTTTTATAGTTCCTTTTAGTATGGCGTGGACAGATTCTTAATCATTTGGTTTTAACCTATTTACTTGATCAAACAGTTTTGTTCAATACAATAACCAAAGCAATTTTGAATAACATAATTTGTTAATGATCTGTTAGCTAAGAATCAATATAAAATTGTCCCATCATGATAGTCTCTGGTTTGATGTTTTTTCATGTACATAAATGAAAATTTATGGTGATTAGATGCAAAGTTATTACTGACTTGGGTTATTTATTCTAGTTTAGTTGCTTGCTGCTTATACTAGTTTAGATGCAAAGTTATTTATTCTAGTTTAATAATTCTATTAAATTTTCATGGATCCCAATAGTGATGATGATGAGACTGCTATTGTAATTGATGCTGCCACTTCAGTCCTAGCAGCTAGATACACAGCTCTTGAAGCCTACAAAACTCCAGTTGTTACACCTAAACCACCTTAAATTAATAGGGAGCGAGTTAGGGAGGATTACATGGATAGCATATTATACGGAAGTAGTTCTTATTGTATAGACCAAATTAGAATGTACCAGAATATATTTTTCCAATTACTAAATGCTCTCACAATTAGAGGACTGTTACAACCAACCATTCATATGTCAGCAAGAGAGCAACTGTTAATGTTCCTACAAATAGTTGGCTATAATTTGAGATTTCGAGTGGTTGGGGGGTATTTGTATAGGTCAATTGAAACCATACACTGCAATTTTTCCATTGTACTTAATGGCATATTGAAGCTCTATCCAGAATTAGTACAATTGCCAAATGGTGCAACTTCACCGAGATTCTGTAATAGTAGAAGATACTATCCTTGGTTTGCTGTAAGTTTAGTCCTTTGTTTAAAATTTAATTAACTCAAATAATGAAAACTATTTTATATCTAATTTAAATCATAAAATAGGACTGTGTTGGGGCTATAGATGGAACACATGTTGTTGCAAGTGTACCCCTTGGAATTCAAGGAAGATTTCGAGGTCGAAAGGGTTACCCTACTCAAAATATGTTAGCTGCTATTTCTTTTGATCTCAAGTTTTCATATGTGCTTGCTAGTTGGGAAGGATCGGCACACGACTCCCGTGTTCTTGAAGATGCTCTTACAAGACCAGGAGGTCTACAAGTACACCAAGGTACTTGTCTTAATTTATGCGAGTCATATAATTATGGAAAACACTATTAGATAAGGCAAAAGTAACCTTTTTTTTTTCAATTTTAGACAAGTATTATCTTGTAGATGCTGGCTATGGCATTCGTAATAAAAGAAATCGCAACGATGAAGAGCCTTGGAAAGATGACTGAAAAACTAGGAGAAGTGGCAGCTGCGTTAACAAAATTTAGTGTAAACAAGCTTGATATCAACCAGCTACATGATGAGATTATGAAGATAGAAGGCTATAGTGAAGAATTTCTAGACCATGCATTCAATCATTTGGTGTAAAATGAGAAGCTGGGAAAAGCATTTATGGCAAAGAGTCAAAGATTTCGATTGATGTCTCTCGAGAGGTTCAAGAAAGATTAGGGCGTTGAATGATAAAATATCAAGAAGTAACCTAGTTCAGAGACAAAATCTGGCAGGGCCTATTTAGGTTAAAATGAGGTTACTTGGAACTCAAGTAGAGAAGTTGATAGGAGAAAGCAGAGATGAAATAGAGCTTGCTGAAAGAACTATTGATCTTTGTACGAAGGACTAAGTTGTCAAGGAGTTTTTCTACAAATTTCAAGCTGTAAGGCCCCGATTTTTTCTCAATTTTTGGAAAATATTAAATAATGTTAATTATAGTTATTTTTGTTTGCCAAGGTGTTTATATGATTTGTTTTACTTTTAAAAATGTTTGTTTTAATTATTTTGTTTTACAAGTTTGAAAACCCTAATTTGAATTTAAACCCTAATTTGTTTCGAAAACCCTAAATTTGGATAAAACCCTAATTTGTATATATGAAAACCCTAGTTTGGATTCGTAAAACCCTAGTTTTGAAAATAAATTTAAGTTTTATGTCCAACTACAAGTTTGGTATTTCTTTGATTTTACGTGTGTTAAAGCATGTGCAAGAAGAGAGATTAGGGTGCATAGGTGATTAGTGGCCTAAGTAAGTGTGATTAAGCTTTGATAGGCTAGGTTAAATTGAGCACCTATGGACTAGTTTGATAGGAAAGAAAATTACTTGGGTAAGAGTGGAAAATAGCTTAAGTTTCTAGGTTGATTTGGCATGACAACTTTGACTTGGACTTGGACCAAATTTTGACTACCTAAACAAATATCTAAGAGACTTAATCTCTTAGCAAAAGCAAGACAAGAAAGTCGGCCAAGCAAGGAGAAAAGAGGGAAGAAAAAGAGAAGGAAAAAAAGAGAGAAAAAGAGAGGAAAAAAGAGAGAAAAGCTTGGGAAATTTTGCCAATTCAAACATCCAACCTTTCTTTGGAAGTTGGAAGCACTTGATTGTGAAGCTTAACCTTGGATTCAAGAGGTATTTTACACTTTGCAAGTTGAATTTTTGGTGCAATTGCTGAAATTTATTTAAGTTGATTAAGTTGATGAAGATGATGGATTTTATTCATGTTATGGCTTCTTGATGATCAAAGCTAGTTGAGAAGATGATTCCATGGTTTAGTTTTCTTGTTTTGCTTGTCTTGAATCATGGCCAAGAGTTAGGGTTAGGGTTTCATTAGTTGAAGATTTCATGATGGTTGATGTTTGTGGTTGTTGGTAGGATGAAATTAATGCTTGGTCTTAGCTTAATTTGTGAAATTGTGGTGCAAACTTGGAGGATTTCATGCCTGCAATTTTCGGCCAGCAAGCATCCTTTAGTGCTTTTGGTTTAGTGTTGCATTGTTGCTTCCATTAGTGCTTAGTTTGGTGGTTAATGAAGGCATTGAGTATTGCTTAACTTGTAGTTGGTGATTTGATTGCTAGATTGGGAATGAAGTGGTTGAATCCTAATAAGGTGATGATGATCTTGGACTTGAATGAGATGGATATTATAGGTGAAATGGTAGGAATTAATGTTGGTTGTTGATTTAAATGATTGTGTGGGCTCTTGAATTCCCACTAGTAAGCTAAGGATTTCCGTTTGGTTTAGTTTCTTGGATTGTTGTGTGTGGTGTGTGTGTGTGTGTGTGTTTGGGGCAGTGTGTGGCATGTAAGGGGCTGCATTGCATGTTTGTTATCGCAATTGAGTCAATGGAATTTGCTTGGGTGCAATTTGGTTTGTTTGGGCGTTGAGCAGGAAAACAGAATTTTACCGGCAGTAACTTTAGCTTCGTTTTTTGTGTTGTTCCTTTGTGATTTAGCCTTTGACCAAAACACGAAATTTATAGCCCTTCATTCTAGCTTTCCAATGCCGCTGGAATTTCCTGATTTGGATTTGTAAGCGCTGAGTTATGACCGTTTGAATCTAGCCTGTCGGAATTTCTGATGGGAAAATTTCTGGAAATGTTTCTGCGTTTTCACCTAGAAAGAGAAAATCTGGGCAGATGTTGTCTTAACAGAAGTTGTAGCTTGTTCTCTTAGCTTCGAAACGGCACCTCGTACGCTCAAATCCGACACTTGTAGCCTGAGATATGGGCAATGGCGTACAAGGTGTCAAAACTATTTTTTTCACCTTTCAGTGTGTGTTTTCCGTTTTCATTTTGTCCTCGTCCGTTTTTAGTCGAACGCCCATGCATGTACCTTATTTGTTGTTTTAAGTGTTTCTAAGTGGTTTTGGCGTCTTTGGCGTCTTAGTGATTGTTTGAGTAATCTTCTGGCTCAACTTTTCACAAGAAGTGACGGGGTCGAGGAGACCGGGGAACTTTTCTAACCTCTTTGCTTTTGTAATACTGTTGGTGAGTAATTAGGACTTTATCTGTGAATATAATGTGAAATGTGTTAAGTGGACGTTTGGACGAGGGTGTACTTTATCGCACTCGACCAAAGCTCCATATATGATTCTTGAATGTACGTGTTGTGTGATATATGAATGCGTATGATGAGTGATATATGAACTGTACATGTGATATTATTAGTGATGAGTGACCATGTGGATGGTCTGATCCCAAGGGGTGCCTTTAGGGTCTCAATGTCGATGTTATTTCTGACCACTTGGGTGGTTTGATCTCAAGGGGCTGCCTTGGGGTCTCAATGGTAAATGTTATTTCTGACCACTTGGATGGTTTGATCTCAAGGGGTTGCCTTGGGGTCTCATTGGTAAATGTTATTTCTGACCACTTGGATGGTTTGATCTCAAGGGGTTGCCTTGGGGTCTCATTGGTAAATGTTATTTTCTGACCAAATATATGGTCTGATCTCAAGGGGTTGCCTTCGGGTCTCAATGGTAAATGTTGTTTTTCCGACCAAATAGATGGTCTGATCTCAATGCTTTTGGGATCTCAATGATATTATTGCTCAAGCTGTTATGTATTGTAGACTGGCCAGAGTGGGTGATAAGGTGGACGGTAGAAGTATAAGTGGGGTCTACAGATTATCGGTTGACGGAGTGTCAACGGAAGATCAAACGTGGAAATTGAAATGGCTTTGAAGCCACCCGTATCCTTACTTGTGGTGTTACTTTTGCTTTTGATTTGATATTCTGTGAAAATGTGATTTACATGTGCTTCCCCTCCTGATTATTCACTAAGCATATAGTTTACCCCTTTTCAATTTGTTTTCCTTAGCAGGGGGCTGAAGCGAGAATTGAAGCATGGGAGGCATAGTGTAGCCTTGTAGCTTTAGTACTTGCTTTGGGTTGGAGTTTTGGCGGTGTATATTGTATTTTGGATAGCGGGTGTGAAAAACCTTGTTGGGAGTTGTACTCTAACTCTTGTGGTCTTGTAGTGGATATTACGTATATATATAATGTACCTATCGTCCTTTGGTGAGAATTTGACGCGTTTATCGTTTTTGCTATTGAGTCCTGGCGAGAGTTGGGCAGGCGATCCGCTAAGCCCTTTGGTACGCCTCTGGGTACGGTGGGGTCGTCACACAAGCAAATCCTTTAAATTTGTGTTTACTTCAAGAAAATGTTCACACACTAGCTTTATAATTTGTTTCATTTACGGACCTTTTTGTGGTTTAATTCTTTGTTTTCTCATATTAATCCTTGACAATTTGCCATGTGCATGCTTATGCTTGGAACTTGAATTGTACCTTTAAGTTGTGAGAGAGAGAACTTATGTTAAGCTTAACACTTGTATTAATCTTGACAGTGTGAAAATGTAGTCATCAATAGATTGGGATTGTTGGCTGCTTCATTGTTGGAATTAATGGAATTAGTTGACTATTTTGTTTCATAAGCTAAATTTCTTTTTTGGATTTGTAAGTTATATCTACTTTTATAGTGATGGTTCGTGCTGCAATGCAACGCTAGGCTAATGCTCTTTCAGTAGTGATTTTTCATTAGCTAGTTTTTGATACTGTATATATGTGCTTCTCAAGTCGCAATTTCAAGTGTGGCTTTTAGTGTTCGATTGATAGGGCATGCAAGAGCAAGACATTTAACTATTGATTTTAGTTAATTGTGTTCGATCAGTTCATTCATTCTTTGCTTTATTCTTACAATAAAATGCTGATTAGATGTGTTTTTCATGGTACAGATGTTTCTTTCTTCACAATAAACTAGACAACTTCTTTGAAATGAGCAAGTTAATTGACTCAAGTTCTTTTTTAAATTATTAAGTGCTGATAATGTGATCCAAGGACTTGTATATCATGAAAAGTACTAATGGATTATGGCTGATAACTTGCATACAATAGCATACGTTTGAAATGATTTGGACTTTTTCTTCTTGACGGTATGACACTCACCCTTGTAGAAGTCAATGATTCCAATTCATTTTTATTGCAGAAACAGTAGAATTTCTAGGTGTAGTTTATGTGGCTTCTATTTCTCAAAGCACAGATAGCTCTAGGATGTATTCCATGACTAGCCGTAGGTTTGTTAGCAATGTTTTGTTTAGTCATGAAACATATTGGCCATTCAGATTCAACAGATGAAGATTACAATCACAAAAAGAAGTTGTATAATTTTCTAAAGGCCTTTCCTGCTATTTCACTTGGTGGTTTTGGTCATTGAAATCATTGCTTATTCTGAGAACTGGATTGGAGTTTGGTTCTTCCTTAGAAGGTTCATGGAGTTGTTCAATAGCCTTATATGGTTTGGTTGTCCTTAAGATTTGATTACACTACTGCTCTCTTGTTATTAATGCTTTCGAAGTTTGCATTGTACCTTCAAGATTGAGTCACTGGATCAACTAGTGCTTTGTCTTGGATGCTCCTGGATTAAGGTCAAGAAGTTGATGCTAATAGTATGAGAAGCATATGACATTGAGGATGACTCAAGTTTTCCAATGGTTCTTGCACGGAATCCATGTGAAATGGTAAAAGGAACACTCTTAAATGGGGATTAAATAGATGCAATAAAGCCTTTGAAAGGTATAAGAACTGCCAAATAAATGATTGACTAGCTCAATCTGATGTTTCTTGTTGGTGTTGGAAAATGTGCTGCCATAGAAGCTTACTTTGCATTCTCTTTTCTGCCACTTGATCATTTCAGTTGCTAATTAAAATAAAGCCTTGTAGTGTGCGACTAGTGAACTAACTTTCTATAATGGGTTCTATATCCTGTCTAATGCCAACCCTGCCTAATGTCTTTTTCTTTTATATTTTTGTGTTTCCTTAAATTCATTGTTTATGCATTGGAAGTTGAACTATCCAATTCTAAGTATTTATGAATTTTTTTGGTTAGAGTATTTATGAATATTATGTTATGACAAGTGAGAAAGTTCATACTTTTCATGATCTAATCTCAATGATTATTTTGCCACCCATTTCTTCTTCTTTTTTTTAAAATCATTTTTGGTTATTAAATAGGTTTTTTGGCCATTGACAAATTAGCATTAGAAGTATATAGATAAAAAAAAAAGAAAAAAGGAAAGAGGTTTACACAAACAACACAAGAAAAGGCAAGGGAAAAATACAAGACAAATTTCAAGTAATATGTAGTCCACCAAAGCTTTTTTAAGATTGGTAAATGCAGGATCACTTAATTTTGATTTAACTGAATATAGGGTTACAGTGGATAGAAATAAAAAAAAAATTTAAAAAAATGTTATTGTCGATAGAATGTAAAAGTGATTGGTTAGAAGAATGATGTTTGAAGGTAGGAAAACATCAAAAAATGAATTTGGAAAATATTTTCACTGTACTAACCAAACACCTAAAATTATGGTAAAGGAAATGATTTTCCAGGAAAATAGCTTCCATGGAAAATTTTTTCTTGAGGAAAACATTTTACGTCCAACCAAACAGACCCTTAATCTCAATTAAGTCCCAAAACCTACAAAAATATCACAAATTAACGCATTAAACCACACTTTTGCACATTTTGGTTAAGAAAGTACTCTTGCATGAAAATTAATTGTAAAGGTGTTCAATTCTTCCAATTAATATTAAAAACAAACTAAAAACACTCCAAAAACATACTAAAAATAGGTAAATTTAACACTTATCAACATGCTAATGTTACTTGTTGTTATATGTGTGGAGGAAATCATGGTGATTCTAGTTGTTTAAATGCTGAGCAGGTACAATTTGTCAAAAACTATAATTGGCCTTTCCAAAACAATCCTTACTTGAACACATATAAACTGGGATTTTAGATGGAGAGATCAAGGGAACCAACCAATGCCACAAAATCCACTAGGCTTTCAACTGATCGATGAGTGCTAAGACTAAACCTGCTTAGGAGATTGCTTTAGAAAAACCGGCCAATGTCTTAAATCACAAAATTAATAGATTAGCTAGTGCATCTTCTCAGAGATTTGAGAGAATTGAGGGGAGTGTGGACCAACTTACTACAATGTATAGAATATTGAGGTGCAAATAAATCAAATAGCTAGTGCCTTGAACCCTATGAATCTGGGTTAGTTACCAAGCAAAATCAAAACAAACCCAAAAGAGCATATCAAGGCAATAACCCATAGAAGTAGTAGACAATTGAGTGACCCTCCTAATGCTGAGAAGATGAAAGAGACTGAGAAACAGGAAGTTGATTAGGGAGGTGAGAGTGTAGGAGGAGGTGAAGGAGAGTTAGCTAAAGGAAAAGAGAGGGTTAATAAGGCTTCCCCATACAGGACAATTCTTGTACCACCGCTGGTGCCCTTTCCCTAAAGATTGAATAAAGCCATGAATAACAAAGAGTTTGAGAAACTTGTACAAATTTTTAAACAATTACATATTAATATTCCATTGAGGATGTAATTTTATAGATTCCCGACTACGCAAAGTTTCTCAAGGAGATCATGTGATGAAAAAGGAAGTTGGATGATTGCGAGACTATAGCATTGATAGTGCAGCGCTATCATTCAAAACAAGTTACTTACCCAAGTCAAAGGATCCAGGTAGCTTTTTAGTTCCTTGCACCATAGGTAGTGTTGAATTTTCTCAGGCATTGTGTTACCCTGGTGCGAGTATTGGTAAGAGCAAAAAGGAATTCATCAGGGAATCTCTCCTTAATAGGAACTCGACCTTCATTGGGATATATTCAAGGTGTGACAAGTGATCCTGTGAGGACCCGGTTTATTCCTTATTTTCTCACCCTAATTATTTATAATAAGTATTGATTTGTGTCTTTTAAATGGCAAAAGTTATTTTGAAAACCCTAATTGATTTTAAAACCCTAAATTGTGTGATGCCCCCACCTCTCCCAAGGGCTTAACCTGGGTATTAGCAAGACGCCTGCCCAACTCTCGTCAGGACTCACTACAGTCCTCAATCAATTACGAATTAAAACTCCAATAAATAGTAATTACAACTCTAAAACTCCAAAAAAAAAATACAAAATGCTAAAAACCACAAGTACGTCCCAGTAGTAAATACAACCCAAGCTCTCCAAAATATAAATTACAATTCAACCAAAACTACAGGAGTGAATCCTCCATAATTTTTTTTTAAAATTACAATAATAGTAACTTCAAGTACAATAAACCATTAACTTCACAATTAATATTAATCCTATTCAGAAATACAAAAAAATCCTACCAAAGAAACTATAACCGATCTACGATCCCCACTTCAAGACCTGCTAAGCAAAACAAATATATTGGGGCGAGCTAACGCTCAGTGAGACCAAGAAAGCATGCACAAAATTAAGATAGAATAATACATCAGCAATTAAAACAATTTAAAAGCAAAACAAGCAATATTTAACATCAGGCAATTTAATAATATCATATAAAGGATGCAGGTGGTTACGGGAGGTAGAGGTAACTACCGTCCTCAGGGACGTAGCACGTACCCCCTCCGAACCATAATTTCTGTATTTCCATAGCCACACTTGGTCCAATTCATCAACTCTGACTTTCAAATCAAAATGTTGACCCTTCGTCAACCACACTCTCACATCCAGTAGACTCCACTTGAAACCCTCACCCGTCTACTTACATCCCTTGTATCGGGCCCGCTCGTCAAAGCATGTAAAGTTGGTAATACTCGAGTATACCTTGGTCGGCGAGCGCACTCCAACCGACATAACACTTTTAAGACCCATGGTTCACCAATCCCTCGACCAAGCCCCTATTGCTGGTCGAAGTGAAAGGTTCCCCAATGGGGTTTGGGCGTCCCCACACTTTCAATGGCATTAGCAAGCAATTCAAGCAGTTGTAATTCAAGTAACCATTGTTCAAGTGGTCAAACAATGAACAATTCAAGCAGTGGGATTCGCTTAAAAGCAATTCAATTATGGTGAGCGCGATAAAGTACACGCTCACCGAGCATACACTCATGCTTAGCAAATCATGTACATTAATTAAAGCACAATATCAGGCACTTGGACAGTCACCAAGAAAAGGCAAGAAATCGGTCGAGCAAGTTTTACTTTTCCAGATATTCTCTCTTGATGACTTTAATCACCTGGAGACAAAATCTCGATCACAAACTAATTCAAGCAAGTTGACATGAAAACATTTAAATTTGAATTTCAAAATAGCTCAGAAAATCACAATTTCAAGAGAAAATTCATAATTAGGGTTACACGTCTTGGAATTAGGTAAGGATTGAGCCATTGGAAACTAGGTTCAACCCTATAAAAGTCACAAGAAGGCATCCAGTACAAATTCACAAGGCAAGGAAATCAAAACTGGACATCAAGAAGTTGCTAGGACATTTTCGGGTAGAACAGTGCAGATTTTCAGCCAGATTTCAAAACCTAGTGTAGCTCATAGAAAGAGAATCAGTATGCAAGGGTTATACCGTTAGAAAGCTCTACAAGTCTAGTTTCAAAGGCCGGTGATAGCACTTGATTTCGACACTCGAGCGCGAAATGACAGTCAAAAGAACAAGACAGGTCAGGCTGACTGATCAAGTAGATTTCCAGATTCACAGGACAAATTTTGGAATATCATTTGGGGGTCAAAACACCTTAGATTAACACCAAATTTGGTACACATATACTTTTATATATGGACTATAATTCTGCCAAATCTCAGTCAAAGACTCCCACAGGATGGTCACTTTCCAAATGCACAAAGTTTGGTCATCAACAAGTTCTCAAATCTGGAAATTTCTTCAACCTTCCTTCTAAGTTCAAAATCATGTCAGGCCACTTCCAATTGACCTAAATTTTGGTACCCAGCTAGTATGAAGCTTCCTTAACCTATAGATGGCCCAATTGGAGTAAGTTTTTATCAAAATTTCCCATGAAAAGAAACATAACTTTTCGGGCAGCAGGGTTCCAAAATTTTCCAGGTTTTTGATGTTCCAACAAGTCCTCTCAAACTCATTTTTGCAAAGAGTCTAGCCCTCATCTTGACCATCATCTTAGCAGTGAATAACCACAAAATAATAGTGGTAAAACAGGGTAAAATAACCCCAAAATACAAGTGACAACTTTGAACACTCAAATTCCAGATTTTAAGTTTTGAGCAGTGTTCTTTGGAAAATCATAACTTGAATTATATAAATCCAAATTTTGTAAATCTTATACCATTGAAAAATAGACTCGATGAACTAAAACTCTCGAGAAGACACTTATACCAGATTCAAATCGAAAATCAATCAAATTCAAGTTTAAAGCTGCTGTCACAGTGAAACCAAAGCACATCAGTCTTGATTTTCAGTCCACTTTGAAAATTCACCGAAATTCACAGAAATTGAATTATCCTTTGAAATTTATAATGCTAAAATTAATTGTATTCTAGTTTCAAACTCAACAAATGGAACTCGATTTGGACCTTCCTACACCAAGTTACAACAGTTGGAAGTAGGCTGTCAGACCAACCTGATTTTTCTGGAAATTCCAGTTTCGAAGAATAAATTTGGCACATTATTTGAGCAGCAAAATGGTACTAAAAAGACACCAAATTTTGTAGGCAACAACGTCAGTATGTAAGCTA
Organism: Gardenia jasminoides; assembly: GCA_013103745.1. Taxonomy (NCBI): domain Eukaryota; kingdom Viridiplantae; phylum Streptophyta; class Magnoliopsida; order Gentianales; family Rubiaceae; genus Gardenia; species Gardenia jasminoides. The sequence continues at coordinate 16,027,111 of CM023096.1, forward strand.
CATTTCACCAAATTTCAGCTAAAACTTCGCATGGAAAGGCTGCAAAAGGGACTGCCCTGTTCGAGTAAAATTTCCAGATTTCATCCAAATTTTGCAAACTTTGAACCAACAAAAATCACTCCAATTAGGGCTAAGGTTTTCTTCAATTCTTAAACCAACTAAAGCACATACAAACACCATCCTATAACAATTATTAAAGCACCATTAATTCACCAAAATTCGAAAATTCAAGAAACAATCCAAGCAGATATTTCGGGCCGCAATCTTCTTCTTCCTCTCTTGTTTTTCTTCAACTTTCCAACTAATCTCAACCATATCTCCCCTAGATAAACAGCAATCAAGCAAGAATCATTCAAATCCTCAAGGCATCTACCCAGAGTCAAGGTTCTTTAAGAACCCATCAACAACCAACAACTTATCAACTAAGCTAATCTTACTACTAGAAGATGAAATGAGATGAGAGGAAGGAGGGATAAGGCTTTGTAGTTCTTACCTTGGCTTCCAAGATGAAATCACCACTGATAGGAGTTCTCAAGCCACCAAAGTTCTTCCTAGGTGAAGCCCCTTCCAAGCTTAGCTGATGATCCAAGATGAGATGCAAGTTTGAGTTGAATCTTGAAGCTTCAATGGAAGAATTATGGCTGAAATTTTTGGAAAGAAAAATGGAGGGTGTGGCCGGCCAAGAGGAGAAAAGAAAACAGAGTTGGAGTGTTGAATTGGTAAAGTGAAATGTGATAAGAAGGAGAGAGATGACATAAGTGGTCTTTTGCCTCAAAAGTCAAAGGTCAATTATTGAGTCATTAGGGCTCCTAATTGAGCTTAACTTGTCTCAAACACATGTAATCCCTCAATTAACTTTTCTTAGTCTACTAATGATCATCCTTTCTAGTCCAAATTTATCGTGATCTCGAACTACATTTTTCCTCAAAAAACGTTCAGGAGCTAATTCTCACTAGCCGAGCTACAGAAAAATCAAATTCACTAACACGACGTTCTAAAAGCACAAGTGAAGCTTTAATCTTCACGAATGGATTTAAAATGAATAAAATGGCTGCATTAAGAATCAAGTCGGAGCAATTCAAGTCAAACAGGAGGTCAAGCAAGCTAATTTACACTTGAGGGTTGAACTTAGGGTTTTAAATTGAGGTTCTCACCCAGTGACTCGTGAACGAGATATACATGCACCGGTACTAGTGCAAGTTCGAAAATTTTGAGCTGATACAGTCGGAGGAGGGTAAATTCAATAATTGCATGAAATATGTTTGAAATTAAGTCGGCAGAGGGTAAATTCAATAATTGCATGAAATATATTTGAAATTAACACGAAAGTAAATATTAAAATTCTCATGAAAATGCGGGTCCTCACAACCTCCCCTCCTTCAAAGAATTTCGTCCTCAAAATTCACATTTGTTCTTAAGGATTAACCTCAGTATTTCTGTCAAACTTTCCTTGCTATAATCCGAGTAGTTTTCTCGCTACCCTAATTTCTCCGAGAGATCTTTACTAATGGAATTTCACCTGTCCCCTAACTCCATCCAAACAACTCAGGTATCAGCATTCACGGCCATAAAGGGCGGTCGGAAATTTTTGAAAGTCATCATCTAAATAAGGATTAGAGTTAAAATAATAAAACAAATTTGTCCAACGGGATGTTTTGCAGAAGTCACCTCAAGATTCTCTCACTAAATCTTCTTTCCTTAGTCCATCCATTTTATGATTTAACCACAATTTGCCAAATTGAAACCATAAGCCTATAAATCTAAAGAGTCCAACATTCATCTCACGCAAAGCTTCAACCCCAGTTAAGACAAGTCTTAAGTCCTCAAGATTCGTCACAAGATTTGTTTCTCTCCCAACCCTAACTAAGATGCAAGTGAAATGGGGTGCAAGATTTAGAAAGAACGGCTCAAATACTCTAGCTTTGATGTTTTAAAAGATGTAGGAAGAAACGGTTCAATTGCTCTAAATTCTTGGAGTGGAACTTGAATTATTATCTGAAAATTAAATTTAGCAAGTAAATTTAGCAAGTAGATGGGTAAAATTCGTTTGATTGAATTAAATTCGAACAAGTTTCAACTGGTTGCATTTTTATCCAAAATTGCGGGAAAAATTCCTCTCTTTTCATTTCCAAAGGTTCAACCGCAAATGGAAGAGGAAGGAAACTTGTTTTGGTGATTTTCTTGAAAGATAAAGGCTTGAATGGATATAAAATGAGGCAAAACTTTCTTTTAATTGTTCCTTGAAAAATCAAAGTAAATAGTAGGATGAAAATCGATTTTTTATTGAGCAAGGAAGGATTGGTAGATGTGATGCCAAAGGTCACGCTCATTTTATTTAAACCCTACTAAAATCTTATCCCGTCCGCTAATTATCCTCGTTTATCACTTCCTCTTCTTAATCTCGATATGGTCAGCTTCTACCCAGATAATCATCTCTTAATCATCCTTCATTAACACTTAATTTTACCTCATAATTATTTTCCCATACTTCAAGATTGGTCTAGTTCTCACGCCCACAATCCCTATCACTCCTGTGTCCGTCCATAACCTAGTTATGGCTAATGCACAAAATAAAATAAGTAAGCAGGAAAATTCTTGAAATAAAAGACGACATGAAGACATTGAAAATAACAAGAATTAACATACATTAACACTTGGAATTTCGTACAATTAGCAAGTCAGGGAGCATTTACAAAATATAGCACAGAGATGCTACAAACGTGCAGCTATTCAAACATGTCAAAAATAGATTCAAGTGTTTCAAAAGTAGGCCACATGGTTAAACAAAATGCAATGGCCTTTGAGCTAGCACCACCCCAGTTAAACCTAGCTAAATGGGTCAAAGGTCGGTCAGTCCTATTCTAACCCTCAGCAGGACTATCAGGCGCTGTCTCCTCCTCAGTCTCAACCTCCTCAGAGGGGTCCCTCCCCATAGGATCCTCAAAAGGCTCCCCCTCTGAAGAGCCCTCCCCCATAGGATCCTCAAGAAAAGCATCAGCATTAACTGCAGCCACGGCATCATCCATAGCAGTGGCATCGGCCCTCAACCTCGTGGTCCGATCCCGAACCTTATCGGTCACCCTAGCCAGTCGAGTTTGGAACCTCCGGACCTGACCACGAGCAGCCCTAGTCCTATCACGCTCCTCATCCACTTGAGCCTTGAGCGCTTCAATCTGAACCTCCAACTCTCGAATCTTGCGCTGACGAAAAGCCATAATATCTCTTGCTACCACTACCTGCTCCTCGAGGTCCCTATTAGCCTCGATTAACTCTCGTCGCTCATCGTCGATAGACATCACGACAGCATTCGGATAATCATATCCTCTCGAGCCCCTCTGACGTGGGGTAAACAGGAGTCAAGTCTCATCACCTCCTACTCTATAACGTACAGGTCTGGCTGGCGGCTCATGCCTATTAGCACTCGGTCCATTAGCTCCTGGGGTACCACTACCACTTGCCATACCTACAAACAATTCACCACTTAAAATTAGATTTTAAAAGAAAATTTCCACTTTACTAAAATATCAAACTTGAGGTACAGGAAATCATTCCAATGAAAACCTTAAAATTTCTTCTATAACCCTCCAACCCTCATTAAAATTTCTTTTATAGACCTCCAACCTAGGCTCTGATACCACCTGTGACGCTCCCACCTCTCCCAAGGGCGAACCCAAGGAAATCAGCGGGACGCCTGCCCACCTTTCGCCAGGACTCACTACAGTCCTCAATCAATTACAAATTAAAACTCCAATAAATAGTAATTACAACTCTAAAACTCCAAAAAAAAAAATACAAAATGCTAAAAACCCACAACTACGTCCCAATAGTAAATACAACCCAAGCTCTCCAAAATATAAATTACAATTCAACCAAAACTACAGGAGTGAATCCTCCATAATTTTTTTAAAATTACAACAATAGTAACTTCAAGTACAATAAACCATTAACTTCACAATTAATATTAATCCTATTCAGAAATACAAAAAAATCCTACCAAAGAAACTATAACCGATCTACGATCCCCACTTCAAGACTTGCTAAGGAAAACAAGTATATTGGGGCGAGCTAACGCTCAGTGAGACCAAGAAAGCATGCACACAATTAAGATAGAACAATACGTCAGCAATTAAAACAATTTAAAAGCAAAACAAGCAATATTTAACATCAGGCAATTTAATAATATCATATAAAGGATGCAGGTGGTTACGGGAGGTAGAGGTAACTACCGTCCTCAGGGACGTAGCACGTACCCCCTCCGAACCATAATTTCTGTATTTCCATAGCCACACTTGGTCCAATTCATCAACTCTGACTTTCAAATCAAAATGTTGACCCTTCGTCAACCACACTCTCACATCCAGTAGACTCCACTTGAAACCCTCACCCGTCTACTTACATCCCTTGTATCGGGCCCGCTCGTCAAAGCATGTAAAGTTGGTAATACTCGAGTATACCTTGGTCGGCGAGCGCACTCCAACCGACATAACACTTTTAAGACCCATGGTTCACCAATCCCTCACCAAGCCCCTATTGCTGGCGGTGAAAGGTTCCCAATGGGGTTTCAAGGCCCCCACACTTTCAATGGCATTAGCAAGCAATTCAAGCAGTTGTAATTCAAGTAACCATTGTTCAAGTGGTCAAACAATGAACAATTCAAGCAGTGGGATTCGCTTAAAAGCAATTCAATTATGGTGAGCGCGATAAAGTACACGCTCACCGAGCATACACTCATGCTTAGCAAATCATGTACATTAATTAAAGCACAATATCAGGCACTTGGACAAATACCAAGAAAAGGCAAGAAATCGGTCGAGCAAGTTTTACTTTTCCAGATATTCTCTCTTGATGACTTTAATCACCTGGAGACAAAATCTCGATCACAAACTAATTCAAGCAAGTTGACATGAAAACATTTAAATTTGAATTTCAAAATAGCTCAGAAAATCACAATTTCAAGAGAAAATTCATAATTAGGGTTACACGTCTTGGAATTAGTTAAGGATTGAGCCGTTGGAAACTAGGTTCAACCCTATAAAAGTCACAAGAAGGCATCCAGTACAAATTCACAAGGCAAGGAAATCAAAACTGGACATCAAGAAGTTGCTAGGACATTTTCGGGTAGAACAGTGCAGATTTTCAGCCAGATTTCAAAACCTAGTGTAGCTCATAGAAAGAGAATCAGTATGCAAGGGTTATACCGTTAGAAAGCTCTACAAGTCTAGTTTCAAAGGCCGGTGATAGCACTTGATTTCGACACTCGAGCGCGAAATGACAGTCAAAAGAACAAGACAGGTCAGGCTGACTGATCAAGTAGATTTCCAGATTCACAGGACAAATTTTGGAATATCATTTGGGGGTCAAAACACCTTAGATTAACACCAAATTTGGTACACATATACTTTTATATATGGACTATAATTCTACCAAATCTCAGTCAAAGACTCCCACGGGATGGTCACTTTCCAAATGCACAAAGTTTGGTCATCAACAAGTTCTCAAATCTGGAAATTTCTTCAACCTTCCTTCTAAGTTCAAAATCATGTCAGGCCACTTCCAATTGACCTAAATTTTGGTACCCAGCTAGTATGAAGCTTCCTTAACCTATAGATGGCCCAATTGGAGTAATTTTATCAAAATTTCCCATGAAAAGAAACATAACTTTTCGGGCAGCAGGGTTCCAAAATTTTCCAGGTTTTTGATGTTCCAACAAGTCCTCTCAAACTCATTTTTGCAAAGAGTCTAGCCCTCATCTTGACCATCATCTCAGCAGTGAATAACCACAAAATAATATTGGTAAAACAGGGTAAAATAACCCCAAAATACAAGTGACAACTTTGAACACTCAAATTCCATATTTTAAGTTTTCTTGGAAGAAATTTAAGTTTTGAGCAGTGTTCTTTTGAAAATCATAACTTGAATTATTAAAATCCAAATTTTACAAATCTTATACCATTGGAAAATAGACTTGATGAACTAAAACTCTCGAGAAGACACTTATACCAGATTCAAATCGAAAATCAATCAAATTCAAGCTTAAAGCTGCTGTCACAGTGAAACCAAAGCACATCAGTCTTGATTTTCAGTCCACTTTGAAAATTCACCAAAATTCACAGAAATTGAATTAGCTTTTGAAATTTATAATGCTAAAATTAATTGTATTCTAGTTTCAAACGCAATAAACAGAACTCGATTTGGACCTTCCTACACCAAGTTACAATAGTTGGAAGTAGGCTATCAGACCAACCTGATTTTTCCGGAAATTCCAGTTTCGAAGAATTAATTTGGCACATTATTTGAGCAGCAAAATGGTACTAGAAAAACACCAAATTTTGTAGGCAACAACGTCAGTATGTAAGCTACGTTTTCACCAAATTTCAGCTTAAAATTTGCATGGAAAGGCTGAAAAAGGGACTGCCCTGTTCGAGTAAAATTTCCAGATTTCATCCAAATTTTGCAAACTTTGAACCAACAAAAATCACTCCAATTAGAGCTAAGGTTTTCTTCCATTCTTAAACCAACTAAAGCACATACAAACACCATCATATAACAATTATTAAAGAACCATTAATTCACCAAAATTCAAAAATTCAAGAAACAATCCAAGCAGATATTTCGGCCAGCAATCTTCTTCTTCCTCTCTTGTTTTTCTTCAACTTTCCAACTAATCTCAACCATATCTCTCCTAGATAAATAGCAATCAAGCAAGAATCCTTCAAATCCTCAAGGCATCTACCCAGAGTCAAGGTTCTTTAAGAACCCATCAACAACCAACAACTTATCAACTAAGCTAATCTTACTACTAGAAGATGAAATGAGATGAGAGGAAGGAGGGATAAGGGTTTGTAGTTCTTACCTTGGCTTCCAAGATGAAATCACCACTGACGGGAGTTCTCAAGCCACCAAAGTTCTTCCTAGGTCAAGCCCCTTCCAAGCTTAGCTGATGATCCAAGATGAGATGCAAGTTTGAGTTGAATCTTGAAGATTCAATGGAAGAATTATGGCTGAAATTTTTGGAAAGAAAAATGGAGGGTGTGGCCGGCCAAGAGGAGAAAAGAAAATAGAGTTGGAGTGTTGAATTGGTAAAGTGAAATGTGATAAGAAGGAGAGAGATGACATAAGTGGTCTTTTGCCTCAAAAGTCAAAGGTCAATTATTGAGTCATTAGGGCTCCTAATTGAGCTTAACTTGTCTCAAACACATTTAATCCCTCAATTAACTTTTCTTAGTCCAATAATGATCATCCTTTCTAGTCCAAAATTTATCGTGATCTCGAACTACATTTTTCCTCAAAAAATGTTCAGGAGCTAATTCTCACTAGCCGAGTTACAGAAAAATCAAATTCACTAACACGACGTTCTAAAAGCACAAGTGAAGCTTTAATCCTCACGAATGGATTTAAAATGAATAAAATGGCTGCATTAAGAATCAAGTCGGAGCAATTCAAGTCAAACGGGAGGTCAAGCAAGCTAATTTACACTTGAGGGAAGAACTTAGGGTTTGAAATTGAGGTTCTCACCCAGTGACTCGTGAACGAGATATACAGGCACAGGTACTAGTGCAAGTTTGAAAATTTTGAGCTGATACAGTCGGCGGAGGGTAAATTCAATAATTGCTTGAAATATGTTTGAAATTAACACGAAAGTAAATATGAAAATTCTCATGAAAATGCGGGTCCTCACAAATTGTATATTAAAACCCTAATTTGTTTAAAGTTGTATATTAAACTCTAAATGTACAAATCCTAAAATGTTTTCTCAAAACCTTAAGTATAAGTAAAAATCCCAAGTTTGTTGTTTTATAGCTTTTATGTGTGACCGTGCATGCTCATGAGAGTTAATTACGGTACTTGGGTGATTAGTGGCCTAAGTAGGTGAGGTTAAGCATTAGTAGCTTAAGTTGAATTAATGGTTTATGGAGTAAATTGATAGGAAAAGAAATCATTTGGGCAAGAGTGCAAACCAACTTAAGTTGCAAGGTTGAATTGGCTTGAGACAGTTGACTTGGACTTGGACCCAATTTTGACCAAACTAAATAAATATCTAAGGGACTTAATGCCTTAGCTAAAAAAACAGCCAAGAGGGGGTCGGCCAAGCAAGTAGAAAAAAAAAGGAAGAAAAGAGAAGGAAAAAAAAATAGAGAAAAAGAGAGGAAAAAAGAGAGAAAAACTTGGGGATTTTGCCAATTTCAACCATCCAACCTTGATTGAAAGTTAGGAGAAGTGGATTAACCTTGGAAGCTTGCAACTTCCTCTTGAACATAAGCCAAGAAGGTATTTTCCTTTATATGTAAGCTAGAATTTGGTTTAATTCGATGAACATGATGGATTTTGTTCTTGTTTTGGGTTAATTCATGATCATTGATAGCTCTTGAGATGATTCTACGGATTGGATTGGTTGATTTCTATGTGTTCATGCCTAGCCATGAAAATTAGTTAGGGTTTTGATTTCAAGCTTTAATGTTGGGAGTTGATGTTTGTGATTGTTGGTTGGATGAAATTAATGCTTGTTCTTAGCTTAATTTGTGAAATTATGGTGTAAATTTGGATGATTCCATGCCTTCAATTCTCGGCCAGCAAGCATCACTTAGTGATCTTGGTTTAGTGTTACATTGTTACTTCCATTAATGCTTAAATTGGTGTTTAATGAAGGTATTGAGTATTGTTTACTTTGAAGTTGGTGATTTGATTGCTAGATTGTGAATGAAATGGTTGAAACCCTAACGAGGAGGTGATGATCTTGGACCTAATTAGTGTATTTGGTTGCTTAAATGGATGATTGATAATCCATTGTTAGTGCATTGATGCACAATGGATGAGAAATGTTTGAGTTGGAATCAATTTGGAACCGAATTGGAAGAGTTAAGCGCATTTGGTGCATGAGTATGTAATGTGTGTGTGTCGAGGGTAATGGTGGACGTGCAAACGTTGCATTTGCATGTTTATTATCGCATTCGAGTCATTGGAATTGCATGTGTGTGAATTGGTTTGAATTCGATGCATTTGGCGTAAATCTGGAAAAAAAAAAACAGAGGAGGTTAAACAGCAACTTTGGCTCTGTCTTTCTTGTCTATTCATTGTGAGTTGGCTTTTGGCCAAATCATGAAAGTTGTAGCCTTGTATACCAGCTTTCCAACGCCTTTGGAATTTCTTGATTTGGATCTTTGTGCGCTGAGATATGGCCATTTGAATTCGGCCTGTCAGCAAGTCTGATATGAAGAAACTAGACTAGTTTTCGTGTGTTTTAACCCAGAAGAAGTGAATCTGGGTAGAAATGGTCTTCATGAAAGTTATAGCTTGTTCTCTTAGCTTCGAAACGGTACCTCATGCACTTTAATCTGATACTTGTAGCATGAGTTATGAGTAAAGGCGCACAGGGTGTCAAAACTACATTTTACACCTTTTAGTGTATGTTTTGCATTTTCATTCCGTTCTCGTCCATTTTTAGTCGAACACCCATGCATGTACCTTATTTGTTGTTTTAAGTGTTTTTAAGTGGTTTTGGCGTCTTAGTGATTGTTGGAATAATCTTTTGGCTCAACTTTTCACAGGAGGTGACGAGGTTGAGGAGACCGGGGAACCTTTCTAACCTGTTTGCTTTTGCACTACTTTTGGTGAGTAATTAGGACTTTATTAGTGATTATATTGTGAAATGTGATAAGTGGGCACTTGGACGAGGGTGTACTTTATCGCACTCGACCTAAACTCCATATATGGTTCTTGCATGCTTGTGTTGTGTGATATATGACCTGTGAAATGTGATATTGTTAGTGATAAGTGACCAAGTGGATGGTCTGATCCCAAGGGTTGCCTTCGAGGTCTCAATGTCAATGTTGCTCTCTGACCACTTGGATGGTCTGATCTCAAGGGATGTCTTTGAGATCTCAATGTTAGTGTGGTTCTCTGACCACTTGGATGGTCTGATCTCAAGGGTTGCCTTGGGGTCTTAATGGTAAATGTTAATCTCTGACCAAATAGATGGTCTGATCTCAATGCCTTTGGGATCTCAATGTTACTATTTCTCAAACTGCTATGTACTGTAGACTGGCCAGAATGGGTTGATAAGGTGGACGGTAGGAGTATAAGTGGGGTCTATGGATTATCGGTTGACGAAGTGTCAACGGAAGATCAAGCGTGGAAATTGAAATGGCTTTGAAGCCACCTGTATCCTTATTTTGTGATGTTACTTTTGCTATTGATAAGGTGTATATGTGGAAATGTGATTTACGTGTGCCCCTCCTGATTATTCACTAAGCATATAGCTTACTCCTTTTCAATTTGTTTTCTTTAGCAGGGGGCCGAAGCGGGAATTGACGCGTGAGAGGCATAGTGTAGTCCTTTTAGCTTTAGCACTTGCTTTGGGTTGAAGTTTTGGCCATGTATATTGTATTTTGGATAGGGGGTGTGAGAAACCTTGACGGGAGTTACTCTCTAACTCTTGTGGTCTTGTAGTGGATATTATGTATATTTATAATGTACATATCATCCTTTTATGAGAATTTGACGCTTTTATCGTTTTTGCTATCGAGTCCTGGCGAGAGTTGGGCAGGCGATCCGCTAAACCCTTTGGTAGGCCTCTGGGTACGGTGGGGTCGTCACAGATCCACCATCAAGTTTTCCTATCCCTTTTTGTCATTCATCTCCAAATCAGATTCCCATAATAAAATCCATCGAATTAGTCGAGACTTGGCATTTTTCTTGCTCAACAAGTGCTTAAAGAGCTGTGTGATCAGTGTAAATAAAATAACTTTAAATCCTACTAAATAGGACCTAAATTTTTCTAACGCAAATATAACCATGAGCAACTATTTCCCCATAGTTGCATAGTTGATTTGGGCCTTATTGAGTGCTCTACTCCCATAGTAGATCACATGCAATCTTTCTTCATGTTTTTGCCCTAGAACTACACCAACCACAAAGCCACCAGCATTGCACTTCAACTCAAATGGTAAGCTCCAATCTGTGCTGGCGGAGGTGAGTTCCTTCTTCAACCTCTTGAAAGCGAGCACGTAATTGTCATTAAAATTAAAAAGGACATTCTTAGCAAGTAAATCACATAATGCCTTAGCTATCTTGAAAAAATTTTTAATGACTCATTAGCAAAATTCCACATGACCAAGAATGCTTCTGATTCCCTTCACATTGCTTGGTGGAGGCATTATCTCAATAAATTTAATTTTGCCTTATTTGCCTTATTTGCCTAAATTCCATTAGATGAAATCTTGTGTCCTAAGACAAGCCCTCTTGCACTATGAAATGGCATTTCTTCCAATTGAGTGTGAGATTAATCTCCTCACACCTCTGCAAGATTAAATCCAAATTAGTTAAACAATGGTCAAAAGTTGAACTAAAGATAGAAAAGTCATCCATAAAGATCTCTATTATTTTCTCAATGTAGTTTGAGAAAATGGCCATCATGCAATGTTAAAATATGGCTAGGACGTTGGATAGTCCGAAGGGCATCCATTGAAAAGCAAATATGCCATCCAGACATATAAAGGTGGTCCTTTCTTAATCCTCCAAAGTGATCACAATCTGGTTGCAACATGAAAATCCATCAAGAAAATAGGAGAATTCATAACCAGCCAATTTTTTCAATATTTGATCAAGAAATGGTAATAGAAAGTGATTTTTCCTAGTGACAGCATTTAACTTCCTACAATCTATACACACTTTCCATCCTACCACAAGTCTAAAGGAATAATTTCATCATCCTTGCCTAGAACTTCAGTGATTCTACCCTTTTTAGGCACTACATGTATAGGACTTATCAAGTTACTATCAGAGATAGGAAAAATTATACCTGTATCGAGCCAATTAAGAATTTTGACTCTTACCACCTCATTCATATTTGGTTTTAGCTTTCATTGTGTTTTCATCACCGGTTTGCAATTTTCCTCCATTAGGATCTAGTGCATAAAAATAGTGGGGTTGATGCCCTTAATGTCAGAGCTTGTCCACCCTATTGTCCTTAAATGCTTTCTTAGAACTCTCAAGAGGCTGCTCGTCCGTGAGGTCTCCACTCACAATAGCTGGTAAGGTACCATTATCTCTAAAAGAATACATATCTTAGGTGTGTTGGCAAGGGCTTAAGCTCAAGTTTTGCAGCTTGCTCATAGGAGGATGGTGGGAGTCCCTTGCCTTATCTCAAGCTCTTATACATGTTGTGTTGCTTATACAGTGCTTAGGTGTTCAAGTACTTGGCCATCTCTTGCACATCTTCAAAATTTTCCGTATTCATCTATACATCAACTAAATAAAGTTCAAAAGCATTATAGGTAAAATTTGCTCGATGAATCTCTCAAGTTAGTTGCTCAATTGTACAAATAGCATGACATAGTTTGTGAAGGAAGGATATTTTTTCATATCACTTATGTTGAGCTCCACTTTCTCATCACCAACTTGGAATTTGAGTTTGCCCTACTTCACATCAATTTTTGTATCTAAAATTATCAAAAATGGCCTATTTCGAATGATAGGAATCATAATGTCTTCATCCATATCCAAAACCACAAAGTCCATAGGGATAATGAATTTTTGAACCTTGATGAAAACATTTTCTAGCACTCCCAATAGATACCTAATGGACCTATCTACTAGTTGTAAGGTGATGTCAATGCATTTAAACTCACTCAATCCTAATTGCCTCGCCATGGTCAAAGGAATTAAAGTCATCATGGTACGCCGACATTGCCAACTACTTGGTGATTGGAAGTGATCCCGAAGGACTTGACATGTCATTAAAAGAAGAAGTTTCTCCATAATATTAAGAGTTATTTTTGGCAAGAGCTATTGCTTTATAAACATTGTGCGGACGGAATGATTAGGAGTTGTGTTCTTAAAGAGGAGCTAAATAGCATCTTATACTATTACCATAACTTAGAAAATAGGGGACATTTTAATACATCTAAGGCGGCAGCTAAAGTTTGGCAGTCGGGATTTTGTTAGGCTTCCATTGGGATGCTAGGGAATTCGTCAAATGGTGTAATACATGTCAAAAAACTAGCAACATCTATGGGAAGAATGAAATGTCCTTAACCATATTTGGGGAAGTTGAATTGTTTGAGATATGGGGCATGGACTTCATGGGGCCCTTTTCTAGCTCATTTTGATAAGTGTTAAATTTATCTATTTTTAGTACGTTTTTAGGTATGTTTTTAGTGTGTTTTTAATATTAAATAGAAGAATTAAACTCCTTTACAAATAAATTTCATGCAAGAGTGTTAATTTGTCCAAAATGTTCAAAAGTGTGGTTTAATGCGTTAATTTATGATGTTTTTGTAAGTTTTGGGGTTTAAATGAAGTTAAATGCAAAGTTGAGTGGTTAATTGATAAAAAACACTTTTTAGTAGATACTTGACCTAAAGTGGAAATTAATAGCTCAAGGATCAAGCAACTCATGTTTCTTTTTGATTGAAGACATGGGATGAGATCTGTGACCTGGATCTGTGAGTTGTGCCTCGTGGATTTGCCTCATTGATACCTGATAATGACATGTTTCAACTTGTTAGAACTTACAGTTCATTTCCAACTCATTTTTCTTTTATCATTTACAGCTATGAATTTCAGCTGAAGTTGTACAATTTGGACTTAGAGACTTAGAAAAAAACTTTATGACATCATTTTGTCAACATTCTCTCCTTCAAACATCTATAAATACCCCTTCTACTCCAAGAATTCAAGCATCAATGGAAGATCATTGTAGCAAGTAGTAGTAGAGAAGCTTGAGTTTAGTTTAAGTTTCTTAGTTTTAACTCTAGGTTAAAATTGTAAGTTTCTTAGTTAATAAGAGATCTTTGAAAGGAAAGTGAGAGGCACTCTTGTACATATCATATTTGAGAGATCAACTTGTGAAGGATTTCAAGGGTTCAAATTCAAGAAATTGAATAAAAATTCTTCTTCCTAAACATTTTGTCTCTTGTGCCTAATCTTTTTTTTCTCTTGTGCTTAATTATTATACTTTGTTGAAAGTTCTCTCAAAGTTTAGACATGTTTAATATTATGTTTAACTAAATTTTTCACCTCCTAGGATGAAGATGAACTTGTGATAGTTTTACTATGAAGTAGTTAAGTTTGATTATGCTATCCATGATTTTGCTAGTTTGAGAACTTGTACTTTATTTATGATTGATTAGTTACCAACTGAATCATTTGATAAGTGTTGAGCAATGAGAATTGCCTTCATGAGATCTCCGTTCTTGAACACTAACTCGTATTCGTACAAAAGTAGGGAATATAGTTGGTTGGATTGTTTTTATACAACAACTTCATGAGCATGTATAACTTGTTTCTTACTTTTCCATGAAAATAGGTAAAGAAAGATTACAATGACGAGTTTAAAAAATTGGCGAAAGTGATTCTTCATGTTCATTAACTAAGGCAGTGACATACTTTTGGAAGTTATTTCCTTAGCAAATCATTGGACCTAAAAACATAATTAGCTTGACTTACTACTGCTGTTGACTTAACAAGTGATTCTAACCCTAGGAGTACCTTTGACTTGATCTCTGAACTAACCTTTCTAACTTGTTCATTTCTTTCATTTACTTCTTGTTTAAGTTCCCACCACTAGGGTTTGTTCTACCGCCTTATTGGTCGATTTTATTCGCTTTCTAGTTATTGTTATAAGGGTAGGATCTACCATCCTAAAGGAATGTTCTAATTACTTTACTATGGTCAAAATTTTTGCCTATTTCTTTTTCCCTTAATCCGTGTTCTTTTAATTTTCTTTCCTTTTACAAGGATGGTTGTATCGCCTATCCTTTACTTGCTTTCCATTAATTATTGTCTAGATAATAAGGCAAGTGCATAAGTTTTGGTGCTTGCTCATTCCTAATCCCTGTGGGATCGACGCGAATATCCTATACTTGTTGACCCATATACTGACGGATAAAGGAGTAATTAGTATAAAGGTTTAGTATAATAATACCCTTATCAAGTTTTTGGTACCGTTACTGGGGATTAAGGATAAACTTGGACTAGATTTACAACCTAGGTCTAAGGTGCAACACTAAAGTTAAAACAAGTTTTGTTAATCTAGATTTTGTTATTTTTGTCTTGTTATTGTTTTTGTTACTTGTAGGAACTACTCTCTTCACCAAAAAGATTATTTGCATTCATATTCCATCATGCTGAGAAGAGGAAGAAAACATGCCAAGGAGAAACAAGAAGACAAGGAAAGTGTAGGTGAACATTTCAGTAAACATGAAGTTGATCAAAGGGCAGATCAAAGGAGAGTCTTGCAAGATTATACATTGCTAAGTGAATCCGGTGGTCAAATGAGCATAGCAAGGCTGGAAATTAATGCTAATAATTTTGAGATTAAATCTGCTCTCATCCAAATGATCCAACAAAGTTAATTTTGTGAAAATGCAATGGGAGATCTTAACACACATCTTGCCAACTTCACGTACTTGTATGGTATAATTAAAATTAACAGAGTAAGTGATGATGCTATTAAGTTTAGGCTATTTCTCTTTTCATGTTGTGATAAGGCAAAGGTATGGATTAATTCTTATCCACCTAACATTTTCACTACTTGGAATGAATTGTCAAAAGAATTCTTAAATAAATATTTTCCTCTTGCTAAAATCGCTAAATTTCGGATGGATAACTTGAAGGTGAATCAGATATGAAACCTGAGAGAGGTTTAAAGACCTTCAAAAGAAATGCCCCCACCATGGTCTTTCTGATTAATTGATCATCCAAATATTCTATAATGGTCTTAATTTTTCAACTAAGATCAATATAGATGCTGCCACTGGTGGTGCTTTAATGGGAAAATCAACCAAGGAATCTCAAGTCTTGATAGAAGAAATGGCTTCTAGCAATGGTAAGTACTCGGTCTCTTCGGACGTCCGATAGTTTATGACAACAGTTTCGGACGATACTCTCGGGCGAAGAACCTGAGTTTCGGACGTTCGACATATTGAGAGGAAATTAATTTGGCTACTGGTTCTGTTGGATGGTTGGTTCGGACGTTCGACAGTTGACGACACAAAATTTCACCAAACTATGGGACGATGGTTTCGGATGTAGAACAAGGTTTCAGACGTTCGAAACCTCTAACGGCTAGTTTTTTCAGCATTTAATTCAAGACCGTTGGAGGAGCTATGGTGGTTATTTTAGTGCTCTATAAATACCATAATTGCTGAAGGTGTTAAGAACTTTTGACAACCACTTCTTGCAAGCTTTCAAGAGCAAAGTGAGCAAGAATTTGTGTCTTTCTTTGTACTTGTAGTGAAAGTAACCTTGTAATCATTTATTGCTTTTCAATTATGAGTGAAGTCTCAAGTGTGTAGCATAGTGAAGGTTTGCAAAGGTGTTGTAAAACCACTTGGTTTGATCAAAAAGATATTGAGGTAAATAAGGGGTGATCCTTCCTTATACAACTTAGTGTAATTTCATCAAATTGAAGTAGTATTATATTGAGGTATTGGACTTCAAGTTGAGTTCAACTTGATAGTCCAATTGATTTCAATCTTCTTATTTACTCTATTACTTGCACTTTAATTGTGGTCCTCTACTTGTTGTGATCTTCATATTCTTTATTCAAGTGTTAAATCATCAAGAAAACTTGATAAATTCAAATTGTGCAATTATTGCTGTAAATCAAGTTTAAAATTTTAATCAACCTAATTCACCCCCTCCCCCTTAAGTTGCCTTCGGGACCTACATTAACATATAAGGGGGTGGTCACCTCAACAGTTTCTTGCCACAATTAGAGCCTAAATTGTTCAATAAATTAGCCTTTATGATCAAAAGAGAAAAAAGTTATAGTTCTCACACCCAAAATCACAAATCAGTACAAATATATTCCTTAATAATCATACCTGTCCACATCTAATCACCTAACTTGGAAAAGTTAATAAAAAAATTTGACTTGCCAATTCACTCTTAAAGAACCATGACCTGAAGTTCAAAATTTTCCAATAGAGCATTTTATGTAGTAGAACTCACAGTGCACGTTGTTGAGATTCGCCATCCAAATTGACCATAATTATAGCAAAACCAGAGGTAAAAATGAACTTGGTGGGCACAATCGTAAATGAGCACCAAAAGTGAAACCATCTCTGCTGCCACCTGGACAATCTAAGTGATCGTATATCTGCCACCACACTTAAAATCCCAAAAAGCCCCTCATATGTAATCAAATCACATCATTATCCACACAATGAAGGGGATGAAATTGATTGTTTAGTTGAGCCGACAATCAATTGGAAAACACGCTCTTTTATATAGTAACTAGGATTGGGACCCCACGCATTACGCTGGGTGCCCATTGTTGATTATGCTAGATTCAAGGTTTGAATATTTTGTACAATAATCGAGTGAAAATAGTATATGTAACATTGGTATACTTACTGTATGGTTCTTTATATGAAAATTTAGAGAGTTTTTGGATGTTTATAGTGTAATTTTTATTCGTTTGTGGCTTGTGTATTAGTTTGTGATATTTATTTTTATTTAGTGCTTCATGTGGGCTAAAAATTTGAGATTCTGTATAGTGGTTATAGGTGTCAAAATGGGTGATTTGGGTATATTTAGGTAAGTCATAATTGGGTAATGTGTATAATTAAATCAACCCATTTATACCCATTTAAATAAATGGGTGTAAATGGGTACCCATTTATACCCATTTATTTAAATAAGTATGGGTATACCCAACTACCCATTTATGACTTGTTTGAAATATTATTTATTTTTTTAAAGATTTTTCGCATGGTGTTTGACAATAAATAATGACACTTTATTATTATTACATTGGTAAGAAATTCAAATTTATCTCCTTATCACTCACTAAAATTTTGAATAAAATGTGTATTTATCTTTCAATGGGTTAAATAAGTAAGTCAAGTCAACCCATTACTCATCAATTAAATGGATATAAATGGGTCAAGTCAACCCATTACTCATCAATTAAATGGGTATAAATGGGTACCCGTTTATACCCATTTAAAATTAATGGGTTGATTTGGGTAAATTATTAATAGGTTGGGTTTGAGTGAGTCAATATAAATGGGTTGTGATTGACACCTCTAATAGTGGTATGATATTTTTGGGAGGTTGGATATAAATAATTTTTTTATAATGGCTTATTTTTTTTGAATGATTGTTTAATTTGTTGATTGCCTGTAATTTTTGTGGCGTTGTTTGTTTATTATATTTGGTGGCAACATAATTTTTTTTGTGATATATGCTTGAATATAATATCAATATTTTTTGGATATATGATGTATATTTGTTGTGTACATATAGTAATGTGCTTGTGAATTTGTGTATGTAAAGTTGTGTAATGTTTGAATGCCTTTATGTCTCTTTATGTCATCCCTGTATATCATATAAAAGCTGGTTAGTATCATTTTCTGCTATACATGGGTGTGTTTGGCAGCAAAGTTTTTTGCCCAATTTTTATAATAATTATTTTTTTCCTACTTTACCGGCAGGAATCCTAAAAAAACTTCCAAAGTTTTTAACATACACACCCAAAAAACTACACAAAAAACTTTTTTCCTTCATTCCTTCCTTTTTCTTATACAAAAAATACACACCAAAACACTAACCCGCCATCACCCCAAGATCACCATCACCTCCGTGTCGGCAACCTCTTTTTTTTTTTCCCTTCTCCTCCTTCTCTCCTCCCAAATCCCTTCATGACTAGATCTGGTTGTGACCAGATCTGGTCATGATTGATCAGGGAGGGAGGGTGGGAGGAGAGGGAGAGGGAGGAGGGAGAGAGAGAGAGAGGGAAGGAGAAAGAAAGAAAAAAAAGCCAAAGGGGAGGGGAGAGAGAGAGAGGAGGGAAGGAAGAAAGGAAAAAAAAAAAAAAAGAAGTCACCTGGGTGCAATGCACGGCAATTGGTTGGGGGAGGGGGAAGAAGAAAGAAAGAAAGAAAAGGGAAAGGGAGAAGGAAAAGGAAAAGGAAAAGGAAAAGGAAAAGAAAAAAACGAAATCTATCAAAAGTTTTTATACATCCAAAAAAATTTTCTATAACTTCTATAGTAAGTTATAGTAGAGTTTTAAATAAACATCCAAAAAACTCACTCCCAAACGGGCCCCTTGTTATTTTATATAATTTGCTTCTGTTATTTTTAATACAATGCTCTTATATTACTTTTGCCTTCTAATCATTGCTGCTTTGTAAAACTATAATTACCACTTCTACCTATTTCACTTATGGTTCATTGCGTGCAATAATAGCCGTCATTTATCGCACGATATATTCTACTTTGTGCCTTAGTTTTATTTAGTGTGCCTCCAAAGCGTAAATTTTCTTCTGAAGATAAATATCGTATAGAAAGAAATAGGCGCCGGCAAGAAAGATATGCTGCAAAGATAGCTAACCGCAATAAGCAGTCATTTTTCATCGAGATCGAGTTCAAGATTGAGCTCTCAAAAGTGAAATTTGAGTTTGAGCTCGAGTGAATTTGAGTTTAATCGAGCTAAAACTCGAGCCTGCTCGAGTCTTGAGGAGGGAAAATTTATTATATCTTTTTAAAAATAAATATAATAATTATTTTTCTTAATAAGTAATAAAAATATTAGGGATATATACGTAATTTTTCTATTAAATTAAAAGATAATATATATTTGAGTTTATTCTAGTTAACTTGTGAATTATCGAGTTTGAAAAAAGGTGACTCGAGCCACACTTGAGGCTTGGAAAAGTTAATTCATTTTTTAAAAAATAAATAGAATAATTATTTTTCTTAATAAGTAATAAAAATATTAGGGAATTATATGTAATTTGGTTATTAAAATAAAAAATAAAATATATATTTGAGCTTATTCCAGTTGGCTCATGAATTATCGAGCTTGAGAGAAGAGACTTGAGCTAGACTTGAATACGTGACTCGATTCATTTAATAAAAAAAAAGGTAGATAATGGGTAGATTGTATACATAAGAGTAATGAAAAAAAGAAGTATATACATATATATATATCTCTGTCTCTGTGTGTGTGTGTGTCCTCATATATATATATATATACGTATATGTATATGTATATATAAAATAATAATACTAGTAAGAATTCAATGGGATAAAAATACATTTACTCTTATCTATTGCCTGATCGATCATTTTGCCAGGCAATCAAAAGTGGAAAGAACAAATTGTCACCTTTAGTGATACTTAGCGATTAATTAATTAACAGCAACATAGATTATACCTTCAATACTTTTAATACTGCATGCCTATTCATAGGTCGCTAATAAAAAATTGTTAAATTGCTGAAGTTGCTCCCTTGAAGCAATGGTATGTCTAATGATACTTGCGGATTAACAAAAATTAATTTGAGGCAACAGAAAATAAAGCAATAAAAAATAAGCTAGCTACACATGCTAATATTTTGTAGAGAAAGCATTAATTTACAAATTTATTAACATAGACATTTAATTACTCAAATTGCTAGGATCAAGCAAGAGGATAAGTATCATATTGAACACTTTTAAAAATATTATAACACTTTGCATCCGATCCATTCGAAAATGTATAAATCTGGACCTCTTCTAAACTAATATACCAATAACCAGAAAATTGCATGCGATGGCAAAAAAGTAACATTTTACTCTTACACAAATGAATCTGAAAACATATTGAGCTAAGCGCGTCGAACAACAACAGAGGCAGGCGGAAACAAGGGGCACTGGAAGCAGGCCCAGGCCACAACAGAAGAGAGGACAAAATGTAGTAGCCAATTACCAATAAACCAGCACAAATGGCATAATGGGAACGAGAAGCCAAAAGCAGCTGAACAGCAGAGCACATGGGACGGCAGGATGGGCAATGCAACACGGAAAAAGACAGAAACAGCCAAAATCACCCGGCAAATTACACCCACACCGGCACAATTAACTATTACTCAACCTTCCCGCTTTATGTAGTTTAAGATAAGATAAGATAAATTGAAGTTAAAATCACCGTTCCAAGTCGAAGCCTATAAACGGAACTCCTTGTGTGACGTGTTCCCAGCATGCACTTTGTGAACATTCTGGAATTGAAACTTTTGGTGTAGTCTAGAAACCTTTAGCTACCAAATTATATGTCTTTTAACATTTGAATCATCTCCAATTAAGCACTTGTATTTCCTTTTTTTTCTCACTTCGAAATTTCATTCCATAACTGAATGACCTTTAAATTTTGGAAAGAAACAGGAAAAGGCAAAATATAGAATTTACGGAAAATTTGCCAATTCAGAAAATTTGTGGGAACTTCCAAAGATGCTTAGCTTAACACTTTTGCCCTTGGTAATCACTAAATTGGTTCCCCATCATGAACACTTCTAAAAGGTGATCTGAAGCTTGTCATTGAGAACTTGGAAACTACTTCAATGTGGAAAGACAACGAGGCACAGTATTTTCAATTTCCAAACTAGTTCCGATCTGCCAATACATTAATCTGGTGTAATACTTTGCTCCTTCCAAAGTTCAACCTCAATCAAATTGGAAATAAGACGAAGCTAATGCCTTCCAAATTCATGTGTGGCCAAGATTAATTCACCGCCATGCAACCTCTATAAAAGACAAGCTTTTGCTGTTCGAGAAAACAGTGAAATTGAATTGTCAATTGCTTTCATTGGGAATTTGACAATTCAATCTGGCCCGTGAGCTTTGTATATTCAAAGGTAAGCCATTGTTTTCCTTACTTGACAACTTTTTTGCAGGGAATTTGGCAATTCAATTTGGCCCGTGAGCTTTGTATAGTCAAAGGTAGAAGTGTCAATCACAACTCATTTATATTGGCTCATCCAAATCCAACTCATTAATAATTTACCCAAATCAACCCATTAATCTTAAATGGGTATAAATGGGTACCTATTTAATTGATGTGTAATGGGTTGACTTGGCTCACCCATTTAACCCATTTAAAAACAAATATACATTTCATTCAAAATTTTAGTGAGTCCAATGTAATAACAATAAAATACCATTATTTATTATCAAATACCATGCAAAAAATCTTTAAAAAATAAATAATATTTCATAAAAGTCATAAATGGGTAGTTGGGTATACCCATACCCATTTAAATAAATGGGTATAAATGGGTTGATTCAATTATACCCATTAACCAATTATGATTTACCCAAATATACCCAAATCACCCATTTTGACACCTATAGTCAAAGGTAAGCCATTGTTTTCCTTACTTGACAACATTGTTGCAATAGATTTGTTTTTAATCTCATTGATGGAGATTGCTTTCAACTTGCCTTTCAACTTGCAAATTGATTACTAGCAAGAAAATGAATTGATGCAAGTAGTTGCAGCCATGGATATGTCCCAATTACTTGAGTAAGTCACCCCGCCTTTGGCTCTTTTTTTCCAATGCAACACTCTTTTTTTTTTTAACCTTTTTTTTGCATCTTTTTTTTCTTTAATCTTGTGTGGCACAAAAGGAAGATTTCTTGCTACAACATATATGGTGGACACTTGATTTGAAGAAGGTCCAACCACAAGCTTCTATGAGAGCCTTACCATGGCTTAAGAAGTCCATTCACGTGAAAGTTTTCCATAAACTTCCAAGACAGCTTACCTTGGCTTGAGAACTCTGTTGTTTGAAGAAATTCTTAAACTTCCATAATGATCTACGCTGCTTTCATGACGGCTTATCCTATCGAGAAGTTTTGATGCTTGAAGATTTTCTCTGAAGCTTCAATGGCCTACCCCAATTTGAGAAGTCTGTTGCCTAAAGAAATTTGCAATCTCAAATTTTCATGATAGCCTACCCTAACTCAAGAAGGCCCTTGCTTGAAGAAATTTGCTCACTCAAGCTTCCATAATGGCCTACCTTGGCTCGAGAAGCCATTGCTTGAAGAAATTTGCTCTCTCAAACTTCTACGATGGCCTATTCAGGCTCAAGAAGTCAGTTGCTTGAAGAAATTCTCTCTCAAGTTTCCATGATGACCTATCCTGGTTGAAGAAGTCTGTGAAGAAGGAGGTCACTGGGGCACTTCAAATGATGATAGCAATGAAGAAGACTCAAAGTTGGAAGCACAACAAACTCACTAACACTTATGGATGCACGATAGATGCTTTCAAGATCAAGCGTGAGCAAGAAATTTTATTGATATGAATGTATGACGAACCTATCCAAGATCATGATAATGGAGGGAAGTTTTTCCAAGTTGAAGGCACTATGAAATCTTAAAAGATCATGGAAGCTTGACGAGCCTATCCAATGAGGAAAAGTTCCTACAAGTGAGAGGATGGTGCATACTTCAAATTCATGACAATGGAGAAACACTTTACTAAGATAGAGCTATGGTGATTCTATCCAAGATAATGACAATAGATAGTAACCCTACCAAGATGGATGCATTGTGAATCTATCCAAATTCTTGTAAAAGCAATAATAGCAAAAGCAGTCCAGTTAATGGTCTACCAATTTGAAGTGCATGTCAATTAGTAGGGAGATGATTTTTTTAGGGTTGTAACTGGACGTAGCAATTGTCTCCTAACCTGCCTACGTGTCATAAAATAGAATCATGTCACACATTGTTCCCACCATTCAGTATTTAAACTCATTTGAGCCAAGAGCAACATGCAATTCAAGTTCATGCGTCAAGAAGCGATTGAAACTACTTTTGACTTGAAGATAGTTTTTACTCATACCAAGGAGATTTGATATAATTTACAATATGGAGGTAGTTTATACTCGTGTCGAGGAGGTTTAAAGCAACTTTAACTTTGAAGGCAGTTTATACTCGTGTCAAAGAGATTTGTAGCAACATCAAGTATGAAGACAGTTTATGCTCATGTCAAGGAGACATGCAACTTGGAAACAGTTTAGACTCTTATGAAGGAGCTATGCAACTTAGAGATAGTTTACACTCGTGTTAAGGAGCGCATCTATCTTGGAGACAGTTCAGACACATATCAAGAAGTTTTGACACATTTTCGAATTCGAAAATTGTTTATACTCATGTCAAGGAGATTTGTAGGGAGTTTAGATTCTTATCAAGGAATGCTTGGAGAATTTTAAATTGAAGACAGTTTATCCTCATATCAGGGAGACTTGCAGACAGTTTAGACTCTTATCGAGGAGTACTTGACATGTTTTTAGTTTGAAAACCACCCTGTGATATGCACAAAGTTAGTATAATTAGCACTTGAATTTTCATCTTCAAGCATAATTTATCCTTCTTGAGCCAATTCCTTAACTTATCTTTGAGGGTAAAACACCTCTCTATGGTATGACTAGCCAAGTAGTGGTAACTGTAGTAATTTGTGTTACCAACATGTTTAGAGTCTTCAAGGTGTTTTTACCTCAATAACTCAATCAGCTTCGCTTGCAAGAGATTATCAAGTATCATCGGGACATTAGAGTCACTAAATGGATACTGCTTTTCATGCATATTTTTTGATGGTTTCTCTTTTGCCCTTACATTTTGCAGATGATTAGACTTTAGAGTCACTTTTCTTCTTTTCTTTGTGGAGACTTTGATAGGTGCCATTGTGGATTTTTCAAAATTTGTAAATGTCTTGACCCCATTCTTTTGTTGTGACTTCTCATAGCTTTGGGAGAATCAAGAATAAGTGGCACTTGTTCTTCAAGATTAATCTCGATCTTGTGCGCTTTTCTTAATAACTCATCAAAAGTCTCTAGCTATACCCCTTGCAGGATGTTGCAAAGTCCCTAATGCATTCCTTGAATACACATCTCAATCACGAATGATTCAGATATTCAATCCTTGCAGTCTAGGCTAGAGTCCTCTAATGCTCAATGAAATCAATAGCTAGTTCATTCTTCATTAGTGTGCATTTGAGAGTTCAGTCATACTAGCATTCCGTCTCGTATTATAAATGCGATTCAAAAATTCTTGCTCTCACTATTCCTAACTATCAAAGGAGATAGGCTCAAAATCACC
The DNA here is from genome assembly GCA_013103745.1 of Gardenia jasminoides. NCBI lineage: Eukaryota > Viridiplantae > Streptophyta > Magnoliopsida > Gentianales > Rubiaceae > Gardenia > Gardenia jasminoides. Next base: position 16,051,974 of record CM023096.1, read on the forward strand.
ATCATTGACAGCATTGTTAGACTTCTACGAAGTGTGCAATGTATTGTTTAGAATTGCCCTTGCCATCATATTGTTGGAACTTTGGAATTTGGTAACCATTAGGTATCTTTAAACCATAAATTCTCGTAATGTATGGTTTGGCACATGTGTTGAATGTCTTAGTGCCTCCAACAATTTTGTCTTTGATTGTATCTTTAATGAACTCTTTAAGAGTGCCAACATGAATTGTGCCATCAGAAGACACTAAAAGCTCATTCACCAGGTGTGAATTTGGAACATTTTTTTCCTTGGTTTTTGAAGATGTTCATCTTAAATTGCTGCTTAGGCATGTTTGGGTCATTCTCACTGATGGGATCCTACATGTTCATCAGCTTGGCAACTTTAGCATCTTGGTTTTGTATATGAATTTCCAGCACTTTAGCAATCTTAATCAAATTAGAAATTTAATCATCAAGGGTTGTGGCATTGGCCATTATCAAGACATCTATTTTCTATGCTCAAATTGTAGGAAATAACCTTTTTAATCATGGAATAAACCTCTTCGATCCTTCAATTAAAATCCTTTGAAGAGAAGAATCAGAGGATTAATTTCTTAGATTTAATAATTTTCAAGATTGTAATTCTTTTATTTCTTAATTCAATATATTTTATATTTGTGCAAACTTTACTATTTTTCATATTAGACAACGAAATTTGTGCTTATAAATTTTTGGGACACCTAGTAGGATACCGCTTACTTGCATAAGCTATCTCACCTTTGACTTCTTTTTTTCATTCCAAATTGTTTGTTTTTTCATTTGCCCTTCTTTTTTTGCATCTCTCACCACAACATATATGGCAGACACTTGACTTGAAGAAGGTACAACCACAAACTTCTATGAGAGCCTTACCATGGCTTGAGAAGTCCATTCACATGATGAAGCCCTACCCTGTTTCAAGAAGTCTATTGCTTGAAGAAATTCTTAAACTTCCATGACGGTTTACTCTACTTTGAGAAGTTTGTTGCTTCAAGGAATTTGCTCTTTCAAGCTTCCATGATAGCTTACCTAACTTGAGAAGTCTGTTGTTTAAAGATTTTCTCCAAAGCTTCAACGATGGCCTACTCTAGTTTGAGAAGTTCATTGCTTGAAACTTTTTTCCTCATGCTTTAATGATGGCCCATCCTGGCTTGCGAAGTCATTTATTTGAAGAAATTTGCACTCTCAAGCTTCTGTAATAGCTTACCATGGCTTAAGAAGTCTGTTGCTTGAAGAAATTTGCTCCCTCATGATTCCATGATGGCTTACCTTGGCTCAAGAAGCTTGAAGAAATTTTCTCCTTCAAGCTTCTATGACAACCTCTCCAGGATTGAGAAGTCGGTTGCTTGAATAAATTCTCTCTCGAGCTTCCGTGATGGCATACCCTGGTTCGAGAAGTCCAAGAAGAAGGCAGCCACTGGGGCACTTCAAATGATGATGGTATAAGAAGACTCAACGTTGGAAGTACAAAAAACTCACCAACCCTTATAAGTGCACAATAGATGCTTTCAAGTTTAGAAATCCACAAGCAATTCTATTGAGATGAATGTATGAAAAACCTATCCAAGACCATCATAATGGAGGGAGGTTTTCCCAAGTTGGAGGCACTATGAAATCTTTAAATATCATGGAAACATGACGAGCTATCCAATGAATAAATGTTCATCCAAATGAGAGGCATGGTGCAAACTTCACATTCATGACAATGGAGAAGCACAACACTATGATAGAGGTATGGCGATTCTATAGAAGACCATGACAATAAATAGTAACTCTACCAAGATGGAAGCACGGTGAACCTATCGAAATTCTTGTTAAAGCAATAACGTTCTTTTCAAGAAGCAAAAGCAGTCCAATCAATAGTCCAACAATTTGAACTGCATGTCAATTAGTAGGGTGATTATTTGTTTTAAGGCTGTAACTAAGTTTCCCCTAGACTGCCTACGTATCTCAAAAGAGAATCAAGTCACATGTAGTTCCCACTATTCACAGTTTAAGCTCATGAGGGCCAACAGCAACATGTAGTTCAAGCTCATGTGTCAAGGAGCGCTTGAAACAACTTTTGACTTGAAGATAGTTTTTGCTCATATCAAAGAGATTTGATATAATTTGTAATATGGAGATAGTTTATACTAGTGTCATAGCGATTTGTGGAAACATCAAATTTGAAGACACTTTATGCTCACATTAAGGAGACATGCAACTTGGAGACCATTTAGACTCTTGTCAAGGAGATTTACAACTTGGAGATAGTTTAGACTCATACCAAAGAGCACATGCAACTTGGAGAAGGTTTATATTCATATCAAGGAGGTTTGAAACAATTTTGAATTTAAAAATAGTTTATACTCATGTTAAGGAAAATTTCAGACAATTTAAACTCTTATTAAGGAGTGCTTGGTAAATTTTGATTTGAAAATAGTTTACCCTTATATCACTGGAGAGTTGCAGACAGTTTAGACTCTTATCAAATAGTGCTTCACATGTTTTTAGTTTGAAAACCAACTTGTGTGATGCACAAAGTTAGTACATTTGGCACTTGTATTTTTATCTTCAAGTATAATTTGTCCTTGTTGAACCAACTCCATGACTTTATCTTTAAGGGTAAAACACCTCTGTGGGATGACTAACCAAATTGTGGTACCTATAGTAATTTGGGTTATTGGCATGCATTTTGACCTCAGCAACTCAATAAGTATCGCTTGCAAGAGATCATCAAGTATCCATGAGACACCAGATTCACTAAATGAATACTGCTTTTCTTGCATATCTTTGAAGGTTTCTCCTTTGCCCTCATCTTCTTATGGATGATTGGACTTTAAAGTCACTTTTCTTCTTCTTTTTTGTGGAGACTTTGAGAAGTGCCATACTTACCATCATGGATTCTTCAAAATTTATAGAAGTCTAGCCCCCATTCTTTGATTCTGACTTCTCCATAGCTTTGCAAGGATTAGGATTAAGTGGCATTTGTCCTTCAAGATAAATCTCGATCTTATGCTCTTTTATTGATAACTCATCAAATGTCTCTACCTGTACCCCTTGCACGATGTAGCAGAGTGCTGAATGCTTGTCTTGAATACACATCTCAATTGCGGATGATTCAGAGATTCGATCATTGCAGTTTAGGCTTTGTCCTCCAATGCTCAATGAAATTGACAACTTGTTCATCCTTTTATTGGCATGCATTTGAGAGTTTGGTCATGCTAACAGTTTGTCTCGTATGATAAAAATGATTCAGAAATTCTTGCTCTAATTGGTCCCAACTATCAATGGAGCTAGGTTCAAGATCAGCGTATCAATCAAAGGCATTACCATTTAATGAACGAATAAATTGCTTGACAAGCAAAATCACATTCAGTGCCCATATTGTTTCATGTTTCTATGAAGCGTGCAATATGTTGTTTAGGATTGCCCTTGCCGTCAAACTCTTAGAAATTTAGATTTTGGTAACCATTAGGCATCTTTAAGCCATAAATTCTCACAGTATATGGTTTGGCATACGTGTTGAATGTCGTAATGTCTCCAATAATTGTCTTTGATTGTACCTTCAATGAATCTTTAAGAGTGCCAACATGGATTATACCATTTTGGTTCTATCTCCTTGACCAAGTGTGAATTTGAAACATCTTTTTCCTTGACGTTTGAAGATGTTTCAGCCTCGTCATGCATCTTAAATTGTTGCTTAGACATTTTCTCACTCATGCACTCCAACATATCCATCAACTTGGTAATCTTAGTGTCTTGGTAGCCCTTCAGCAATCTTGGTCAAATTAGAAATTTGATATTCAGCATTTGTAGTGTTGGTCATCATCGCTGGCATCACCATAAAACTTGTTGAATTTCTTGAGTTATTGAGGCTTGAGTCATGGTCATCCTTGTCAGTATGCAATACTTCAAAATTCTTCTCATAAGTGGAGGTAGAATTCTCCTTAGTTTTTTGCGCCAATGCCCTCGTCTTGCTCCTTGTCACAGGACCAAAGATCTTGCGCCTCCTGATTTGGAGAAGCAATAAATGTTGAATCTTCAAAAGAGAAATTCACCTTCCTGGAGTCCATTGGTTCTTGAAACAGTTAATTATCAAAAAGGAAGAAATGAAAGGCAGAGATTGTCCCATTAGGCGTGCTAGAAATTTGTAAGCATAAATTTCATTGCCTAATGCCAAAGATAAGAAAACTTGCACAAAAATCAAATATATTGAATTAAGAAATAAAAGAATTACAATCTCTAAAAATTCTTAAATCAAAGAAATTAATCATTTGATTCTTCTCTTCAAAGGGTTTTAATCAAAGGGTCGAAAAGGCTTGTTCCTCGATCAAAAAGGTTGTTTTCCATGATTTGGGCGTAGAAAACGGATGACTTGATAATAGAATTGAATCCTTGAATATTCAATTTTCAAGTTTTTCATTAGCGTCAGATTTGATTTAACTTGCACTTGAATCCCAGGGCCAGAGGCTTGTTCTTGGATTTGAATAAATTTCAATGTGATCCAAGGGCCAAATGCTTGTTCTTGGACTTGATTTCACCTTAAATTTGGGAGAAATCTCTTGAGGAATTTGATAGAGTTTCTACTAGACTTTGAGATTTAAATATTCCTTAAGTTGGATTTAAAGAAAAAAGTTCTTGAGAGAATTTGACAGAGTTTTTTCTTAAAATTTAGAGATTTGAATGTGTGTCTTGACTTGAAAGAAAACCTTTATTTATAGCTAAAATATGTAGGTTTGGTCTTCAAAAAAACCCTCCAAAACCTTCCATTATTCATATGACTTATAACTCAAGAGAACCATTTAACTTGGACTTTAGCAATAAGCTGGCCCAAATGGTCTATTGTAAATTAATAAATCAATTAATCCATTTTAATTTAAATAGACATTACAAATTTGATTTGATTTAATCGCCCATATAATATTGGCCCCAAAATATAATGAACTTTCATAATTTAATCTAATTTAATTTAATCAAGGTCAACTTAATTTATTTAATACTGATTAAATAAATTTTCTATGCTATAAACAAAATCTCCTTAAAAACATGGTTGTGTAATAAAGATAATGACTACAAAAAGTGCTTATTTGGAGGCAACCTAATGGTTTGTTTAATTTTATGTCTTTCTAGTATGTCTTAAGGTGTGTTTGTTTTTATTTTGTAGGTTTGAAAAATAAAAGTAGGATAAGCAGTATCAATAGAGATTTATTTAAAAAAGAATGGTACAAGACTATAACAATTTACCGACCACACAAGGGGAGTATCAATTTTAATTCTTTATATCTCCTTCTTTATTGAATATAATGTGAAATTTAAGTGTGGCAGAAGGAGTTTTGAATTTAAATATGATGTTTTCATGCTTATTGACATGAGCTTATTGCAAAGTAGCTTGAGATTATTATTGTGTGAGCCAAGAGTTTAGATTTTGGGAAACTTAATTTCTTATAAAGTGGAGTTTATTATGCCAGACTTTATTTGATTTCTAAAGTGCATTGTTCTTAGTTTGTTTGCGTAAGTTGTATGATTGGTGTGACTGATGAATATGAGGCTTTTATTGTCATTTTCTCCTTAGTTCAAGTTTTTGCAAGAAATGAGTTATATAGTTTTTGTTTTCACAAAAAAAAGAAAGAAAATTGTATGACTGATCTAATGAGCATCTACTCCAATGGTTTGTGAATTACTTAGTAATATGGGGTTTTCATTTAAAACTATCGACTTTCATATAAAATGGCACTAGAATTATGAGTATACAAAGCAATGAGAGTTTGTGAGTTGATTGAGTAACGGGAGATATTCATCTATTAATATTTGCTTTTGTGTCAAATAACATGTTCATTACTCAAGTGAAGCTTAAAAAGAAAAGAAGAGAAAGGGAAAAAAAATTAAAAAATGATTCTCTTAGTTTCTTGTTTTTGTTCATTTCAGTTCTAAGGGGCGGTTACAAGTTGAGTTTTGTATTTGCTGCTTATGCTAGTTACATGGCAAGCATGATTAGATTGGGGATGATACATAGAATTGCACTTGATCAAATGATGGTGTGATAAGTTCTCCTTTGTTTTATCTTATGGAGTATCTAGTATTGAAAGTCAAGGTTTGCATGATAATCAACTTATTTGTGCTTTTATATATGAGTCTCTATTGTGTGCTACTCCATTACTTAGAATCCTTAGTTTTGATTTGTTTTGGTTGATTGCTTAAGGACAAGTGAGAAGTGCTTATTTTGCATTTTTTGTGTGGTTAATTATGCTTTTTTTTGGTGTGTTTTTATTCAAGTAAGAATCAAATAAGTAGAGATTTAGTTGAGTTTTGCATTTTGTGGCTTAAGTGAGAAAACTCGCATTTCTATGGAGTTAAGCTTTGAAAACATGATATTTTGTAGATTTTAATGGACTCAATCATCAATTGAAATCAAGTGAGAAGCGATTTGGAAGATTCTTGATGATTTGAAGTTGATTTCAAGTAAACATGAAGTGTAAAATGATCAAAAAATGAAATGCAATCAAGTTCAAGAGTGAAAAGCTTTGACTGCCCCGATACATTATTCTATTTTAGCTATAATTTGATTATTGTGTTTTAGCTATAACTTGAGCTACAAGAATTTGATTTAGTTGATTCCTAAACCATTTAGAAGTTAAGACATGGCTCTACATTTCTTACTAGACATCAAAGCCCAATTCACATGTTTTCGTGGTCAAAAAGCTAAATATTAGAAGTATGTTTCTGCTGCCACAAGTTGAAATAGAGTGCTGAAAGTTTGGGGGTATTTTAGTTATTTTTCAGCCCACAGAGATCCAAATGATATGATTCTTGATGCATTAAAAAGCTAACTCGAAGAGTTACAATTTTCATGCTTTGCACAGGAGCTAGTTCGATCTTATTCATTGAGAAATGTGCAAATCATATTGGAGGATTTGATCAGATTAGGACCTGCTTCATTTCATCATGGCGGGCTTCAAAATGATCAAATCTGGCCCGGCTGAGCTGCTGCTGAAACTAAAACAGAGGAGCGGGATGGGTTTGTTTTGATCAGGACTACCCAAAAATTGGCCACAATCAGCTATACATTCGGCTCTGAAGCCAACGTAGTTTGAAGCAGAAGTTTTAGGATTTCTAAACCCTAAAGAGAGCTGTTGTTTGGCCACCTCCAACCTTGTCGATATATACTTAAACATCCAAATCTTGGAGATAACATGGGAGCAAGAAACAACTCCAAAATGTAGATTTTTAACTAGAAATCCTTTGTTTTATAGGTTAGTACAGATTAGGTGTTTCTTATCTAATCTTTGCATGCATCTAAACTTAAAGGAAGGTTGAAGATTGAACAAGAAGAGATTGGAGGCTCACAAGTGACAAGAGTTTCATCTTTCTACTCTTTTGATTTCTTGTATTTGTATTTCAATGATTAGTTGCAATACAAGATTGTTGTATATATTTTTTATTTATGTTTTGCTAAAAGTTTATGTCTAGAGTTGCATGAACTTTCTATGATTGTTATATGATGTTTGCTTAGTTATTTGATGTTATATTTTGAGCAACTTATTTAGCACTTTTACTACAACAATCATAGTTAACTTGCCATTAGTTGTGATTATCTCAAGATATTGATTCATATAAAGTTGGATTCAATACTAGTTCAAGGAAGTGCTAAACCTAGTTTTACACTTACTAATGTAAGATTTGTGGTCTTGGTGGTTTGTTCCATATAATTTCATATAGTTAATACTATATAATTTCATAGAATTTAGTGACTGTGTAGCTATTTTCATCATCACATTAGTAGGTGTGGGATAGTAGAGATATGGTTGGTATACCTACGAAGAGGGTATCACATACAATTGGAAATTATGTCATAACTAATCAAAGGTAATAACACTTTTTTAATTGGTAAATTCACTTACAAAAGTAGATAGGAATTCCATAACCTAAGGCACATTCTCTTGTCATTTTTATTACTTTTATTGCATGCTTCTAGATAGATTTACATGTTTTATTTTTGATAATCTAAATAATAGAAGAGTTTGAAAACCACCGGTAATTGACAATCTTCTTTATCGGATCAATACCTAATATTCTCTGTACTCGATAAAGATATGTATACTTACAAAAAAAAATGGATATTTAGGTTTTTAAAATTTGGATTAAAAGAAAAATCTCATCCTATATCAATTGAAGAAAGTGAGAATTGAGAAAGTCAAAAATCAAGACGAACTGAGAGCAAGAATTCTTTCAAGGATTCTTCTTATTGAAATATAAACGTTAAGGAGAGTTCCTCGCAACTGGTGAAAATTTTGATCAAATACTAATTAACAAAGCCTTTAACCCTTTATAGCAAGCTCCAAATGATACATTCTAAGTGTTTTCATATTTTTTGATGTCTACCATAAAAGCTCATATTAACTTACCTAATTTAACTTTGCATTCTACACTGACAAAAAGTAATATTTTATTAATTATTTTTGAGAACACATAACTCCTATTGCTCATTTTGCCCATGTTTAGCTTTTAATTATATGTGACAATAAATTTTCAATTTTCAACATCGTGATACATTAAAGTTTTATAAGCTCTTGATAACCAAACAAAACTTACTAAATGTCAAAATAAAATGGAAAATAACGCATTTTTTTAAAATTCTCTCAACCAATATTTTCTTTTAAAATATCAAGCAAATTTTGAAAGAAACTCTCCATGTTGGTGCAACCCATAGGATGATAACTGTTTAATCTTTAAACTTTTATGACTTTGTACAAACATATTTGTCATGTTTTAGAATTTAACCAAACAAACTTTTAATAAATAGCTTTTGCAATGATCAGTCACCCTTTTTAATAATTTATCAAAAGAACTTCATTATGTAATAAGCACATTTCAGCAAAATAATGGTCTGTTTGCAAAAGAGAATTAACTTTGTAATGATCTACTCAAAAAAAATGATAATTGAAAAGAATTTCAATACAAGTAGGATAAAATGTGTGTTGCCAATTGTTATTTAACAATAGGAGTTTACTATGTATCATATACTAGGCATTTTGGGTCCACCAATTAAAAGACAGAGTGGAGTGGCCATGGTCTTATTAATGTAGTTGGAAATCCTTAGAATATCAATGTGTGACATTTATGGTGCATTTAATAAAATTGAAGTTTAAAAATTGAAATCTAAAATCTAAATCTATTAAGTTACTGAATTGTTAAAACTAAATATGATAAAATTGAATGTACATCATATTAAGTGATAAGTGAATAGCATATTACTTATTTTTTGGAGCAAATTTTGCTTAGGAAATCTAATGTCAGTTAATTAATTTAGATGTTCTTTTTTTTATCATCAAATGTATTTGAACATATTAAGATCTAAATCTATTAAACTTAAGTGTTAAATTGGGTTATCAAATAAAGCCTTAATCAGTTAACAATTACATTTGTTGATAAATAAGGCAGAAAAAGAAGATTTCACCCGTTAAATAACAATTTTTATATATAAAGTTCAATTAAGCCCAACCAATTCGAATCTCATGATGTATACCTTGGTTTAGTTCGAAAAATTATTCAAACTGTTTGATTTTCGGTCGAATTCAATAGACTGAAACTCACGTTCGAGTATTGACCTAACAAGCTTGCAAATAGTTTAATTAGGCATGATTCTTTGCAGCCAACAATATTCATGTCTTAATTATCTCCAGTCTTGGGGCTTGTTTTTTAGTTGATCAATGTAGCTGACCATAGATCATGGTTATAAATAATTGGTTTTTGTAATGTTCTTGGCTGTTTTTGTGTCCTAATTATAGATTTTTTAATGATTAAAAAGTTAAAATTTATAATCACCCAAAAAATAGTTTTTATTGATTTTGATTATTCTCTATAATTAGTTTTTATAATCAAATTTTGTAAAATCTAAAACAATCGAACACAAGGCCTTAGTTATAGAAATACTTGATATAACAGCCAACAAAAGATTGAGTTCCATGCACTTTAACCCCTCCAAACTTTGCCTTGAGTTGTGCTTTTACACCTTTGAACTCATTAAATAGACACTTTGCCCCTTGATGTTTTAGGACAAAAGCGTCTTTCATGATTATGCTGTTAAATAAACATATTCAATTCAACCATCAGAGAGCACACCATCAATTGATTATGCTCTTAAATGTTTTTTTCATGAAGGGTTTAAATTTATGGATTCAAAAATTTGTTCTAAAGGCAAAGACCAGAGTTACTGGCAATAAAGGAAAACTAGTAAAGTAAAGTATGCAAAGGGAACTTTTCTTTTTCCTTTATGGCTTTGCCTATATTTAGTAAGCATATGGATAAGAATGCAAAGTTTTTCCGTTCCAAGAACATGAAATACTTCGCCAGTCTCGCGGACCTATGCAAAGGTTTTCCTTTCCAAGAAAATGAAATGCTTAACTAGTCTCACGGGCTCTTACTTAACAGACATACCAATCAAATTGCATCATATATGAATCTAAGTCCATTTCCCATTGAAAAATCTTACTCCCTCCGTCTGATTTTGATAACCCCATGTGTTTTTTCACATAGATTAAGAAAAGTTGGATATGTTTATTGGAAAACTAAATTTAGGAGAGTACTTTCTTATTATATCCTTACATGAAGTTAGAAAATGATGACTTTTAGTATTCCTCTATTGATATAAATAAGTTTGAAAGGATAATAAAACATGACTTTTTATATTACCAATATGCTTTGGAAAAGTTAACTACATTAAATAGGATAGTTATATTTATTAACAAACTATAGTAAATAAGGGCATTTTAGAAAAATTAAAAGCTAACTAACATTCCTAATAGGAAAGTGGACTGTAATTTGGGACAGATGAAAAAGGAAAACGGGCCTATCAAAGTGGGACGGAGGGAGTATATTCTTACACGTCTTTGGCCATGGACTAGGATCAACTTTCATCATATAAAAATCCTAATCACAATTTCCTTAGTCCTATGCAGAACTCTCTGCTCATAACGACTCTTTTGTTTGTCTTTGTGGATATGCTAGTATTTAGACTTTGAGATTTACTCTTTTGTTTATCTTTTTTCTTTCCCTACTCAATCACTATTCTTAAGGGAAGGGGAATGAGTGCTCTTGCAAGAATGACAACAGTCAAATTTTGTTATATCACCAGAGGAAAGATTGCTTTTACCGTTTATGTTAATCTTGTGCTCATGTTAAAACCAGAACCCAAATGAAATTACTTTTACCCCAAAAAAGAAAAAAAAAACTGTAAATCGATTAAAGAAAGACTATTATTACAGTTATTACAAAATATGCATGCCTAGTTCTCCAAAAGGTTTTAACTATAAAAAAAGAATTTTTATTCGAGTTCACCTAAACAACTAAAAATCAAGACATGTCTAAACAATAGATATAAATATGAGAATTTCTAAAATCGAAGGGATGAGCCGTCATTTAGTTTGTGTCTATTGTATGTCACTTAGAAAAGAATTTTCCCTTTTTATTAAGGAAAATTTTTGAAAGCCTCCCCTAAGTTTTATGATAATTTCACTAAACTCCCTTAAAATTTCAAAAATTGCACCTACCTCCCTTGAGTGACACTTTTACACTTTTAGTAACCAACCCTTAGGGTCGGTCAAAAATTTGAATGAATAGCCTGAAATGCCCTTAGTTTATAAAGTTTAAATTATTTATACCACACCATTGTAAAATAATTTAACACAAATGTAAAGAAAAAACTTCAAGTATCTAACACAAATATAAGGGAAGAGTGCTAGGTTTCTAATACTCATTAGTTGTTTGATAAGCAACAATAATAGTTCTATCATTATGATAAGATACTTTTCATAATACTTGACTATGGACACATATTTTTTCTAAGTTGGAGACGAAAGTATCGTAACATTTCTAAGAGTTTGTGAATCTTTAGATTAGTTGAAATATCATATAGTTTGATAGTAGTTTCAGCCAATTTCATTTTAAGTTATTGTTACTTTTGATACAAAAAAATCCAAACAAACAAGATTGATAAAAAAAGAAGAGAAATTCACTAAATTCATCCCTAAATTTTTCACTAAAACCAATTTCATCCCTTGTGATTTTTTTTTTTATCAATTTAGTTCTCAAACTATTTTTTTGGTTTCCATGTAGGACTTTGACGTTGGTGTCACCACATTTTATGTCTTTGGCACTATGCCTAAAGGGTAAAATTGGAACGTCATGTTAGATTGTACAATTCTACGTATTTGAGCAAAATGAAGATCACGATTTAAGTCTAAAAAGCTTAGAAAATTAGAAAATTGAGAGGAAATGTTCATCAGAATTAGAGCAAATCACCAAAGTTGGAATTTTGTCAGATGAAATGCAACTGAGAAGGAATTTCGACCATGGAGCCTCGAGTTCAAGTAGTAGGGATTACTCAAAGCTTGAGACTCGAGCAAGTCAACATCTCAGGAGCTTGCACCTGAGGAGAGTACAGACTGAACAGAGCATGTCAAAAATATTGGAGTTTAGTCAAAAAAGGAGAAGCAACCATTGTATATATGGCCCAAAAACCTTTTAAAAAATCTGTGAAATTAAAGCTTGAAATTTACAGCCATTGCTACATCTTGGTGCTCTTTGAAACAGTCATTTGTGAAATTAAAGCTTTAACAGCCATTGCTACATCTCGGTGCTCTTTGAAATAGACAGAAACCGACCAGACAAGTAATACCTCGTGAAGCTCTCTGTATCTCTGTCCTCGTGATTATCTGATCAACGAGGAGTATTACTACTGGTACAAAACCCAGTGATTGTATAACTTTTGGTTTCGGATGGGGAATGCACTGAGGGCTGGACTTGCTTTAGAGATGAGGGAATTGGGAAAGGTTTTTTGGGAGTTTAGCTTGAGGCAAGGGAATTGGGAAGGGAATGGGGGAATTGTGTTTAGGCAGGAGGGATTTGTGAGATTTAGGGATGGAATAGGTAGAGAGAGAAGTGGCAGCAACAGAGTCAAGGACTGCCCTTAGTGCAGTGTCATCGAGATCTTTGTTGGCGTCAAATGTGCAGTTGTTTTGCAATCTGAAAAAGGAAAATCTAATGAACAAATGGACAACCCCAAATAATAACATCTGTCCGGACAAGTGTCAAAACGGGAAGACATGCAGAGATCTGCATGAAAAAAGAAACCAAGTCATCAAACTGATGTAACCAGTCTAAGGTCTCATTAAAACTCGTCAATAGAAATCTCAAGTTCCAAGTTCTTGACATGACATGTTAAGGTGAGCTAGATAATAAAAAGCTAAAAAAATAACTTCTCTAGAGAGAGAGATTAATCTTCATCTTGTATTTCTCCCTCTGGAATTAACTTAGGCATCGGAGTCTATTCTGGCGGAATAGTCCCGCCTTTCTTTCTCTTCTTTCATCTCAGGATTCAACTAGTCACCACAAAAATTAAGTAGATGCAGGTTTGATCCTCTCCAATTGCCGTCGTTTGTGGGAAATCCAAGTAAAAAAGCCTTTCCCCCTAAGAAACTACAATGGATGAATTACATCAAGCAGATGAGGAGACTACATTATGATATGGGCAAGGAGAATCAGTGGTATGAGACCCTCAATTAGACATTCCACAATGCAATCCTGCAATGGAAGATCAAGCTCTGCATCTGGAAGAAAACCATGCATCTCTTTAATAACTAGATATGGTGCAATTTCTGACTCAATACTTTCCTTTGATCCAACAATTTGTACAATAATATTAGCCAGAACAGCAATTTGATTGTCTAGGCTCAAAAGAGATTCATGAAAAAAAAGAAAGGAAAGAGACCTATGGACACTGAACATCTACGCATAGAACAACCCTCAAAGAACTCAGATGAAGAGTCAAGTTTGGAAGATAGATCTGGGAAAAAATACAAAACAAAAACTAATGCTGGAAGATCTCGAAGATCTAGCAGTTTTTATTCTACTCGAAATGAGGCCCAAAAACTAGATATAGTGCAATTTCAAACTCTAGATGCAAATGATGAATTGGCAAGTTCTGGAAGCTCGTCATTTCTTGATAAAAAATCCCTTTACACAAGAAATAGAAGAATGCTCACTTCCCTCCGGTTATAAGTTACCTCATTTGCAAACTTATAATGCTACAACTGATCTAGAAGACCATGTGAGTAGCTTCCTAACTCACATGAGGTTTCATAATTCTCCAGACGCTATCCTATGCAAAGCATTTCCAACCACACTTACTGGAAATGCTAAATTATGGTTTCAGGGTCTTGAATCCAAATCCATCAAAAACTTTAAAGAGTTAGCAACCAAGTTTGTCTCAACCTTTATCTCATGCAAGCCATTCATGAAGAGTTCAACTCAACTCATGAACATGAAACAAAAGCAAGATGAAACCTTGGTGGCTTATCTCGAGTGCTTCACCGAAGAAAGCATCCAGGTGATGGATAAAGACCAAAGAACCATTATGGCTGCCTTTGTAAATGGGCTTCACTCAAGGGAATTATACAGAGGTCTAGTCAGAGATCCACCAACATGTATGTAAGATCTATTAGATAGAGTGCATGATTATGCAAACGGGGAAGAAGCGGACAGATTAGAGAAGGAAGTTGAAAAATTTTATGAAGAAAGAAGAAAGAAAAACCCATTGAAAGGAAAAGGGGAAAACACTCAAGGAAGAAAAAACATCTTTGAAACATTGGGAAAAGAAAAAAGGTCTTTGAGGACAAAGACTTAACTTCTTTGACCACGATTAGGTCTCATCTATTAGCTTTAATTGAAAATGATAGAATATTTAGGAGGTCTCGATAAATGATTGGCCCTTTAGAAAAGTGAAATAAGAACTTGTATTATACTTTTCATGAAGACATAGGTCATTTAACTGATGATTATCACGATTTGAAAAAAAAATAGAGTATAAGATCAAACAGGGAAATTTGAGACAATTTGTGCAACAAGCCCGAGACAGACAAGGCTCTAAAGATTAGTTTGCAAGACCAACTAGACAAAGATTTGACTAAGGAAATCAAAGATAAAATGAAGGATAGCAGAGAACTCTAACAAGCTAAATCCATCAGGTGGAAGAAGAAGTAAATCTTGCAGGTATCATCAGCATGATCTCTGCAGGACCTACCAGAGGAGATAGTGTAATAGTGAGGAAGACTTCCTTGGGAAGTGTCGTAATGAAGAAATCTGGTGAAGGATTAAGGCTCAGAGCATGTGAAGAAATAATATTGACCCACAAGACCTGATTCCGGTCCTTTCCAACCATCATGCGACACTTGTTATCCACGTGCTGACCAACAATTACAAGATAAATAAAGTCCTTATGGATTGTGGAAGCTCAATAGATGTATTATTTGAAAAAGCCTTTAGAGAACTGGGGTTCCAAAATAGCCAGTTAATTCCTGTTCGAACCCCAAAGGTGCGTTGATAACACAGATCATCATAGGACAGGCATCACGGAAGAAAACTATACATGTCACATTTGTGGTTGTAAACCTCTCCTCAGCATATAATGCAATTATGGAAAGGCTAACTCTTAACACTTTTTGCACAGTAATCTCTACCTATCATCTATGTATAAAATTTCCAACCACCTTTAGAACTGCGATGGTGTGAGGACCCATAACATAATTTTTATTTTATTTTATTTTGTTAATCTCTATATCATCTTATTTCATTTTGTTTTATTTTATTATTTCATGTCAATTGCATCGACATGAAAATTTTTAAAGTTGTTGCGTGCACTTAAATTCTATCATTTCCTTTACTGCATGAGTGCTTAAATTTCACGTTTGGGTTTAGTTTCGACCATTAGACATAGGTTATGAGTGTTAAGTAATGTGTTCGAGATATACAAGTGAGAGGAATCGGAGTCGTCAGTGTCACATCGCAACACTATTCTTAGTTGACCTTTCGATGCGACATAAAGTTGCTTCACTTTATAACATTCTTCTTGGCTTTCAATCAAAGGGGTTAAGACACAAAATTTCAAAATTTCTCTCTCTCCCCTCAAGCTTGTTTGGCTGGCCATCCTTCTTCCATTTTCACTCAAGAAAAGCTCTTGCTTTCTTTGAAGAATCTTACTCCTTGCATCCAAGAAATCTCAAGGGATCTTCACAAGCTTCATCTCCAAGGATCAAAGCTCTTGGTGGAGTTTTTCTTGAAACTTAAAGGCCACTTCCTCACTAGCAACTTCTTGGGCCAAGAGGTATTTTGTTTAATCACATTTTCTTCTCGATTAGATAATGTTTATGGGTAGATCTATGGCTTCCACCGTTAGAACTTTGATATCTTGGCTTGCTTTGGAGTTGGGCTCTTGAATTCCCAACCTAAGTAGTGGCCTTGAGGTGAATTCTAGGTAGATGTCTTGAGGAACTTTAAATGTGTTTTGTGGTTGTTAATAGGAGAGGAAACTATCTTGTGTTGGAGTGAAAATTTGTTGGAGGGATTCTTGGAAGAATGGCAGCAATCTGTCCGACTTTCTTGGTGTTATTTTCCCAGCTTTAATTTCAAATTTTATGGCTTTAATTGATGCTAAATACTTGTTATACGTTGGGCTGTGTGTGTAAAATATTTCTTAAAAATCATTCCATTTGGTTGAGTAAATGTGGAGCTAAAAGAAGAAGAACAAACCCGGGAAAAATTTCTGTTAAAGTGCCGACCTAAATGAGCTGCGATTTCTTTTCCCTTGAAAACGTGCAAACCAGCCTGAACTCAAAACATGAAAGTTATATCTACCCATAAATTTTAAGAGCAATCGGAGCACTGTGGCTTGTGAAATAACCAAAATACCCCTGACTGCTCCATTACCTTGTTTTAGCTGACTGTCTTCATTTTCAGCCAACTTCCTAAACTTTTTGGCACTTGTAGGAGATGAACCAAAACTCAAATTTTATATCATGGAAATATTTGTGAGTCTAGTTTTAAACGTCACTGACGGCACTCAATTTTGGTTTTCCTACATTGAGCTATAGTCTTTCTCCCAAAATTGTCCAGGGATACTATTTTCAACCTGACAATTTTATTTTGCCTCTGTAATTGTGATTTTTGACCATGAAAATGCATGAACTGAATTTTGATGTCTTCCTAAGAATTGTGTTTATTTCTTAGATTCGAAACGGCATAAAATTTGTCCCAGTCCAATAAGTGTAGCTCCATTTTTTGTCAAAACACTGAGGGGTGACAAAATTGTCATCTATGCCTCTTTTTCCTTAGCATTTCCTTCCTTCACTTTTCTTGATTCCATACATTTTCCTTAGTTCAAATTAACCTTGTGTTTTGAATTGAGAAAAATTGTGCACTTGAAATTAGAAATTGTGATATGGTTTTCGAGTTGTGACATTTGTCTTTGAAAATATATCAAGTTGAGCCAAAGCCTTAAACTTCAAAACAATGAAAGTGATAAGTTTTCCCACCTTGCTTTTGCCGGAAAAAGCTTTAACTACTAGATGTTTTAGTTGGATTAAGAGTGGTATCTTTTTCTTGAGTTATTGACTAGAATCCTAGTGAACTTCTTACTTTTGGATCTAACCTTGTCTTATATTAGAGCTCTAATTAAGGTCTCTGGAACTCTTGACCTCAGGTGATCAAGATACCTACGAGGGTGATCTAGCTTTGGAAGAGTAAAATCTTACTCATTTGATTATCTTTTGGTGAGCGTCCAAGTGCATGTTAATTGTACTTGATTTGTTGAGAATGAACTTGCTTGAACTTGTTGTGCCCTTGAGAAGGCAAGCGTGTACTTTATCGTGCTTGCCCTCCTAGTAACAAATGAATGGTCATTGAACATGATTAATTGAAATTGCTTGAACTTGTGAACTTGTACTTGAATTGTTTGTTGGTTGGAGTGTTGACTCGCTAACTTATACTTGAAATGGTCCTATTGATTGATTGATTGCTATTGAATGGGGATGCCCAAACCCATTGGTAAGTCAATCGAGTCGCAGCCAGATGTGAGGTCCTGGTCGGTGAGATTTGACGAACCATGGGATATTGAATTGTGTTCACTGGATTTGGCGTTTACATTTGTCCACTTGAGTGAAATCTTGATATACTCAAGTATTACCAAGTCATTTATTTTGATGAGCGGGCCCGGTTGGGGGGTTGAAGCGGTGGATGGAGAACGGGGTAAAGTGGTGATTTACAGAAATTGTATTGCTCGGTTGACGAAGTGTCAACGAATGAAATGATGTTCCAAGATCGTTTGAAAAGATCGGCTGTGGATTGACTCCTGAGAGCTCCTGTATCCTTTCAAATGTGTGTTAAATTCCTTTTTGAGCTCTACTTGAACTTTATTGCTATTGTATTTGTTTAAAATAGTTGGCACTTTTACTATCACTCTTGCTTGCCTGTATGTTTTCTTGGCCTCACTGAGTTTCTATCTCACCCCAAAATATTTTATTTTTCCTCCACAGGGTTTGAGATGAAGGAAAGCATGTGTAGTGATCTTTCTAAGTGTGACTGGCAGAATTATCTCTTGTACTATTTGTAATCTTGGATTGTTGTACTTTTGGTATATTTGGACTGGTTGAAAATGTAATCATTATTTTGGAAATCTAGTATTGTAATTATTTGAGGTCTATAGTCTGATTGAGGAACTGTAGTGTCCCGGCGAGAGCTAGGCAGGCAGTCTATGAATCATTTGGTTCGCTTTAGAGGGAGGTGGGGTCATCACAGTTGGTATCAGAGCCTAGGTTTTAGATCTTTGTAGAGCATATTAGGCTTAAAACTTAGGATGTCAGGCTGTGGGGCTAGTTTGAGTATTAAGTGAAAAGTGAAATAGTGAGTATTTGTGATTCTGATGGTTAGTAGGACTTAATAATTGAGGATTTATTCTATTGAATTGGTAAGAAATAAGAGAATTGTGAGAGGCTAACACTGCTTGCGAGGTAATGGGCAAAATTCTTGAACAATGGTAATAGTTATGAGACTAACATTGACTTAAGGACTTACAAAGAAATTATGGGATTATCATTAAGTGTGGGATATCCTTTAGTACTTGATCTTTATAATTGGATGCACCTTAGTATTGATTGACTTCATTCTTGTTTTGGTGTTTGAATACGATTATATCTCAGGAATTGGAAAGTGTATAGGTAGCTATAAGTTTCTAATCTTGAATATTATTATTCTTGCCTCATAGGAAATGGAAAATGGAAATAGTGAAACGAGAGGCCTCCTCGAGTCATAAAGTTTCTGGAGAGATTGGGAAGGCCTACTCCTTTGTAGTCCCCAAATAGTTGAAATGTGACTTGTGATTGTCAGAGGACATTGTAACAGAGTGTGGGGCTATAATTAAAGAGATAGTTGATGCAGCCCTAGTTTTCAAAATGAAGTTGACTCTGCTCAAGAGATTGAGCTCTCTAGCTCAGCTGCGAACTAGTCTAGGGGTGCTCCGACCTTTTATACCTTTTGCTAATGATAGTTGGGGTAATGCTTGTGTACTGACATGTATATTTTGTTAAACATGATACTTGTTTCCTCCGAAACTCTTGAGTGCCATACGTTTTGTACCTGATCCTGTTAACTTGTTAACTTGTTTGTAAACTTTAGAATGTACACATGCAAGGTTATGTTTATTTTTAAAGTATTTTTGTTATCAATATATATATTTATATTTTGCTCATGCACTTTTAATTTTGTTCATGCATCTAGACCTATAATAAAACTATAGATGGTTGGAGACGAGATAGGGGCCGAGGGCGTGGGTTTAGGTAGCCCCAAACCTCTAAAAGTGATCTGGTGTTCGAAATTGGATAGAAATGAAGATAGAGTGGCGAAAAGGGAAATTAAGTAGTTGCCGTCATTAATCGGATGATTGATATTTTAGAATGTTTGGCCAATCACCAAGGTCTAAACCTATGGATTAACCTAAGAATTAAGAGAAAGGAAGGGATAGAGTCTTGTTAGGAGGAGAGTTAGCATGGCCTCTTCTTAGACATACCTTTTTGAGATAAGTAAAGAAATAGGGATTTGGATAAGGTGTGAGACTTTTGAATCAAGGAATAGGAGTGATTTCATGGGTGAATGGTTTAGTGATTTGAGATAAGCATAAGAGAGAATAATTATCACTTGTTTAAGTGCCAAGGATAGAACGAAGTGTTATAGAATCTCTAGTTGTTGCCTTATTTGAGTTTTGATCTCTTGTTTACTAATTTAGAGATTTTAGTTTGTCTAGTAGGTCGACATCAAAAGTTGAGCAAATTAGAGATATGGAGAAATTGGAGGATATGCAGGAGGATATGCAAGAGGAAATAGAGGTTCTTCAGAAGGAAGTAGAATTTCAGACGAGACTAGCTTCATACTGGGAAGGACGATGGAAATAAGAGTATGCAGAGAAAACTGGGATAGTGAACAAGTATATGGAAATGGAAAAGAAATATGAAGGGATATATGGGAAGTTACAAAATCAGTCTGAACTGATGTGTTCAACTATTCCAACTGCATCTCAAGGTACTCCTAGCAATCAAATTAGAAATGATAAAGGAAGTTCACATGATGCCAAAGAGAAACGCAAAGAGATTAGTCGAGATAAATTTGCAGTTCCGAATAGAGGAAAGAAAATAAGAAATAATGGGTGCTTCCCGAAGAAAGATATAGTTGCTAAGTGTGAATTTTGTAGCAAACTTCATAGTGGAATATGTCGTCGGAAAATTGGCGCATGTCTCAGGTGTGGTGAATTTGGGCATCAAGTGGGGAGTTGCCCAAAACAATGGATTAAGCTATGGAAAATCTGATGTAATTGTCTAGGCTAGCAATTGTTGATGTATTGACTGAAGTAGTCTTATCTTTTGGTAATTGTGTAATGAATACTTTATATTGTAAGTTGTGACCTTGCAGATATTGAACTTGATGCTTAACGTTTTGATTAATGATATTTAATGTTGGTGTTTGCTTGGAATCAAATTCTTATAAGCATACGATTAAGTTCATTACAAATTTTATGAATGATTTAATCTATACTAGCCATTCTTGGGTTTAAGTGAGGATTCTCAATTTGTGGTTAGTCATTAAGGGATTTCTGGTAGGGAAGGTATTGGACGTCCTATGAATCAATTGTGAGAAAATAGGAGATATTCATATTTAGATCTATTTGCCAAAGTGTGGAATATGATTTAAAGACCTAACGAGATTTAATAAATAAGTTTCATAATGAGATTTCTCCTTTTCATAGAGTTTCAAGTTAATACCTCCTGAATATTCTAGACCTTCATTAATCTTCCTTAGCATGTCAACTTAGCCCTTAAGTTAGCAATGCCTCCTCTAGCTATTTAACATTGAATGTAATATCCCCAAATTATTGATTAATATTCGTATGCCAATCTCTTGGAATGAGGTCCTTAAAGCACGTCACTCTTGTTAGGAACATGTCTTAAGTCTTAATTCTATTATATTCAATGATTGGTTCATAGTTATGACCTCTTGTATACATATGATTAATTTGGTGGTTGCTCATGAGATGGAACTAGTGTTAATCATTGATGTCCTTGTGGAATTAATATTAACTTGTGGAGTTAGGACTTTTGGACCATTATAGTACCATATGACATGGGAATCATGGAATGAAAGATGAATGTATGAGTTTCTAGATGCATAAGGAAAGGATACAATATAGGTGACTTGATTGGAAATATTACTAAGTACAACCTTGATATAGTAGTGGTAAAATTAATGTGAGTTGTCCCATAGAAATTATAATTTCATAGTTGGAATAATTGTGTTTATTGCTCAAGGAACAAAATTAGTTGGCCATTGGAATAATAAGTTGAAAGTTCAAAATGATTCATAGAAAATCACATTTATGAATGCTACTAGAAAAGTTTGGTGGTATTAATTAGTGTATGTTTTAGATGTGGCAAGCATAGACATCATAAGAGGGACTGTTTCAAACAACTAGATTAGGTTATGATAAATTTGTCATTTCAATTAAGGTTGACATTGTAGTTGACATAATGGTTTCTCTTGGATTATGTGTGGTACAATGAAAGGATGGAATTTATATTTGGAGTGATTAAATCTATTGTGGCTCTTATAAGTGATTTAATCCTTGTAAACGGCTTCCAAGTGTGAGTAAGAATTCTCAATTGGTGGGCTGTGAGTGAAGGAATTAAGGAGCAAGCAAATCCCTCTAGTGGAGGTTTTATTGATGAACCACAGCGTAGAGAAAGCGACATGGAAAGTGAAAGAGGAAGTTCGAAAGAAATACCTAGAATTATTCGCTAGTCGAGATATGAATTTCGAGAACGAAATTTTTTAAGGGGGAGATGATGTGAGGACCCATAACATAATTTTATTTTATTTTATTTTGTTAATTTCTATATCATCTTATTTTATTTTATTTTATTATTTCATGTCAATTGCATCGACACGAAAATTTTTAAAGTTGTTGCACGGACTTAAATTCTATCATTTCCTTTACTGCATGAGTGCTTCAATTTCACGTTCGGGTTTAGTTTCGACCATTAGACATAGGTTATAAGCGTTAAGTAATGTGTTCGAGGTATACAAGTGAGACGAATCGGAGTCGTCAGTGTCGCATCGCAACACTATTCTTAGTTGACCTTCGGACGCGACATAAAGTTGCTTCACTTTATATCATTCTTCTTGTCTTTCAATCAAAGGGGTCAAGACACAAAATTTCAAACTTTCTCTCTCTCCCCTCAAGCTTGTTTGGCCAGCCATCCTTCTTCCATTTTCACTCAAGAAATGCTCCCATTTTCTCTTAAGAAAAGCTCTCATTTTCTTTGAAGAATCTTACTCCTTGCATCCAAGAAACCTCAAGGGATCTTCACAAGTTTCATCTCCAAGGATCAAAGCTCTTGGTGGAGTTTTTCTTGAAGCTTAAAGACCACTTCCTCACTAGCAACTTCTTGGACCAAGAGGTATTTTGTTTAAACACTTTTTCTTCTTGATTAGATGATGTTTATGGGTAGATCTATGGCTTCCATTGTTAGAACTTTGATATCTTGGCTTGCTTTGGAGTTGGGCTCTTGAATTCCCAACCTAAGTAGTCACCTTGAGGTGAATTCTAGGTAGATGTCTTGAGGAGATTTAAATGTGTTTTGTGGTTGTTAATAGGAGAGGAAACTATCTTGTGTTGGAGTGAAAATTTGTTGGAGGGATTCTTGGAAGAATGGCAGCAATCTGTCCGACTTTCTTGGTTTTATTTTCGCAACTTTAATTTCAAATTTTATGGCTTTAATTGATGCTAAATACTTGTTATACGTTGGGCTATGTGTGTGTAAAATATCTCTTGAAAATCATTCCATTTGGTTGAGTAAATGTGGAGCTAAAAGAAGAAGAACAAACTTGGGAAAAATTTCTGTTAAAGTGTTGACCTGAATGAGTTGCGATTTCTTTTCCCTTGAAAATGTGCAAAATGGCCTTTGTTCAAAACATGAAAGTTATGTAGAATTGAATTAAATTTCTACCCATAAATTTTTAGAGCACTCGGAGCACTGTGGCTTGTGCAATGACCAAAATACCCCCTGACTGCTCCATTACCCTGTTTCAGCTGACAGTATTCATTTTTAGCCAAATTCCTGAACTTTTTGGCACTTGTAAGAGGTGAACCAAAACTTGAATTTTATATCGTTGAAAGCTTTGTGAGTCTCGTTTTAAACGCCACTGACAGCACTCAATTTCAATTTTCCTACACTGAGTTATAGTTTTGCTTCCAAAACTGTCCAAGGATACTATTTTCAACCTGAAAATTTCATTTTGCCTTTGTAATTGTGATTTTTGACCATGAAAATGCATGAACTGAATTTTGAAATATCCATAAGAATTGTAGGTCTATTTCTTAGTTTCGAAATGGCATAAAATTCTTCCCAATCCAATAAGTGTAGATCCAGTTTTGATTAAAACACTGAGGGTTGAGAAAGCTGTCATCTATGTCTCTTTTTCCTTAGCATTTCCTTTCTTCACTTTTCTAATTCCACACATTTTCCTTAGTTCAAATTAACCTTGTGTTTTGAATTGAAAAAAATTGTGCACTTGAAATTAGAAATTGTGATATGGTTTTCGAGTTGTGACATTTGTCTTTGAAAATATATCAAGTTGAGCCAAAGCCTTAAACTTTAAAACAATGAAAGTGATAAGTTTTCTCACCTTGCTTTTGCAGGAAAAAGTTTTAACTACTAGCTGTTTTAGTTGGATTAAGATTAGTATCTTTTCCTTGAGTTATTGACTAGAATCCTAGTGAACTTCTTACTTTTGGATTTAACCTTGTCTTATATTAGAGCTTTAATTAAGGTCTCTGGAACTCTTGACCTCAGGTGATCAAGATATCGACGAGGGTGATCCGGCTTTGGAAGAGTAAAAACTTACTCATTTGATTATCTTTTGGTGAGTGTCCAAGTGCATGTTAATTGTACTTGATTTGTTGAGAATGAACTTACTTGAAGTTGTTATGCCCTTGAGAAGGCAAGCGTGTACTTTATCACACTTACCCTTGTAAGTGCAAATGAATGGTCATTCAACATGATTGATTGAAATTGTGAACTTGTACTTGAATTGTTTGTTGGTTAGAGCGTTGACTCGCCAACTTAAATTTAAAATGGTCCTATTGATTGACTAATTGCTATTGAATGGGGATGCCCAAACCCATTGGTAAGTGAATCGAGTCGCAGCCAGATGTGAGGTCCTGGTCGGTGAGATTTGACAAACCATAGGGTATTGAATTGTGTTCACTGGATTTGGCGTATGGACTTGTCCACTTGAGTGAAATCTTGGTATACTCGAGTATTACCAAATCATTTATTTTGATGAGCGGGCCCGGTTGGGGGGTTGAAACAGTGGATGGAGAATAGGATAAAGTGGTGATCTACGGAAATTGTATTGCTCGGTTGACGGAGTGTCAACGAATGAAATGATGTTCCAAAATCGTTTGAAAAGATCGGCTGTGGATTAGCTCCTGAGAGCTCCTGTATCCTTTCAAATATGTGTTTAATTCCTTTTTTTTGCTTTACTTGAACTTTATTGCTATTGTATGTGTTTAAAATAGTTGGCACTTTTATTATCACCCTTACTTGCCTGCATGTTTTCTTAGCCTCACTGAGTTTTTAGCTCACACCAAAATATTTTATTTTTCCTCCACAGGGCTCGAGATGAAGGAAAAGTATATGTAGTGATCTTTCTTAGTGCGACTGGCAGGATTATCTCTTGTACTATTTGTAATTTGGATTGTTATACTTTTGGTATATTTTGACTAGTTGGAAATGTAATCATTATTTTGGAGATCTTGCATTGTAATCATTTGAAATCTGTAATCTGATTGAGGAATTGTAGTGAATCCCGGCGAGAGTTGGGCAGGAGGTCTGCCGAACCTTTTGGTTCGCCTTAGAGGGAGATGGGGTCATCACAGGTGGTCAAT
The DNA here is from genome assembly GCA_013103745.1 of Gardenia jasminoides. Lineage (NCBI taxonomy): Eukaryota > Viridiplantae > Streptophyta > Magnoliopsida > Gentianales > Rubiaceae > Gardenia > Gardenia jasminoides. The sequence continues at coordinate 16,077,294 of CM023096.1, forward strand.
GGAGATGTGACTACAGAGCAAGAATGTTATGCAGCTACTTTAAAAGGAAAGGGTCTTGAGACCTCAGAGGTCTTCACCACTGGAGACCTGGAGTTCAGTAAACCCATAGCTCAGAAAATCCATTTTGAAGACGAACTACAAGAAAAAAGTCCATGACTAGATTGCCAAGATCACACCATGAACATTGGCTGAAACCTACCTTCTCAGGTAATTCATTCACTGTGTCAATTCATACATGATTATAAAGATGTGTTTGCCTGGTCTATACAGGACATGAAGAGAATCCCTTGAGATATAATAATCCACCAATTGAATGTGGACGAGAATGCTCAACCTGTCAAACAAAAGAAAAAAGCTTTCAGGCTAGAAAAGAACAAAATCATAAATCAAGAATTTGATAAGCTCTTAGATACTGACATGTCAAGGAAGTTATGTACCCCATTTGGATTGCAAATCCAGTCCTCATGAAAAAACCAGACCAGAGTTGGAGAATGTGTGTGGATTTTATCAACCTTAACAAAGCGTGCCCCAAAGACTATTATCCTCTGTCATGAGTAGACAGCTTGGTGGACGCCACAGTTGGATATGAAATTCTCATATTCCTTGATGCCTACAAAGTTCACTACCAGATTCAAATGAATGAAGCAGATCAAGGAAAAATGGCATTCATCACAGAATATGGAGTATATTGTTACAAAACAATACCTTTTGGATTGAAGAATTCAGAAGCAATCTATCAAAGGTTAGTTAATAAGCTTTTCAGATCTCAAATAGGTCCAAATATGGAAGTATAACGTCTGATGACATACTAGTCAAAAGTGAACATGTTGAAGATTTGCCTGTAGATATTAAGAAAACCTTTGATGACCTGCGAGCAGTAGGAATGATGCTAAACACCAAAAAATATGTTTTTAGGGAAACCTCCAAAAAATTCCTAGGATACAGGATATCCAAAAAAAGAATAGATACTAATTTGGAGCAAATTCAAGAAATCTTAGCCATGCATCACCACAAACCATCAAACATGTGCAACGATTGATAGGAAGAATGGCTGCACTCAACAGATTTCTTTCTAAATCTATAGAAAATGGACTCCCCTTTTTCCAAGTTTTGAAAAAGAGAGGAGATCTTAAATGGGATAAGACATGTCAAGACACCTTTGAAAACCTCAAATAATATTTAACCACATCCCAACATTGAGCTCTTCACAACTTAGACAAACTCTAAGCTTATACCTCTCGGTTGGCAAAGAAGTCGTTAATGCAGTTCTAGTGTGGTAAGAAGACAAGAACCAAGTTCCTGTATACTTTATTAGCAAGATATTGCATGATACAGAACAAAGGTATACCAATATAGAGAGAATCATTCTATCCTTAGTACATGTAGCTAGAAGACTAAGCCCTTATTTTTGAAGCCCACTCAATCGAGGTTTTAACTAGCCTCAAACTGCAACAAATCTTCAATAAACTTGAGTCCACAGGATGAATGGTTAAATGGACAATTGAGTTAGGAGAACATGATATCAGGTATAAACCTCAAACGGCCATTAAAGCACAAGCATTGACTGAATTTTTGACTGAAGAATTTCAAGATCTTGAAGAAGAAAAACATTCAATATCACAAAATCAAAAGGAACAGGTTTCCTATGAGCAAAATTCAGACAAGAGCTCCGAGATTAAAAAACAAAAGGTGTCGAGCTTACTTCCAGACCCTATTTGGACATTAAATGTTGATGGAGTTGCGAATCAAGATAGATGTGGAGCTAGCCTAGTTCTCGTTAGTGCGGAAGAGGAAACCCTTATGTATGCTCTAAGGTTTGATTTCAAAACCTCAAACAACGAAACAGAATATGAAGCACTCCTCATAGGTCTCAAGTTAGCCTAGAATATAGGGGCAAAAATATGATTGTCAATAGTGATTCACACTAATTGTCAGGTTAATAGAGAATACGAGGCAAAAGAAGAAATGATGAAACAATATCTAGAAACAGTAAAAACTCTCAAATAGTGATTTAAGACCTGCCAGGTTTGAAGAGTGCCACGGACACAAAATCATCAGGCCGACAACTTGTCAAAACTGGGAACCACAACTTTTCATCATTCAAATAAAGAAGTCTTAGTTTAGATCGTACAGGAGAGAAGCACAAGATCAGAGCAAAGACTCTCAACAAATGCCGCTGAAACCTAGATGACACCAATACATTGGTTTCTCACCAAGGGTGACCTCCCAGAGGATAAAATTGAAGCTCGAAAGGTGAAATTGAAAGCAACACAATATGCAGTGAATAACAATCAATTCTATCGCAGGTCATATCTCATGCCATGGTTGAAATGCCTAACAAAAGAAGAAGGAAATTATGTCCTCAAGGAAGTTCATGAAGGAATTTGTGGAAATCATCCCGGAAGTAGAACTCTGGCAAAAAAAAAAAGTGCACTTTCTTAGGCTATTATTGGGCTACAATATATAGGGACACCAAGGAGCTAGTGCAAAGATACCCGTCTGGTCAATTCAATATACACCTTGCTCACATCCCTTCAAATGAAATGATTCCAGTTGTAAGTTTTTGACCTTTTGTCCACAAATATATTGGTAATGCTTTTTATTTGAATAACCTCTAATTGCAATGTTTGTTCAGTAGGAATGGACTTATTAGGCCCATTCTCAAGAGCTTCTGAAGGTTTTCAACATTTGATAGTTGCAATTGATTACTTCATGAAATGGATGGAAGTGGAAACACATGCTTCCATAACTGGGACAACTATTTAGAAATTTATTTGAAAAAAATAATATTTATAGATTTGCTTTACCTCATGTGTTAATATAAGATAATGGGAAACAATTCTTAGAGAATTTCATTAAATCTGGTATCAATAACTCAAGATTCAGCAACACTTTACATCAGCAGTACATCTGCAAGCTAATGGGCAGGCTGAGCTTGCAAATAAAGTTATTTTGGGTGCCTTGAAAAAGAAATTAGAAGCAGGGAAAATTATTTGGGTTGAAAAGCTACCTGAGATCCTTTGGCCCTACTGAACCACCCCAAAAGCTGGAACTCAAGAAACTCCCCTCTTCTTAAATTTGGGACCTGAAGCTGTGGTTCCCGTTGAAATTGGAGAACTACGTCCTAAAACTTAGGCCTTCAGTAGTGAAAAAATAAAGAAGAATTGAGGTGTAATCTCGACCTATTGGAAGAGCGCAAGATTTGTCAGCCATCCAAGCAGCCAAATATAAAGGCTAAATGTCCAAGTACTACAACCGTAGGGTTAAAAGTAGATACTTGAAACTTGGAGAACTGATCTTGAAAAAGAATGTTGCTAGCCAACAAACCAGCTTGGGAAAACTAGATTCTAATTGGGAAGGATCTTACAAAGTTGTCGTGACATACCAAGCAAGTTACTACAAGATAGCAGACCTAAAAGGGAAATTGGTCCCAAGTGTATGGAATGCTTCCAACTTAAAGAGATTTTTTCCTAAAGCTTTTTATTGTATTTTCTTTTGTGTAAACTATTTTTATATGTTTGTATATATTTGAATTGTATTTCAAATCATTTTTATCTCTTAGATATATGCCTAGTCGACATATGCTATAAACTTCTGAAAGGAAAAACTGCATTAATATAAAATCTAAAAATGTTCATAAAATTAACAAAAATAACAATAACCATCTACATGTGCTAGACTAATTGTCTACATTCTTCTTTATAAGTTCCTCCATCCATTTCTCTTCACTTTGCACCCCTTCTTCCTCATCAACGTCTATGGGTGCTAAACCTCAAAATTTGATTGTGAAGCCCTTGGATCCTTAATTTCCCCTGGTCCAACTCCACTAGAACCTTCAATAATAGGTTCAAAATTGTAGTCTAGTTCAATCACCTGAAGAACAACAAAAATATCTGACGTCTCAAGAAAGGCTTGCAAAAACTTCTCAGATCTCTCAATTGCAGAAGGATCAAAGAATGCTGATTCAGCTAAGGGCAAATTAGGTTGGCTAAAGTTGAATACATTAACGGCATAAGTAAAACCAGCTCTAAAAGACACTCCACTCAAATCGTCCACAATACTTCAAAAAACTTGAGACTGTAATAGGTCTAAAACATTCTTCCACAAAGATGGAACTCTGGAGGTCTCAGAATTGGAGAGCTGTTCTTCTAAGGTGGCCACCTTACGATTGAACTCAGACAAAGCTTTAACCATTTTCCCAACTTCGTCTTAAAATATATTTTGCTCTATGCTCTCATTGTCAAGTTCTCGCAATAGTCTTCCAATTTTAGATTTGAGATCTCAAGCTTGGACTTGAGTTGGATATTTTCATCTGACAACCTAGAGAACTCATCTTCGATCAGTTTGAGCTGATCCAAAAAATCTTTAACATATGTTGATGCTCTTCTAAAGCATCTTTATACTCCTTTGTCTTTGTCAATTGCCAGACAATTTGAGACTTTTGAGGGATAAAATTCTTCATTCTTTTGGCAAGACCAACTTCATCTAACAATTTTTGAAACCCAATAATTATATATATATATATATATACATAAATTTAAAAAAAAAGGAAAAGAGAAGAGAGAAGATATTGCCAATTTCCAACAGATACAGATATGTATGTATATGTATATATTCTACCTGTCCCACTCCAATATAATAATGCCTCATGAGTTGACGATTGGTTAGCTGATCCAAAAAGCTCCGATCTAAAGGAGGGATACTACCAAATATGATCTTTCTCTTCATATCAGGTCCCTCAGTTGACAGTTCAGGTCTAATGGGTAACCAGGACAGAATTAGGATTTTGGGTGAGAGACCTTACCCTCAGGAAAGATGATAGGCTGGATGCTCCTCTCTCCCCAAATGGGATGAGGAACAAAATTAACGTTCCTTCCTTCAGGTATTCTAAAGGGCTCAGCAACAGGTGTTTTCCTTTGTTGACCTGAGAGCTTAAGTTCAGATGCAGAACCAAGCCCTCCAAGGAAAGACCTAGTCAAAGGAATAAAAGAAGTCGTGCTGACCTTAGCAAAAAAAGTAGCAATTGGTTCAATAAGAACCACATCATCATCTGATGGGCCACTTTTTTAAGGAACTTTAGAGGTCTCCTATTCACTTTCTTCAGCAGGGGCCTTAGACCTACTACTGCTGGAGTCACTCATCTTCGCCTCCTAGCAGCACGCAGAACTCTTCCAGTGGCAAATGAGCTAGGAGGTGTTGAGTTCTCAGTGATTGAAGTAGACCTAGCCCTCTTCCTCACAGCAAAGGTAATTCTTGAAATGGATGGTGGCAGTGGCTGTGGTAGAGGATATCAGTCTTGTATAATAGCCTACTGAGCATTCCTCAGGCATTCCAATTCATCAAAAGAAACCTTTTTCAAGTCCTCAATACTTGTCATTGCAAAAACATATCAAGCAGAGAAAAAAGGGTGAATCAAAATCAACAAATCATGACTACTAGAAGAGTATAAAAAGGAAGAAAAGAAAAATATAGGAGACATCCCCAATCACGAAGTCCACCTAGTTTTCTTCAAGAACTATAGTTCTTTCAAGAATAAATGACATGTAGAGCATGTCACAGTGCATCTCCAGTGCTTTGACACTCCCCTTTTTAGGAGCTGGGTCTGAATAAGGTTTTGATTTATCCTATGTCTCATGAGGAGTAAAGCTCGAATCTATGTAGAAGAAGTCTTCAGTCTACCCCGAGTTCATAGAGTCAATCCTAGAAAGAATTTTAACTCTAGCAAACTGAGAATAGAAGTCAAAAGTGTCTGCAACCTTGGATTGCTTTCTTTGGTAGAAATACCTAAACTCATTCATGCCAGAGCTAACTCCAACTAGGCGATAATAAAGTTCAAAGCCAACTACAAAGGAGACAGAATTGAGAGACAACTAATCAATCTCCATCTTATAATACTTGAGGACTTGGCACTAAAAACTGGTTGGTGGAATTCTAAAACCATACCAAAAGTGCATTTCGCAAATCCTCATAAAACCTCTCAGAGAGAACGCAAGGTTCACTGCAGGCCTAATCTTCACCGTTTCAGGGATCTAATAGTACTCTACAATCCTCTGAACTCTCTCAATCTAAAAAGATCCATTGAAGAAAAATATTAGAAGGATGAAGAAGAGAAAGTAGAAAGTGAGGAGGAGAGTTATAGAAAAAACAAGAAGAAAACTTACTAACTTGAGAAAACAAGAAGACTAACTGCATCAAATAAAAAGGACTTGAAGGAAGCAGAAATCAGAAAAATCCGGAGAAAATAAAGAGAAATAATCTGGAATGTGAAGAAATGGATACATGAAGAGATGGAAAGAACCGATAAGGAGACATGTATAGTGAAGAAACCAAAAAAGAGCTCTTAAAAGTCGAGTCAATTTGACAGGCCATTTAATGCGAAACAAGTTTCCAAAAAAAGAAGCAGGAAAAAAGATTTTGCTTTGTTTAAAACGTCCAGGTTGAGGTCTCCAAAACAAAACTCGATCTGAGATGGGCTAGTGGAAAGGGAAAATCTAATGATCAAATGGACAACCCCAAATAATGACACCTAATCAGATAAGTGTCAAAATAGGGAAGACATATGGAGACCAACATGTAAGAAGGAATCAAGTCATCAAACTGATGTGACCAGCCTAAGATCTCACTAACCAATACCTATCAATAGAAATCTTAAGTTCTGAGGTCCCAACACAACAACCTAATAAGAGCTAGAAAATAAAAAGTTAAAAAAATAACTTCTATAGAGAAAGAGATTAATCATCATCTTGTATTTTTCCCTCTGGAATTAACTTGGGCATTGGAGTCTATTCTGGGGGAACAATCCCGCCTTTCTTTCTATTCTTTCTTCTCAGGGTTCAACCAATTACCACAGAAATTAAGCAGGTGTAGGTTTGATCCTCTCCATGATCCATTTATTTGAATCTGGAATCAAATTGCTAATGAACCTTATGCAAACTCCTCATCATGCAGTCATGCTAGTTCCAGGAGACAATGGAATACGATTCTAGCCTCATGATAGAATTCCAATTTTGACCTTACTTGTGATGCACAAGACATAAAACGTGGTGGCATTCGGTAAAAGTCCTACATTGAAATTGAAAGATAGTTTGAGGACTAAATTGGTCAAAAAAATCATGAAGGATGAAATTGATTTTAATGAAAAAGTTCAAGGATGAATTTTACGAATTTCCCAAAATATTAGTCACATCCAAAGTTTTTAAGTAAAAAAAAAAAATGTCACTAGTCCAACATGTGGTAACCATAGAGGCTAAGATCAATGTTAATAGTTCTGTAGTTTTACCACTAAAATATAAAAAGGAGAAATGAGAAGAGAAAAAGAAAAGATTAAATAATTATAAAATGCCTTGTTTGGATTGGATTTTTCCATAAAAAAATTTTACATTTTTCGTGACCACATTTTCCAAATATCTTTTTACCTTATATACATTATATCGCTACAGTATATTTTTTTATGAAATATTCAGAAAATGGCAATCCAAACAAGTTATTTTTTGTGTAATCATACCCAACAAGGGAATTTTATTAAAATGTTAAGTATAATACTCTCATTTTAAATGGATAAGGGAGATAAGTGTAATTTCTAAAAGCTCAATGGAGCTCAATGAGTTTGTTAAAAATCTCAAGGGAGGTTTCTAAAATTATCCCTTTTATTAATGGTAGTTCCATTCTTCCCTTGTTCGAAAAATAACTCCTATCTTTGGTTGCAATTACCAATTTATCATTTATCACAGTTGTAGTCGGAGAAAATGTAGTTGTACTGTTGTCTTTTCATATAAATTTGAAAAGTCAAAAAAGGCTGTCTGTGCCTTTACAGAGGAAGTCAATGTCAATATCAGCTTCATTAACTTAACAGTTCGTAACATAACCATAAATATTTCCAAGAAAGCCCTTCCTGTTCGTATGTATCTTATCCAAGACCTTGACCAAAAGGGGCATCCAAATGCTGGAGAGAAAAACAAAACCTGGAGAATTCACCTATTGAGACGTTGAAGTTCTTGAGAAATGAGAATTGAATGGCCACAAAAACTAAAAAAATGGAAATCGAATAATACTTCTTAATTATCTTATCAGACTTAGATGTATAGTATGTTCTTGAAAAAAAAATTGTAATTGTGGACAGCAACGATTGCAGAGACTTGCTTAAAAAAATGCAAAGAATTCCCATCTAGTAAAGATTAGATTTTATTAACGATTGCTTAAACAATAATCAGATTATTTTAAAAGTAACTCTAAAATATATTGATAGTATACACCATCATGATTGAATATATGGCATGCATCCAGAATTTAATATGTAATAGGAAAATTACTTACCCACTTACTAATTTTATGCAACTAATTGGTGTATGCATAATCTGAAAATTGATTTTCATTCTATCTTTGGCCATGTGGCTTCATGCATGAGGACAGAAAACTCTAAAGCCGGCCTAAGTAGGCACAGCGATTGAAACACCAGGACACTCCGCTCCATTTTACCAAAAAAAAAAAAGGACACTCCGCTCCAGAAAAGAAAAAGAAAGAGAAGAAGAATCAATTATTTGGAGTGTTGGCACTTCTAGTATTTGGACAAATATCTTTAGATTGATAGTCACATGTTCGCCGAATACTGACACGTTACATATATTAAGGGGTAATTTTAGAAATTTCTCCTAAGGTTTATATTAATACCACTTAATATCTTAAAAAGTTTTAAAAATATCACTTGCCTCCTGTCAAACCGTGCATTTTGTAACAATGTTCCCTTTATATCCTAAAAATATTCCTAAAACAATCATGTAAGGAGAGAGATAAAATTTTCTTTTCAACTCTATCTAATAAGCATATATTTTGCCTATTTTTAGTTAAGTTGTAACGTTAGTTTTTGGTATACTTTTAATGTAAAATAGAAGAATTGAACTCGTTTATATTCATTTTTCATGCAAGAGTGTTTTATTAACCAAATTATGCAAAATTCTGGTTTAATGTATTGATTTGTTATGTTTTTACAGGTTTTGGGGCTTAAATGAGATTAAGTACAAAATTAGAAATTAATTGAAATTAAAAATAGTCAAAAGGAGCACTTTGAAACAAATACGCGAGGTAGAAACACGGCCTGTAACTCGTGTTTCAATAGAGAACAAGCAGGGGAAGAAGAAATGCGGGCCAAAAATGTGGATCTTACCTCACATTTCCCTGAGGTTGACAGATTACAACTGTTCTACAATTTGCATCTCATTTCCAACTCATTTCCAACGATTTCCAACTCAGCATTTTGGCTATACCTGTACAAGATGGACTTTGAGAAGTGCATAATCATATTATGACAACATTATAAGGATATTTCTCCTCCTTACAGATACCCCTTATATTTCATTGATTCAAGCATCATTCTAGAACGTCGAATTTGTAGAAGAGCTAAAGTTTAGTTCTAGATTTTTAGTTTTAATTCTAGCTTTATATTATGAGTTGTTTTGTTCAAAGAGAGCTTTAAAGAGAAAAGTGAGAGGTACTCTTATGTTTAGCATATTTGAAAGTTCAACTTTGTGAAGGAGTTCAAGAGTTCAATTTTAAGAAATTGAATAAGAATTCTTCTCCCTAACTTTTATCTCTTGTGCTTATTTATCATGTTTTGTTGCAAGTTTGTTCAATACTTAGATATGCTTAACATTATGTTTAGTTAAAATTTTCAACTCCTAGGTTAAAGATGAGCTTATTGTAGTTTTTGATATGAAGTAGTTAGGTATGAGTATATTCTACATGATTTTAAAAGTTTAAGAACTTGTGATCGTTATTTATAGTTGTTTGGCCACCAACTATGAATTATTTGATAATCGTTGAGTAGTGAAAGTTACCTTCATATGAGTCTTGGTTCATGAACACGATCTTTATTCTTATAAAAGTAGTGAATATGGTTGGTTGGATTTTCCTGCAATAACCTAATTGGTCTCACTGAACTTGTGTATAGGTTAAGGAAGGATTCACGGAATTAAGGAATTGGCGAAAGCAATTTTTTAACAATTACATGTTCATTGGCGAAAACGAGGCCATGCTTTGGGAAATTATTACGTTAACAAATCATTGGATGCAAGAATATAATTAACCTACCTAACTTCCAATCTTGACACAACAAGGGATTCTAATCCCTAAGAACCTCTTACTTGATCTTTAAGTTAGCTTATTCTAACTTGTTAGTTTCCTTTAATTTTACTTCTTGTTATTTACCGCCTAAAATGATCGGTTCTGCCACCTAAATGGCCAGTTTTATTGCTTAATTACTATGGCTGGTTCTATTGCGTAACTACTACTACTATTCTTTGTTATATCACCTACTCCTCTATTTTTTTTAGTTTCTTTATATTTATAATAGCCAGTTGTACCTCCTAATTGTTTATTATTAATTTTTTTTCTAGATAATAAAACAATTAATTAAACTCTATTACCATTCCTAATCCTTGTGGGTTTGATCCTAATGTCTTACACTTGTTGATTCGTATACTTGTAGTAAAGGATAATTAGGTAAAATGTGGTGTACTAATCCCCTATCACTATCTACTGTGCTGTCTTATTTTAAATTTTGTACCAAATTGATCTTAATATAAGATCCACATGGGAGGACTTCAAAATTTTTTTTTTGAAGAATAGGAAGAGTAGGTATTAAGTGCAACAATAATTCTTAGAATTGTGATTTTTTTCATTTTGGTTTTTCCTAGTTTAATTCTTGCCTACATGATTATTAGAATAATGAATAAAAGCTTGGCAATGATGATTTATGATAATAATAATAACACTGAAGAATAATGAATAAAATCTAAATATCTAATATAAATTTGGCATAGGAGACTAAAAAAAGGTGAGAGGGATGTTTAAATCAAAAATAATTGTTAGAGTAGTCTGTTTTCAAATTTAGATTTATAATCCTTTAAATTTTTTTGCATAAACAATTGTTAAATCAATAAGGTTGTTTTAATTTATGGTTTGCAATAGAGAATTAAAAGTGGGGGAAAAAGATATTTAAGTGAAAAAATAGTTGCTAGAATAGCCATTCGTTTCATGGATTTTGGTATTTTCTCTTCCTTTTTTTGCCTAAGTAAATGTTACAAGTAAGTGTGATTTAATATGACATTGTTGTTAGAGGACTAAGAAATTTGGAGGAGACGGCTATTTAGGTGCAAAAATGATTATGTATTTGGATAGATGATTATTTAAAATATTATTTAGAGTAATCATTTTAGTATCTTTTTATCATGATTTATGTGAGATAAAAGGCTCGGAAAGATAAAAAAAAAGATGGTCAAAAGAATTGATAGCCAATCATAAGTATTTTATTTACATATTTTTATTGTGTTAATTTCTCTTTAGCTCCTATGTTTATATGTTCTTGTTTACTATCAAAACTTGCATTCAAGCTATTTAATGTGTAAAAACTTGTTATATTTGCAAATTTTTGTGATTTATAGTGTCAGGATCAAGCGTTGACCGCTACACCAAAAGCAATTGCTGTTAGTGAGGGCGCTACTTTATTTCCTTAACCCAATGGCAAGAAAGCACCGCATAACGCCGGTCAGCCTAAGGGTCTGCACCCCGCATGGGTGCCGCGGGCCGGGCGGTTAGTCACACGATCAGGTCTAAATCCCCGGATCCGAGTCAAAGGGTGGTGCTGCAACTCCTCAAGTCCAACAATTACCCCCCCAGCACCAGCCTGGGAGACTCGAACCCGCGACCTCGCTCTGATACCACTTGTCAGGATCAAGCGCTGACCGCTACACCAAAAGCAATTGCTGTTAGTGAGGGCGCTACTTTATTTCCTTAACCCAATGGCAGCGCAAAGCACCGTACAACGCTCGGTCAGCCTAAGGGTCTGCACCTCATGGGTGCCGCGGGCCGGGCGGTTAGTCACACGATCAGGTCTAAATCCCCTGATCCGAGTCAAAGGGTGGTGCTGCAACTCCTCAAGTCCAACATATAGTTAATTTGGATCGAGGTGAATTCAAGCAAAATATATGAAGCAGTTCAAAGTTGAAATTGGAGATGACAAAACAATGGAATGTAGTTTTCTGGCATGAAACACGACCAATACAAGGGATACCCCACGTTACGCTTCACGCTTTGAAGAAATGTAGAAAACGGCAAGAAAAATGCAGGGAAAGCAAAAACGTACGGAAGGGGGGTGCTACGCGACCCTATCCCGCATTTCACCCTGCATTCCTATAAGGCATTGCACAGCCCATTCTCAATTGTTCCAGCACATTTTCACCTCATTTTCAGCACTAAATTTTGGCTATGGCTGTTCAAGAAAGACTTAAAAATGTGCGAAATAGCTTTATGTCTCTTTAATGAAGACTTTTTTTCAACTTTTAATTTTCACTTCTTTGAGTCTATTCATGTTTAGTTATGTGAGTTTTATGTGCTTTAGCTTGCTCATCTTCATGTTGAGTTAAACTCTTTGTTCGTAGGGCAACAGATGAACATGTAATTCCTTGATTTGTGCTAACTTATGTTAACTTGTGGTTACCTTGTGGCCTTGTTAGTCCATATTTTTGCACTTCATATTTATAGTTGATTGAGCACCAACTATAAATCACTCAAACATGTGTCTGTGCATGAATCTTGCCTTGCATGCATGGCACAATATATATGAACCCTAAGTTACATGTTCACATTGGTAAAATATGGATTTAGGTGGATTTGAACTTATAACTTGATTGAGTTTCATGAACTTGTGTTATGTTAAATAATCATGTTTATAGATGAAGGCTTAGTGTAAGTATGTTTATTTATTTGTGAAAGTAATCTACAAATAATTTTGGAAGTTACTTCCTTAACAAGTCATAAGTTTGTAATCTAAATCAACCAAGTGAATTACCATTCTTGAACTAGAAGGGATTTGACAATCCTAGGAAATTCCTCCTACTAAATTGACTTTTATTATTTGCTAATTTTAGTATATTTAAATTGACGTATTGTTTTTATTTGTAATCTTGGTTGGTTAGATAATAGAGTAAGTTTAAAGAAACTCTAGTAATTAACTAAATCCATGTGGGATCGACCCTAATTATTATTATACTTGTCTGATTCGTATACTTGTGGAAAATTGAGGTATTTGGGCTTAATGAATTGAATAATTAGAAATTTTAACTTGAAAACCTAGACCATGTCACTAAACACACTCAATTTTTATCAAGTTATTTTTCCTTCTAAATTTCATTTGCTTAAATAATTTCTAGAATAGCAAGGCTAATTTAATATACAGTTGACATAGGAAAGTTAAATAAGTGGGATGGTTTAAATAGAAAAAATTAAGATAACCATTTTATTTTAGCAATTTTGATTTTTATCTTCCACATTTTTGCCTAAAGAATTGTGATTGTAGTGAGGGAAATTTGTCAATTTGTATGCTATGATGATGATTAGTGGTCCCATCCTACTGATAAGTGAGATAAGTGATATTTTTGCGCCAAGTAATATTAGTATAAATCTTAGGAGCTAATTGACAGTTGGTTTTCATGACTATCAATAGCTAAAATGACATGTAATTTGTACTAAGCAAATATAAGTAGAAAATCAAATTCTTCAACTAATAAGTAGTAGATTTAACACATATATCGTAATCAATTCATAATCTCAATAACAAGTTCATATATAAACCTAGGATTCAAAAGTCTAGCCTTGCATCATATTCAACCAAACACAAGTAACACTACAAACAAGTTCCTCCATGAAAGTTTCTACAAGAGACAAAGATAAGAGCACTTCACAAAAGATGACCAGCTAGTTGGTTATGTAGATCCACCCCTTCAATCTTCAATCAACCATCAAGCTATTGCCTCTTGAGATCTCTCTCGACCTTCTTGAAAATAAGGCTAGATGGCTAGGGTTTTGCAAGAACATCAGCTAGGGTTCGTCTCTCTTTTTCTTCTCTTCTAGTTGTTTTCCAAGTTATGGATCATTAAGTATTTATAGACAAAGTTGGAGGGGGCCAAAATGAAGCTTTCTTTATGATTAAGAAACCTTAAAATTTCCAACCCTAAATTCAGTCGGCTCCTAGAGCCAGCAGCGCACTAATTCTAGTCAGTGGTGCTGAAATATAACCGGTCTAATTCCTCAATTCTTGCTCAATTAGCATCTCAGCTAGTTCTCTACCCAGTCATGACCAATTTTTAAGTGGCCATGCACAATTTTAGCTGGCCCTATCGTTCATTCTTGGTTCCTTCTTCATGTCATTCCACTTTGCATGCAATTGGACTTGATTATACTTGTTTGCACTTCGAGCTTTTTGAAAGTTGTCATCAACTTCGCTTTACATATGATCTTCATCCTTCAAGTCCCTACAATGCAAAATAATTGGCCTCTAAATCCACAAAGTTTATAATCATGTAAACACAAACCCTTATGAATATATACAAAGCCCTAGTTAAAACACGTATAAACAATCCAAAATCACATAAAAACAAATACATAGTTGCCTACTAAATAACATCAAGCAAAAAATTGTCAACCATCACAATGAATAGCAATAACACCATGATGTAAATTGAGCACATCAAACAAACCCTTCAACCATAAGGCTCTTTTTGATTGCCTCAATCACAGCTATATATTCTGCTTCCATAATATACAAAGCCACAACATAAGGTAGCTTTCTAGCTAATTGTGCAACTACCAATGCAAAATATATATATCAAAAGTGATCTTCTCTTGTCAAGATACTTGAAATAGTCAGAATCTACAAAACCAACCAAAATGGCACTATTTCTCTCAAAATCCAAACAAGCATTTGAAGTCCCTCGCAAGTATCAAAGAATCCACTTTATAGCCCGCCAGTATATGTTTTTAAGGCAAGATATATATTTGCAAATAACACTGACTACTTGTGAGATGTGTGAACAAGTACAAATTATTGCATATGTAATACTATCAACTACACTAGAATAAAGAACTCCTGCCATATAATATTCCTCTTCAAGTAACTATGGTGAGTGAGCAACAAATAACTGAAAATGGTTAGTAAGAGAAGTAGTCACATGTTTAACATCTTTCATGACAAACCTCTCCATGAGTTTCTCAAGGTCATTTTTCTAGGTTGATAATAATTTTTCAACTGCTTGATCTCTCTAGATCTCCATACCAAGAATTTTCTCAATTGCTTTTGCATGCTTCATCTCAAATTCATTGCTTAAATGCAACTTCAAAGTATGAAATTCTAACATATTCTTGGCAGCAATGAGTATGTCATCAACATAAAGTAACAAATAAATAAAAGAGCCATTATCTAACTTCTAGAAGTAGACAAAACTATCATATATGCTCCTCAAATTACCATTATCCAACATAAAAGAATGAAATCTCTTATAATACTGTTTTGGAGACTGCTTCAATCCATATAAGAATTTTTTCAACAAGCAAACATAGTTTTCCTTCCCTTCAATTTCAAACCCCTGAGGTCCCTTCATCTAAATTTTCTCTTTAAGTTCACCATCTAGAAAAGCTATTTTAACATCAAGCTGTTACAACTTCAAATTATATATGGCAACTAAAGCATGGAAAAATTGAATAGAACTATGCTTAACAACAATTGAAAATACATCATTGAAATCAACAGCTTATACCTGAATGTAGCCATTTGCAAACCAATGGTGCTTTGTACCTTGCATCCTTAACCCCTAGAATGCCTACCTTCTTCTTGAAGACCCATTTACATCTAGCAATTTTCTGGCCTAAAGGCGGCTTTGCAAGAAGCCAAGCTCTATTTTGGTGAAGAGACTCAATTTCTTCATTCATCGCAATCAATTACTTAGCAAAATCATCACAAGAAACTACTTCTAAGTAGGCAGAAGGTTCACCATCTCCATCAGTTTCTTCTACAACAATCAAAGCATATGCAACCAATTTTGCATATCTTCGTGGTGATTGGATATCTCCCCTTAGTCTATCTTTACCTATAGAATATTGTTCCTCTTTTGGATTATCTTGATCAGTAGACTCAGATGCATCGTCTAACACTTGTTGAATAGAAGAGTTGGACTAAAAAGGACAGGAACTACCGATTTCAAGCTCCACCCTACTTTTTCATACTATCATCTATACCATAAGAATTAGAAAACTTCTTCTTAGAAGATAATATAAACAACTCACCAAAAGTCACACCTCTGGTAATCATAAATTTTGGGAATTTGGGATCAAGTACCATAGTATGTACCTTTTCACCCTAGAAGCATACCCAAAGAAAATAAACTTTTAACTTGAGGGCTCAATTTTTCATTATTCGCATGCGTATATGCTGGGCACACAAAATGTTTTAAATCAAATAAATCAGTAAGTACATGATCAAACTTTCACAGGAGTTTTGGCATAAAAAACTACAGAAGGAGCATAGTTGGTTATGTAACAAAAAGTGTCTAAAAGCATCATTTTTATGGCTAAAAAAAGAAATTCAAACTTTTCTTGAATAATCATCAATGAAAGTCAACTTGTACTGGCACTACCCTTAGAGTGAACACAAGCTGGACTTCATAGGCCTGAATAAATATAATCAAGAGTGCCTTTCGCCTTGTGAATTGCTGGCGAACAGAATCTAACACTATTTTGCTTTCCAAAAACACACTATTCACAAAATTCCAATGGTCTAGTACTCTGCCCACAAAGAAGCCCCTTGTGACAATAGAACCTCGCAAAATATATAAACTACCAAACCTACAAGCTTTCATAACAACATGAGCATCTTTATTATAGTACCATTTTTTGCTACATATTTATACCTAAGAGCCTTTAGGGTGCCAAAGAGATGAGATATATTTTCAAATCAAGATCATGTCTAACATTAGGGAGCGTCCTCATAATATCATCATGCATTTTAATTCGGATTGTATCCTTACCAACAACATCACAAAAGATATTATTCCCATTAAAACATTCCACCATTACTAGGTTTAGAAGCAGAAAACAAATCCCTATTGGGACACACGTCATAAGACCACCCCAAATCTAAAATTCATTCATTTTTAGACCTTGTTCTTTCATCAATCACAAAGAAAATATTTCCATCACTCTTATCAGTTGCAACACTTGCTTCAGTAGTCTCAGTATTTTTCTCACTAGGTTTCTGCTTTTGCTTATATTTTTTTTTCAATTTAAAGCAATTACCCTTAATGTGCCCCATTTTGTGACAATAATTGCACTCCAAATTTCAATAGCTGAATTTAGATCTAGAGTTACACCTATTATGATTAAAATCTCTTTTATTTTTATCTGACCTATTTATTTAATTAATTATTTATTTTCTCTGAATAATTGATTTAAATCATTTTAATTGCAATAACACCATGCATTACCTCATTTTATTTTAAAAACCTTGTTTAACCTTCAATTTAATTTTTCTGTCGCTCAATTGTGGAAAAATGAGAAGAAACATTTTTCAAGGCAAACATTTGATCCGAGAGTGACGTAATCTTAGACATTAAGAGTGATCATTAGTAGATTAAGAAAAGCTAATTGAGGGATTAGAAGTGAGTGATTGGAAATTAACTTCAAATGGAGCATTTTGGCCACAAATTAAAGTTAATTTTTGGGCACCATAAAGATAAGCTTTATATCTTTTCTTCCCCTCACATTTTCACTTTACCAAAACCACACAAAATCCCTCTCTCTCTCTCTTGTTTCAGCCACACCTCCCTCCCCCATTTCCCCTTCATTTTTGTCTTCAAAAACTACTCCACATCTTCACCAAATCAACCAAGAAATCTTGAGAAATCTTCCACCACTTCACTTGAAACTTGGAGTTCATCTACTCTTGAGGAAGTTGAGCTTAGGAGAGGGAAAAATTGGTGGGTTTTGAGGCTCCTAGACAGCTTCATCTTGAGGTTTTTGTTCTTGAAAGAAGAGGTACTTTGCTACCCTTAAATCTTATTCTTTTGGTTACCCATCTTGTGAGTTTATTCATCATTTACTCATTAATCTCATTCTTGTTGTTTTGAGTTGTTTTGAGTGGGCTCTTGGACTCCCACTAGAGTTATTTGTGGCTGTGGTTGATGTTGTTATTGTGATAGCCCCACCTCTCCCTAGGGCGTACCCTAAGGTATCAGTGGACCGCCTGCCCAACTCTCGCCAGGACTCACTCACACAAATGGTTACTCATTCCTCAAAGGAACAACTTAAACATCAATACCCAAACTTTACAAATAACTCATAATTAACTACTTCAATCTCACAAACCTAAAATTTAGATAAAAATATAAACTCAACTACAATTCACCATTCATTCACCAAATCTTAAAAACCCAAAGATACATAAATATTTGGTCATACATTCAAAACCTCATAATACAAACTCCATATATTCATAACTCCAGTTTATCGTACCAAACACAAAAGTGAACCCTAGTCTAACAGGTGGCGCTTCTGCTTGGGTTCTTAGTCCCTGCTAAGGAAAACAAATTTGGAAAGGATGAGCTAAAAGCCTAGTGAGTTCCAAAAGGCATGCAAAGCACATAACACATATGATTTCTCACTTCAAAATTCATATTTGGAAATAAACAAGTAAGGAAAGCAAATAACCACACAAGAGTAGGATACGGGTAGCCCTCAGGGGCTATGGTCCTCGAATCTGGAGCACATTCCTGGACTGGTGCGCAAATCTCATAGTTGACACTCCGTCAACTTTCATACTTAACCAAGTAGAACACCACTTACTCCTTTCTCCACCAAAACCCCCAACCGGCCCCCTAACAGAAATTTATAATTGTGTATTGCTCTCCATCGGGGAAAGGCCATTTGCCAAGTCCAGGCACACAATTTATCCGTGAGGTTGTTAAATCTCCTCGACCTGGGTCTTCCCCAACGGCTCGAGTTGATAACATACCAAGAGGATTAAGTATTCTCGAGAATAGGAAACACAAGGCACTTCATATAATTCCAAAACAGGATTCATATCCCAAGTCAAGAAGTTCAAGACATACTTGAAATATCACAACAACACTTTTTGCAAAACCCAACATTCAAAAAGGAGTAAGTGCGATAAAGTACACACTACTCCATTTGATAGATCAAAATCTATTTTTTTTTCACATTACTTCACATTTCAAGTTAAATACACATAATCAAGTATCATGCATGGAAACTCACCACAATAGCGAGGTTCAATTTCCAAAGTTGGGTCTGGTTCAAATCTTTCCCTACTTCCTAAAATCAAGTAAACAGAAGTAATAAGTTTCACCTCACAATTAGCGAAACTAAACTCAAAGTTTATTCTTTTGTTTTATCAAAATTCTTCACAAGAATTCTTCTGACTTTACTCGAATGAAAGGTAGTCATTCAAGTCGGAAATCTCCTTAAAAAAAAAGTTTCATTTTCAAATTAAGACATCGAATAATCAATCCATGCTATCAACGTACTCCATTCAGGCGACTTCTAAATTTCTTTGTACAAGGACGTCAGGTAAGGTATTTCACCTCAAAACCATCTATGTAGATTTAACTCAGCTCTCAACTTTAATTAAGTTTATAATCCATAGTTAGAACAATTTTAACCAAATCTCAATGCACAACAGCCATGAAAAATCAGATAAAACATTTCAACCCCTCAAATTTGCCCCAAAAGCACATTTGCCCAAAAGTTAGCAAAACTCGACTCTTCTTCATTAAAATCCAAGATTTTCACTCCATTTAAACACATACTCACAATTGAACATATTACATATATACTTAAAAAAAATCTCTTCGAGAAATATCACAAGATTTCGAAATTAAACACCCAAAATTTGCCAGGCATAGGTTTGGCCATTTCACATGCTTTTCTTCAGGATTTTTCAACAACAAAATTCTATTTTCTAACCATAGAACAAACTAATTTCATAAATATTAACCAAGCCACAACCAGGTCCTCAAGTCCACTACCTAAAGGTCACCTCAAGGCCGCTACCTAGGTTGGGATTTCAAGAGCCCAACTCACATTTCAAATATAGTATTTTTCTAGCAGAATAAACCGTAGATCTAACTGGTTTAACACTAATTAAAGTTAGATTCATAAGATTCAAGTTTTACACCTTTAGATCTGACTAGATCTGACAAAATCCACCGAGTCTTTGTGATATCTTCTCAAAATTGACTCTTCCAAGCTCAACAACCCCAAAAGCTCCAATCTTTGCTCGATTTCTCCTTGTCTTGAAGATGATCTTCCCAAGATTAGCTCTAGAACAAGATCAACCCAACTCAAATATCTCAAACACTAACATTTCTAGCAAAACAATCCAGATGATCTAACACTAATAAGGTTAAATCTAAAAGTTTTAAGGGTTATACCTCAAGATCTTTTCGGATCTGGCAAGATCCAGGATAGATCTATTCAAAAGTGAACCTCCAAGTCTTGTTCCTTCAAGTATCTTCAAAATTGGCCAAAGTTCTCGTGGATCACTTGATGGTTTCCTTCCCAAAAGCTTCAAGGATCAAGATGATGGCTCTTCCTTGGTCTCTCTCACAATTTAGGTCTCTCTCACTCATCTTTCCAATGGGTTGCAAGGAACAAGATGAAGAAGAGATGAAGTTGATGGGTTGCTCTCTTGATTTCTTCAAGAAACATGAAAATAGACAAGATGAACCTTACCTTTCTCTCCCTTTCTCTCTCTCTCTCTTGGCTGGCTGCAATGAGGAGGATGAGCCAAGAACGAATTCTTCAATAAAGCCTTGAAGCTTGAAGAAGGATAAGGAAAGAAAAATGGAAGAAGGAAAGTTGGAATTGTCTCTCTCTCTCTCACTCTAGCTCTCGGCCCTCTCTCTCTCTTGTGCTCCAAAATGCAGCTACAAAATGAGGAAGCAAGGATGCAAGAAACAAGGCTTTATAAGGACAAAATGCTTGGTTGTCCTTAAATCGAGGAAAAGTTAATCAAACTCCACTTTTTGTCGCGTCTACGCGCGACACTGTAACTTACACTGTTTTATCTCATCCCAACACTGCCCAACCTTAAATATATCTTTGTTATATCCCTACATATGCTCGGGTTCGATTCAAAGTCACTAATCACTCTTCGGAACATTAATTAGCGCTTAAACAGGCTGAGCACGTACACCGGCAAATAAATCTTGAAAAAATTCTCTAAATTAGAAAATATTCACTTTAAACATAAATTCACTCATATTTCAATGAATAAACATAATATAAATACTATTTGTATTTTTAAAACAAAATTCAAATTTTGAGGCCCTCACAGTTGTTATGTTATGGTGATGGATTTTAGCTTAGTTTTGGTGTTTACAAGTTAAGAAGAAAATCTGGTGAAGATGGGTTGTTGCTGTTCGAATTTTCTTGCAGATTTTTCCCCTGTTTTACACCAGAATTTTCGTGGCTTTTTTATGCTAAAATGGTTGATATATGTTGGGCTTTGTGTATGTAAATTTTCTACCAAAAATCCCTCCATTTGGTTGTGTTAAAGTTGAGTGAAGTGAAAACAGCAAATCTGGAAATTTTTCTGTCTAAAATGCTGTCCATTTGTGCTACTATTTTGGCACCATTTTTGTCAAAATTTTTGATGCAATTTGATCACAATTTACTCAAGAATCATTGTTGGGAACTTGGCTTCAAATGTGGGAAAAATGGAGGTAGTTTTCTACTAGATTGAATTTCCAAAAGAAAAGCTTGAATGCTGGCAGGTTGTTGTGCTGAAACAGGGGGGCTGTTTGTCACCCTTAAACTCCTAATTTCATGAGAATTTTTGGCTGAAATTTGGTACAAGCCTAGTTTATATAGTGAATATTAAGTGTAGAAAATTTGATAATTTTTGCGTGAATTTTTGTTGGCCAAATGAACCATTCTTTTCAACCCTGCAATCTCGAATTTCGTGTAGCAGGGTTGATGAAATAGTTTTCTTAAATCTATTGTAACTTGGTGTAGGAAGGTTTAAATTGAGTCCGTTTGTTGCGTTTGAAACTAGAATCCAATTTATTTAAGTGAGATAAAGTTCAAGGGCTAGTTTGAATTCTGTGAATTTTGGTGAATTTTCAAACTTGACTGAAAATCAAAACTGTTATGTCCTGTTATTACTGTAGCAGCGACTTTAAACTGAAATTTGATTGGTTTTTGATTTGAATCTTTATAAGTGTCTTCTTGATACTTTTAGTTTACTGAGTCTATTTTCCAACGGTATAAGATTCATAAATTTTGGACTTATATAACTCAAGTTATGGTTTTTCAAAGAATGCTGCGAAAACTGGAAAATTTTACTCTTCACACTTGGCCGAACTACTGCTCTGTTTTTGAGCATTTTGATTCAAAGTTTTGCTATCATTTTTCTTCCATTTGTCAAAGGGAAGCTGCTAGAGTTTATGTATCAAAATTTGAGTGATTTGGGGCTGATTTAGTTGAGCAAAAAGGTTTGCAAATCAAGAAGGAAAAAAAAAATCTGGCAGCTTAGTTTCTAAATTTTTTCGCAAACTTTGGCCATCTAAAAAGTTACTTTACTATACGATTTTTTGGCTCAAATTTGGTACACGCGTAGTTCATCTAATGAGGTTTGAGTGTACAAAATTTGGTAATCTTTCAATGGCATTTCGAGACCCAAATGTTGTTCGAAATATAGCTTTTCAAACCTGGAAAATTTGGCCGTCAGTCTTGGCAACCCCCTGTACTTCTATCGGCTATAATTCCTTGCTCGGGAGTCAAAATTGAGCGTTGTCAGTGGCGTTTGAAATTAGACTTAATAAGCTTTCTAACTGTATAAGGCTAGCACACTAGTTTTTTTCCTATCAATACCTGCGAAGTCGCAAAGATGGCTGATTTTCCAGCCTGATTTCCTGTTCTTATTCCTTCGTGACATCTTGTCCCGTACTTTCGCCTGCTTTACAAAATGAATTTTCAAGCGAGCCCTTCTAGTGAATTGTAGTACTCCGAGTCTAGTTTCCACAGCCATAGGCCTTGCCTAATTTCGATGAGTGTAGCTAATGATATGGACCGAACAAGAAATTGTGGCAGTTTGGTCTTGGTAATTTTAGTAGTTAAGCTAAGGTTTTAAACTTTAGCTATCTTGGCTAGTGTTTGATAGTCAGATTTTGGCTCAGGTGACCCAGACTTCGTCGAGGGCCACCCGACCACCGAAGTTTGATCTTCTTGCTTGCTCGTCTATTTCACCGAATCACGGTGAGTGTTCCAACTCCATTTCAAATGAAAATCTTGCTATTGTTTGCAAAGAAATGATTTGCTAGTATTTATAAGGAAATGAGTTTGGATTATTTGAAAGACTTGAATTTTATGAGAAATATACTTGATCTGTTTTATGATTTGAACTACCATGTGAGCGTTTCTCCTTTTCGTATGATTTTGGGAATTAAAAAGAATAGTGTGCTATCTTGTGACAAATGTGACGTCATTGGGTGAATACCTTCGACTAGTATGTGACGTCGTTGGGTGACTACCCTCGACTAGTATGTGACGTCGTTGGGCGAAATCCCTCGACTAGTCTATTTCGTTGGGTGAAGTCCCTCGAGTAGTTTCAGTGAATTATTGTGATGTCGTTGGGCAAAATCCCTCGACTAGTCTACTTCGTTGGGCAATGTCCCTCTAGTAGTTTACCTTATATATGCAGGCAATATCCATTTACGTGTTTATCTACTTGTTTTAAATTGTAAACTTGAAGTATGATTTGAACTGTTCTACGTGAATTGCAAGTCTCTTGGAACTCACTGGGTTTTTAGCTCATTCTTTTAAATTTGTTTTCTTTAATAGGAATCGAGAACCCAAGTAAAGACATGATTAGTTAGGGTTGGAACTTATCTTTTGAATTTTGCCTTGAAATGCTGAATTTGAGATTTTGGTTTTGTAAGATGAAATTGTGGTTGTACCTTAAGTATATTGGACTGTAATTTGAGAAGTTGGGTTGTAAGTTGAATCTAGTAATGTTATTAGTTTTGGTTTGATTTGGAATGGTTATTTACGTTTACTAAAGTGTTATTAGTTATTCGAGCGAGTGAGTCCTGGCGAGAGCTGGGCAGGCGGTCCGCTGAATCCTCTGGTTCGCCTTAGGGGGAGGTGGGGTCGTTACAGAGAGAAAGAGTAAGGAATCCGTGAGTGAGAAGGAGAGAAAAGGTGAGAAATAAAGCTACTTTTTGCTCCTCATCTTCTTGTTCTTGGGTTTTGAGGAAGAAATCATCTTCAAACAAGCGGATCCGTTGCTAAGATCGGAGATTTTTGAAGTTGCTAATTTTGAGAAGTCATCCTTGAGAAGAGCTCACAAGATCTCCCTTGATCTTGTTAGATCTAGATGGATCTTGAGGTAAAACACTTAAATCTCTAAGTATTATCTTTATTAGTGTTAGATCTTTCAGATCTATGAATTATTTTGCTAGAAATGCTTATGTATGGAACATTTGAGTTGGGCTCTTGAATTTCCAACTTAGGTAACTGACTTGAGGTGAATTTTAGGTAGCGGACTTAAGGACTTGATTGTGGCTATGGTTGATATTTATGAGATGAGATCATTTTGTGGTTAAAATATAGATTTGTTGCTAAAAATCTTGAAGGAAGAATGGGGAGGTTGGCCGAACCTCACTTGGAATATTATGATGGTTGATTTCGAAATTTTATGGTGTTTATTGGCTAGATTTGTCTAAATAAATATGTATTATATTCATTTATGAGTATATGTTTGAATGAAGTGAAAATCTTGAATTTTAATGGTGAAAAGTTGAGTTTTCACTAATTTTAGGATAAATGTGTTATTTGGATAAATTCGAGGGTTTGAAACATTTTACCTATTTTTTTTTCTATGAATTTTTGTACATTGAGATTTGATGAATGATATTTTAAATATGTGCTAAAAATCTTGACTAAAGCTTTAGTGTTAGATTTAAACTCGAATGAGTGATTTTCCGGGTGAAATACCTCACTTTATGTCTTTGTCCTAAGAAAATTAGAAGTTTTGAGAATGGAGTACGTCGATAGAGTGGTTTGGTTATTTGATGTTTCAGTTTGAAAATGGAAACTTTTAATATGATTTTCGACTCGAATGACTACTTTTCATTCAAGCAAAGTTAGAGGAATTTTGTGAAGAATTTCGATAAAACAAATGAATAAGTTATTTGAGTTAGTTTCACTAATTGTGAGGCGAAACTTATTTCTTCCTTTTATTTGATTATAGGAAGTGTGGAAGGCTTTAAAACCAAGTAAAATTTGGGATCCGAACCTTGCTATTTTGGTGAGTTTCCATACATGTTATTTGATTATGTGAATTTAATTTGGAATATGAATGATTAAGTGATTTGATGTGAAAATCTGATTTTTGATCCATCAAATGGAGTAGTGTGTACTTTATCTCACTTATTCCTATTTGAATGGTAAATCTTTTGTAAAAGTGCTGTTGTGACATTTCAAGTACGTTTTGAACCTTTCAACTTTTGATATGATGTGAATTCTGTTTTGAGTATATGATGTGATGTGATATGTTTTGCAATTATTATTCTTGAGAATACTTAATCCCCTTGGTAAGTTATTGACTTGAGCTGTTGGGAAGTCCTAGGTCGAGGAGATTTAACAACCTTGGGCTATGTGTTGTGTTGTGTGCTCTGAACTTGGCAAATGGCCTTGTCCCTGTTGAAGAGCAATACACAAATATATAAATTATGTGAGGTGGGCGGGCCCGTACGGGGGTTTTGGTGGAGAAAGGAGTAAGTGGTGGTCTATTTGGTTTTGTATGTGAAAGTTGACGGAGTGTCAATTACGAGATTTGTGCACCAGTCCAGGAACGTGCTCCAGTTTCGAGAACCTTAACCCTTGAGGGCTACTTATATCCTACCCTTGTGTTGTTATTTATTTTCCTTATTTGCTTATTCCTAAATATGAATTTAGAGTGAGAATCTCATATGTGTTATGTGCTTTGCATGTCTTTTGGAACTCATTGGGCTTTTCGCTCATTATTTCCAATTTGTTTCCTTAGCAGGGACTGAGAACCTAAGTGAAGACTCCAACCATTAGAGTTAGAGCTCACTTTTGTATCTGGTTTGTGAAACTTGAAATTATGGATTTGAGGGCTTTTGGACTTTCAGACTTTATATGTATGATAAAGTACTTTGTGTATTTTGGGATCGTAAGGTTTGAGTAATGTATTCGTGAGATGTTGCACGGTTTGGATTTATGATGGTATTATAGTTTGACAAGTTAGTGACATTTGTGTGAGTGAGTCCTGATGAGAGTTAGGTAGGCGGTCCACGGATACCTTAGGGTACGCCCTAGGGAAAAGTGGGGCTGTCACAAATCTACCTAAAACTAGTGTTGTGATTAGTTTTAGAATTTAGGCAAAAATTTGGGATCGAAGAAGAATTCAGTGATTAAAACAATATTTTGTAGCAACAAGGTTCGCAATAGGTTCACAAGACCATTTGTGAAGTCAATTTTTGAAGATTTTTCTTGAGTATGGATGAATTTTGAATTTTGAAGAGTAAGAGAAGAAAGGGTTGCGTCCGAGAGTGAGAGGTTTTGTCTGAGAGAAATGAAAGGAAATGCTCTTTATAAGACTCGACTTTTGGTGTGTTGGATGTCCGAACGAAGTGAAGCGTCCGACACATCCGTTCGATAAAATTTTCTGGAAAATAGCTTAGAACACTATCAGACGTCCGTTCATCAGCCATCGGACGTCTGATAAAGTTTGACTGAAAATTTTTTTAGAAATTCTTTTCCAAAATGCCCAACTTCGATCTCAGATAAGTAAATTGATCCAAGGGCAAAACTTTTGTAAAGATATCAGCAATTTGATCTTTTGAACAAACGTAATTTACACAAATTTCACCCTTTTGAACAAGATCACGAATGAAATGATGCTCTATGTCTATGTGCTTTGTTCTAGAATGTTGAATGGGATTTTTGTCAAATTTATGGCACTCGTATTGTCACAGAAAATAGGCATACAATCATATACAAGTCCAAAATCATTCAAAGTATGTTTCATCCATAATAATTGAGCACAACATACAATAGCGGCAATATATTCTGCTTCGGTTGTAGATAGAGAAATAGCATTTTGTTTCTTGTTAAACCAAGATACCAAGCAATTACCAAGAAAGTGACATGAACCACTAGTGCTTTTTCTATCTACTCTACATCTACCAAAATCGGCATTCATAAAACCACATAAAGTAATTTTATGACATTTGGGATACCAAAGACCATAATTCAAGGTTTCTTTCAAGTATCTAAAAATTCTTTTAACAGCATTTAAATGAGATTCTTTAGGGCAAGATTGAAAGGAGAACAAAAGCAAATGGCAAACATAATATCGGGTCTACTTTCGGTTAAATAAAATAAACTACCAATCATAATTTCTTCTCATCAACACTTGTACCTTCTTCATCTTTATCAAGTTTGGTAGATGTACACATAGGTGTGCCAACTTGCTTTGAATCCTCCATTCCAAACCTTTTGAGGAGTTCCTTTGTGTATTTTACTTGATTTATGAATGTCCCTTCTTGAGTTTGAAGTACTTGAAGCTCGAGGAAGAAGTTTAATTCTCCCATCATACTCATTTCAAATTCATTTTGCATAATAGTGGAGAAATCCTTGTATAAATATTCATTAGTAGTACCAAAAATAATATCATCCACATATATTTGCACAATAAGAAGATCATTCAACTTTTGTTTGGTGAAAAGGGTGGTGTCCATAATACCTCTTTTAAAACCATTGTCAATCAAAAAACCGCTCAACCGTTCATACCAAGCTCTTGGAGTTTGCTTTAAACCATACAAGGCTTTTGAAAGTTTAAACACATGATTTGGAAATGTTTCATTTTCAAAACCGGAAGGTTGATCCACATAAACTTCTTGATCAATAAAACCATTCAAGAAAGCACTTTTAACATCCATTTGAAATAATTTAAAACCTTTAAAACAAGCAAATGCGAGATAACATTCTAATTGATTCTAGTCTAGTTACGGGAGCAAATGTCTCATCAAAATCTATACCTTCTTTTTGAACATTTCTCTTAGCCACTAGTCTAGCCTTATTTCTCACAACTTCACCCTTATCATTTAATTTGTTCCTACAAACTCATTTTGTACCAATAATAGGATGATTTTGAGGTCTTTCAACTAGAGTCCAAACATTATTCCTTTCAAATTGACTTAGTTCCTCTTGCATGGCTAGAATCCAATTTTCATCTTTCAATGCGTCATTAACATTCTTAGGTTCAAAATGAGAGACTAAAGTAAAATTATCCATTAGTGGCTTAGATAAGGAACGAGTCCTTATCTTCTCAGATGGATCACCAATAATTAGTTCCTTGGGATGATTTTGAATGAACTGCCAAGATTTAGGAAAATGCTTAGGTAGATCATCACTCTTGTCTTATGCTTCTAGCTCTTGGTTTTCTAGAGAACCATTTTCTTTCGAATTTACCTCCATTTTAGCATTACTTTCTTCTTGGATTGTGAGTTTCTCAAGTCCTTCTTGAACACCTACATCATCATCTTTACAAATACTTTTGGAAGTAAGATCGTTAGATTTATCAAATATAATATGTATGGCCTCTTCTATAACAAGAGTGCTTCTATTATTGACTCTATATCCTCTCCTATTTTCACAATAACCCAAGAAAATACCTTCATCAATTTTCTAATCAAATTTTTCAAGATGCTCCTTGATATTTAAAATAAAGCATTTGAAACCAAAAACATTGAACTAGCCAACAATTGGCTTTTTATCAAACACTAGTTCATAAGAATTTTTATTCAAAATTAGTCTCAAAAGAACTCTATTCATTACATAGCACGCCATATTCACGATCTCGGCCTAAAAATATTTTGGTAAATCGCGTTCATTTAACATAGTTCTTGCGACTTCAACAAGAGTTCTATTCTCTCTTTCAACGACACCATTTTGTTGGGGGGGGTTTTTACAATTGAAAACTCATAAGTTATTCCATTATGATCACAAAATTCCGGAAAGCCACAATACTTGAATTCCGAACCATTATCACATCTAATTTTAACAATGTTTAAACCAAGCAAATTTTGAACTTTTGCAAACAAGGAAACAAAATTCTTGAAAGTGTGAGGCCCCGATTTTTTTTCCCAAGTTTTTGAAAAATATTAAATAATGTTAATTATAGTAATTATTGTTTGCCAAAGTGTTTCTATAGTTTGTTTTACTTCTTAAAGTGTTTTGTTTTAACTATTTTGTTTTACAAAGTGTTTCTATGGTTTGTTTTACTTCTTAAAGTGTTTTGTTTTAACTATTTTGTTTTACAAGTCTAAAAACCCTAATTTGAATTTAAACCCTAGTTTGCTTTGAAAACCCTAAATTTTGACAAAACCCTAATTTGTTTGCACACTAAACCCTAAATGTACCAACCTTACTATATTTTCTCGAAACCCTAATTATATGTACAAATCAAACGCGTTTGTTAATTCAAGATTTTGATTTTGTGAACTTGCATGCTCACGGGAGTTGATTACGATTCCTAGGTGTTTAGTAGCCTAAGTAGGTGTAATTAAGTTTTGCTAGGCTAGGTTAAATTGAGTACCTATGGACTTAATTGATAGGAAAGGAAATCGCTTGGGGCAAGAGTGAAACACCACCTAAATTGCTAGGTTGCATTTAGCATGACATCTTTGACTTGGATAAACCTTGACCCAACTTCCTAAATATCTCTTAAACCTTATCACTTAGCCAAACTTAGTCCAAACAAGAGAGAAACCACAAGGAGTCGGGTGAAGGCTGGAAAAGAGGAGAAAAAAAAAACCGTGAGCAAAGGGAAGGAGGAAAGGAAAGAAAAGAGAGGAAAAAGAAAGGAAAGTTGGAGATTCAACCCCTTGGCAACCGTCAATCTTTATCCTTGGAGTTGGAAGCTTGAGTTTTCATCCTAAGTTCATCTTCTTGAAGGTATCAAAGCTGGCATTTTCTCTAAGTTGTTGGAATTTGATCTAAGTTGATGAAGTTGTTGGATTTTGTTGTTGTTTTAGCTTGCTTCATGATCATTCTTAGCTTCTAAGGTGATTCCATGGATTGGTTTTATTGTTTTGCTTGTCTTGAACTTTGACCAAGAGCTAGGGTTAGGGTTTCACTAGTTGCAATGCTTGATGTTGGGAATTGATGATTGGAAGTTGAATTTAGTTTGCTAGGAACTGAATTGGATGGTTGGAAATTGGTTGGTTTGGATGAACTCCAAGTTTTAATTTTATTTAGATTTTCTGTCCGAATTTGGCTTGAATATTCGAATATGATGGAGGCTGAATTAGCCTTAGCTTAAAGCATGAAAGTTGTGGAAAATTGAGTGAGGATTCTACCTGTAAATTTTCAGGTGAATCTGAGCACTGTAGCATGTGAAATGACTAAAATACCCCTAATGCCCTGTTTCTGGCAGAAATGGTTTTTTGCTACTGTAATGGGTCATTTTGACCAGGAAGATGAATGTTTTTGCTTTTGATGTCTTCTTAAGAATTGTAGCCTTGTATGTTAGCTTTCTCACGGCTTTAGAATTTCTTGATTTGGATTTGTGAGCACTGAGTTATGATCGTTTGAATCAAACCTGTCGAAAATCCTAATACTGAAATTCCTGAACCTGTTTCCGCACTTTTGACCTAGAAAGAGTGAATCTGGGTAAAAACGGTCTTCATGAAAGTTATAGCTTGTTCTCTTAGTTTCTAAACGGCACCTCGTGCACTTCAATCTGACACTCGTACCATGAGTTATGATCAAAATGGCAAAAGATGTCAAATCTGCCTTTCACACCTTCTCTTGTGTGTTTTCCGTCTGAATCTAGTGTCGTCCGTTTTGGTTCGAGCGCCCCTGCATGTGCTCTCTTTGCTGTTTTGAGTGATTTTAAGTGTTGTTTTGGTTTGAGTTGATGGTTCTATACATTGGTTGTACGTACGACTCGAAGGTGATCGAGGGTAACCAAGGCACGTGGTGAGTGTCCCAACCCCTTTTAAAATGAAGAATCTTATTATTGTTGGCAAATGAACGTTTTGGAAACGATTTGCTTGTAACTATAATGAAGTGATGTATCACTATTTCCAAATAAAACGTTTTTCAAGAGAAACCATTTATGAAAAATTTGTGAATGTTCAAACCCGTTTTAAGTTAAATATGTTATCACTATGTAAAAATGACTTGTGAAATGTTTTACTCGACTCATATTTGCAAAGAAAAGAGTTTGTGAGTGTTCCTTGTATAAAATGTGAATTACATGCTTATGTGATTAATACTTGTTGTTATTTGATTTCATAAGTGTGAAATACTTGTTTCTAGGCGAGTGTGTACCTTATCGCACTCGACCTAACTTATTAATGTTCAACTGTTTACTTTTCCATTATTTGTCTATTACTTGCGCATGATTGTAGGCCATGTGTACTTTACCACATTGGCTGAACAAGGCAAACGGTATACTCGAGTATTACCCCTGGAGGGATAAGGCGATGGCTAGATGAACTAAGGGGATTGCTCAAGAGTTATAAGGTGAAGTGGACCAGTGAAATAGCTCCAAGTGAACACTGTATCCTTTTATAATTGATTTAATGTTTATTAAGCATTGATCACCTGGTTGAGACAATCCGAGCAAGTCTCCTCGTGAGCACTGATCTCCGAGTCGAAGCGGCCCGAGTATTGTTATCTCCTAGTTGAAAAGTGTACTATGAGTGTGCTTGACTATTTGTCAAAGTGCTTGTGTGATGAAGTGAATTATTTCGTGAATTGTTTTCGTCTTGCAAATTTCTAGTGAAAAATACTCTTCCCGTGATTTCAAAGATTTGAATGTTCCAATGTTTTTGTACTCTGATAAAATAGTGAAATTCTAAAATATTTGTTTTCTCGGAACCTCACTGAGTTTTACCTCACCCCAAAAGTATTTTGTTTTACCCCCTACAGGGCTCGTGATGAAGAAAGGCATGTGTAGTGATCCATCTTCGTATGACTGGTCGGATTATCTCTTGTATTGTCTATAATCTTGAACTGTTCGACTTTTTGGTATATTTGGACTAGCTGGAAATGTAATTATTGTTTGGAGATCCTGCATTGAAATTTTGGTTGAGTTGTAAATTATATTGTGGAGAACTTGGGTTGGATTCGCTACTGGGACGTGCTTGTGGACTTTAGCACTGTGTGCTTTTGGAGTTTTAGAATTGTAATTATTATGTATTAGAGTTTTAAATTGTAATCAATTGAAGAACTGTAGTGAGTCCTGGTGAGAGCCGGGCAGGCGGTCCGCTAACCCCTCCGGTTCGCCTTGGGGGAAAGTGGGGCTGTCACAGAAAGCATCATCTTTATAAGCAAGAAGAACTACCCAAGTGTATCTAGAATAATCATCAACAATCATAAGGCAATATCTCTTATCACCCAAACTAGTAATTTTTGTAGGACCAAACAAATTAAGATGTAAAAAGCCCAATGGTCTAGATGTAGATACACATTTTTTGAGTTTAAAAGAAACTTTGGTTTGTTTACTGAATTAACAAGCATCACAAACTTTATCTTTTTCAAATTTAATTTTTGACAATCCTCTAACAAGTTCCTTTTTAAAAATTTCATTTAACAAGTCCATATTGAAATGACAAAACCTTCTATGGCACAACCAAGGGTTTTCATTTGAAAATTTAAGACATTGAAAGTTAAAGGAATTGATTTTCTCAAGAATAACCACATAAAATGTCATTGAACCTTTTTCCTTTGAAGATAATGTTAAACTTTGAATCAAGAACTAAGCATTCATACTTTTTGAATAAGACAAAAAAATCTCTATCACATAGTTGACTAACACTTAATAAGTTATAGCCTAAGTTATCAACCAAAAGCACATTATGAACAAAAATTTCACCATTCTTACCAACATCTCCTATGCAAATTGTTTTGGCTTTCATATCATCTGCAAATGTTACTTTTCCACTTGATTTTGACTTGAACTTAACGAATTGTGATGGATCACCGGTCCTGTGTTTTGAACATCCATTATCTATGAACCACTTTGATTCCTTCATGATTTTCTCTACATTCACCTACACAAGAGATAAAAAGATTTGGTACCCTTTAATTTTTGGGTCCTTAATAGTTAGTATCATGTCTAACTAGTCACATGCTCTTCATGTCTCTTTTCGTATTTTTCTTCACATAACAATAATACTTCATGTGACCTTCTTGACAACAAAAACTGCATATAACAGAGGGTTTATTTACATGAAGTGGTTTAATATATCTTACTCCTCTTCTTCTATGAATTGTGAATTCATTTGCACTAAAAGTTAACTTTCTTTCATAAGCACCAAAATAAGGTTTCAATTCATTTCTTGGAAAACAGTTTTGTTTCTTGTGTTGAAGAACCTCATTTAGAATATCCATTCTCCTTTTCAAATTACCTTGTTTTTCTTTAAGCATTTTACAAAGACTTACTTTTCTATCAAGTTCACATTATAAATCCATTTCAGCCCTTATCAAATAATCATTGTCAACTTTCAGCTTTTTGTTTTCTTGAAATAGTTTTGTATTGTCTTGAAGAAGAAAGGTGATTTTCTGTTTTAACTTCTTATTTCTAGCATAAGATTTTTTCAAGTTATCATGCAATTTGTCAACAAATGATTCAAGATCATCATCATCACTTTCAAGTTAAGGGTCACAAGAAGTTACCTCATTATCTCTGATTGCCATGAAAGCAGTTTGTGCAGATTCTTCTTCCTCATCAACTTCACCTTCAGAATTGCACTCATTCCATATGATTTGGAAGTTGTTGAATCTTGGCTTTCTTTCATTCTTTCCTTCTTTCTTCTTCTTCTTTGGAAATTCATTTGCAAAATGTCCAAGTTGACCGCATTCAAAACATTTGTCCCCTTGCTTTTTGTTTCCCTCTTGTCTTCCTTTGTATCTTGCATTGAGGAATTGGTTGGAGTTTTGATTGCTAGGACCTCATTTTCTGAATCTTCTTTTGTTGAGGATTCTTTTGAAACTTTTTGTGATGAGAGCAAGATCACTATCATCCCTATCCATTTCGTCATCATCCTCTTCTTGAGATGCCTTTAGAGCAATGTTTATTTTTACCCTTGCATCTTCTTTATCTTGCACTTTGCTTTTGAGTTTCAATTCATAAGATGTTAGAGAGTTCACAATGGATTCAATGGATATTGAATTCAAGTCTTTTGCCTCTTCAATAGCAGTCACTTTACTTTCCCACTCTTTAGGTAGAGCATTTAAGATTTTTCTATTTTTCTCTCCTAGAGTGTATTCTTTGTCCAATACTTCTAGATCCTTAATAAGATCATTAAATCTCCAATACATTTTATCAATGTTTTCATGAGGCTCCATCTTAAATGGTCATATTTAGTGACTAAAATTGATTTCTTTTGTTCTCTAATATCCTCACTCCCTTCATGAATCTCTCTCAATTTATCCCAAATTTCCTTGGCTGACTTACAACCTTTAACTCTAACCGATTCATTTGAGTCTAAGGCACTGTACAGCACATTCACAGCTTTTGCATTTGAAGTGAGATTAGCTCTATCTTCTCGAGTTAATTCATTTCTAGTTTTTTGTCTTAAAACATGAGTAGTTGCATCCTCTATAGTGGTAGTATATGGACCTTCATTAACAATGAACAACAAATCAATATCAATTGATTGCAAAAAAATAATCATACATTCCTTCCAACTTACATAGTTTGATCCATTAAATATTGGTGGTCTAGTTACCGATTGTCCTTCTACAAACATAGCATTGTTGGTTGTCATCTTTACTCTAAGCTGTTAAACTTGATCCTAGAGACCAAGTTCTGATAGTAATTGTAAGGCCCAAAGACAACCTAAGAGGGGGGTGAATTAGGTTGATTAAAAGCTAATCAAGTTATGATACCTTTTTTTCACAACTAGAAATTTACCCTCTTATACACAATGAAATTATCAATGAAGGATCAATAGAATTCAAGAAAGATAGAAGATATAAGCAATATAAAGATCGTAAAATAAACTATAGAAGAGATAGAGATACGTAAACCAATTGACTACCAAACTCCTCTTGAGTTTGAAGACCAATTCTCAAAACAAACTACTTCAAATTGATGAATTACAACCAATGTTCTGTATAATGGAAGGCTCACTTCCTCCTTGTCCCAAGCAGCACTCGGTCAAGTTAGGAAGTTTTACAATCACTCCGGATAACCTTCTCAAAGATACATTACTGAAGAATTCTATCACAAGTGAAAAGTTTGCAAACAAGTTCACACCACTCGGAGTACAAATCTTGCTTGGAGAGTATTTTCTAACCAAAATCATTCTTAAGAACTTGTAATCTAAGTCTGCAAAAGTTACTATTTTGATTCAAACCAAGGACTATTTAAAGGGGACCAAAACGAGCATAATAAAAGCTGTCAACGGATAGATGATACCTGAAGAGTCAACTAGCCGTTAGAGGTATTAGACGTCCGGTTCAATCTTCTGTGTCCGGTGCCATCATCCGAAAGGCTCTTTCAATGTTTATCGGATAGCCGATGCATTTTCTACATCTGATGAAGTCTGCGTCCAACACTGATCAGAGTTTGGAATTTTTCTTTAATTCAATCGGACGTCCGGCGATGATGATATGAGTTCGATACAAGTGTTCGATACTCTCCCGTCTATCAGACGTCCAGTACTTAAGTTTGAGTGTCAAATAGAGGTTCTTCTGAGAGTTTTCAATCTTTATCGGACGTCCGTACAAACTTTCATTCATCTGACAGAGTTGAGTTTCTTTTGCTCCTTTTTGATTGAATCTTTCGTTGTCTCCATTTTCACCAAGAATCTAAGTTGACATTTTTCTCAATTGAAAAACATTAGTTTGAATTGCCCAATTGTTTTGTAAATATCAAAATCTGAGATCACAATTGACACTGCAGTATCATACTATGATTGGAATCAAATTTTTAAATTTAAATCCTAGAATTGTAACATTGTAATAGCAATATTGAGAGTTTAACAACTACGGGTGTAACATTCTTCTTATTTGATTTCCTTACCGATGATTAACTAGCATGATTTCCTTCCTTCTATACAAAAAAAAAAGAAGTTCCAAAACAAAGACATTAGCCTCCATATATCTTAGAGAACTGTAGGAAAAAAGGTTTGTCTTCTTTAGCCTCCTAGTTAATCTTGTCAATTTTGACTTTGAACAACATG
This sequence comes from Gardenia jasminoides, assembly GCA_013103745.1. Taxonomy (NCBI): domain Eukaryota; kingdom Viridiplantae; phylum Streptophyta; class Magnoliopsida; order Gentianales; family Rubiaceae; genus Gardenia; species Gardenia jasminoides. Next base: position 16,113,365 of record CM023096.1, read on the forward strand.
AGAATATGGTAACAACAGCCCAACCCTGATCAATGACTCATAATAAGATTACTTTAACAGCAGTTGCCTCAGCTATGATAGGCTCAAAGCAATACTGCAAAGGAATTGCCCATCTCGCAATTAGTTTTGCTTGTTTGTTGTTTCTAGCTCCAATCTTGCCTTCTTTCTTACGTTGTTAAAACCTGTATTAGTTTACATAGATATCTTCTATAATGTGGTGGAATATAATGCTGTCCATTTCTTTCAGACTTTGTTTTTGAATCCTGAAACTTCAGGTTTTGATTTTGTATTGAATGATGCAGTTCAACTTGTCTTAAATGCTAAAATGACAGATATGCTAATCAATGTTGCTGCTAATGATGAAATAAAGGCTACTTTGTTTAAAATGAAACTTGGCACTGCCCTTAGTCCTAATGGCCTCACCACTAATTTTCTTTGATGTTCTTCAAGCTATCCAGTAATGTTTTCAGAACACACACACACATAAATATATATATATGTGTGTGTGTGTCTCTAAATTTTGTACATTTGAATTTAATACCAAGAGTTCTAAATCCTATTACTTTGAAAGATTTAGGCCGTTTGTTGCGTATATTGTATTGCTGCTATTCTAAAGTGTCGGTAGAAAGATTGAAGAAAATACTAGTTGATATCATTAGCAAAACCAGACTGCTTTCCCTACTAATGTATCTAGATCTAAAAATATCTTGATAATGCATGAATTACTAAAAAGATATTATAAAAATGATGGAAGAGGAAGATGTGCAATCAAGGTAGATTTAGTGAAGGCTTATAATACAATTGATTGGCATTTTTTGTATTTTTTTCACTCTATGTTGAATGGGTTAGAAATTGTGTTACTATTGCTCATTGTCGCGCCCCGTTTTTTCGTGGAAAAAGGGTGGAAGGATTGTGATTTTATTGGTTTTTGAAAAAGAAAGGGAAAGGGGTCATGGGACTACAAAAATGCGACGGTTTGGACCCAAAAACAAAAGTCTAGAAAAGGGTTTTTAGAAAAAGTTTGGAGTCGCCACTTGGTATGGATTTTAGGTGTACCAAGTCACCCAAAAGATTTTAAAAAATAAACAAAGAAAACCCTTTTTAGACGACTCCAGGTCTTTGGAAAACTAGAGAAAAAGGTTCGGGGGTCACGGTTGAAAGAAGGGAAGGCAAAGATTCGATGTTACTCGTCTCTAAGGCACCCTTCTAACCTAGCCAAAGCTAGTTGCAAGATTTAGTTGAAAATTTCCTAATTCTAACTTTAAAATTTATCACATTTGGATGTTGTCTACATGGATGCAAAACCTAAACCTAATGTTGGATCGAGAGGGACAAATGTCTCCTTGAGGTGTGATTGGAATTGATCACATTAGTTGTGTCATCCAATTTTGATCCCTCGAGGAGGTCACGAAAAAATGCAAATTATGAGACTCGAACAAACAGAAAGTAGGATTTTCAAAAATGCAATCTTTATAAAATATCAAGAGAAGAGAAATTGGATTTTTGAAAAGATCAATTTTAAATGCAAAGAGGAACTTGAATTTTCAAAAAAGGTGCAATTTAAGAAAAAACAGTTTTTTGATTTTGAATTGCTAAACATTAAGAAAGAAACTTGCCTTTTTAAAGGATGGTTTTGATAGCTTTTGAAATAATGCACATGTATGTCCTAAAGAGGGATAATGCAACATAATGGGTGTGGGGAACTAAGTTCGTGACTTTAAATCTTCCTTTTCATAGAAGGAAATAAAAGCGTGCTAAGGTTAGGAAGCCATACTCGCTCTTTTCCCTAATTCAAAGGGAAATGCCTTAAATGCACTAATCTAAAAAAAAGAAAAAACTAAATGAGATGCTTCGTATACAGGATGGGGGAATAGTAACATGCAAAATGGGAAAGAAACTCTAAAAGTGAAAAGTGTGTGAAATTTGTATCTAATGCATGAACGGCGTTTAAGGGTCTAGCATTGGACTAGCCCTCATCAAAGGTTCTCACTAACATTGGATTAGTGAGAAATCGAAAGGGGAGGCCACGACTAGCGTTGGACTAGTGTGGTGACGTCAATACATTTACACAATAAACATGTAGACAAGATAATAAAGCAAGTAAACATATAAACACATAACACATAGGCATAATATCTAGATGCAAGACCCTAGGAAAGCAAATAAACACATAATCATGCAAGCATAAGAAATAAGCATATAAAACCTAATTATTACATTGGGGAAACCTAAATACATTCTAAGGGGAAGAAATTCGAAATAATAATCTAACTATTACATTTGCTAGACTAAATACACCTTTTACAAAATTAAACCTATCTATTACAACTTGGCAGCCAAGGCCTCCAAATAATTTGCCCAAAAATTAAATGACATAAATAAAGATTAGGCATGAATAAAGGCAAAGGAAAACTTAATTTAAAACATGCAAAATCATGCAAAAACATATAAAGAGCACATAATAGGGGAAAGAGGTTACCATCCCTTGATGTGATGCCTTAATCAAATCCTTAAATAATGGAAATGATCATCTAAGACTCAATGTCAACAAAAGGGATCAAGGTACCAATTTAAAGGAAAAATCAATCAAAAATACAAAGAGAGGGTATCTAAACAGATTCTGCAAGCAACACAGATAATACTAGGAAATAGAGTAAGATTCTGGAACAAAAGAGCAGGAAATATCAACAGAATACAGAAACAGAGACGTTACGCGGACCAGAAACGCGGACACAGCCGCGCAACAGAGTCCGCGTTACAGGCAAAAATCCAAGTCCAGAGGGGAAACGCGGACCAGAAACGCGGACTCAGCCGCGTAACAGTCCGCGTCTCTTCCCATCTTCGAAATATCAGGAAGATTGCTTCCAGTTTTTCAGACAATATCACAAACCAAAAATATTCAGAGGCAAGGGGATCTATTTGAAGCATTAAACAGCATCATTCAGATCATAAGAACAAAACAAAACAGAAAAGGCCAAATTTTAAGCATCGACATCATCAAATAGACAAAAAAGGGGAAGGGAAGAACTGTCAGGGTAGAAACGCGGGAGGTTACGCGGACTGGCCTGCGTAACATCCCAACGTTTCTTCATATCTTCGAGTATTCAAACAGAAACGCGGAGCGTTACGCGAAATAGTCCACGCAAGAGGTCCGCGTTTCTTCACAACTTCAAACATTCAAGAGGAAACGCGGACCGTTACGCGAAGTCATCCGCGCAAGTAGTCCGCGTTTCTTCACATCTTCAAAACGTGAAGAACATTTTTCCAGAAATTTCTCAGGAATCACAACAAAGATCATCACGTAAGCATCAAGCGTCGATTTTAAACGTAAAAACAAATCTAATAGCCTTACCAAGGCTTTATAAACACAACATGCTCATATAACAACTGATAATCATCATCAAATATCATAAACTAAAAGAAAAACTATTCAAGACATTGGTTCCACCAAAAGGTCCAAATTTCCAGTAATTTTACGATCAAAAAACGGTAAATAGAGTAGAAGGATGTTACCTGAACCGGAAGCTTTGAATTTAAACAAGAGAAGAGCAGAAATTCCAAGGATAATCTTCTTCAAGTATGAAACCCTAGCTTTTCTTTTTGTTCTTTCTTTTCTTTTTTCTCTCCAATCCCAGCCGTTTTTTTCTCTCTTTCTCCTCTCTCTCAGCCTCCCTTTCGTCACTTTTTCTCTCAGATTTTCCCCCCTTTTGTTAAATCCTAATCTAGGCTATTTATAGCCACCCAACCTAGAACTAAGGGTTTTGATGTTCTTGGGATGAGGTGAGCTAATTTTGAACGTTAGATGAGTTGTTAGGGGTTAGGGGTGAGTTGGGGAATGTTTAAATAGGTTTCTTATCGTTCAAGCATCGAAAATTATAGCTGGAAAAGGATGATCCGAGTTCTGGAAAATCCAGCGTCATTTTTTTTTCGATCAGGTTATTGGACTCATCCGCAGAATCGTTTTGACTTTTTTTTTTTCAGATAAACCTACAAAAATGAGAAAAAAGTGTTAGAAAATTCAAAAAAATAAATAACTAAACATTAATATATAAAAACATAGGAAAACAACTGAAATGGTCAAAATTTGGTGTCTTGTTCTTTTGTCCGAAGTTTGAAGAAACTCTAGACAAAGAAGTAGACACCAAATACTTACCTGGTTTCGCTGGTTGTATCTGAACCATTGTAAACAACAGGAATGTTGTGTTGCAAATTTCCAAACTAAAATGCATAACGTGACCGAACTCGTGTAGAGTTGCCTACGTATCTCGGCATGAGAATCAGGTCAAACGTAGTTCCAAGCAAATGGACCATGATGAAATGAGTATTGAAACTTGTAAAATTCGAGAACGGGAGATAGAAGGGTGCCCGGTGGAGGCTGAGACTCACCAACGTGAATTTAAATATCAAGAAGGGAGATAGAAGGGTGCAGAGGTGAGACTCACCAACAAATTTAAATTTGAAGAAGGGGATAGGGAGGTGAGACTCACCAACATGAAATTTAAATACCAAGAACGGAGATAGAAGGGTGTGAGGGAGACTCACCAGAAATTTAAATTTGAAGAACTGAGATAGAAGGTGCAGAGGTCGAGACTCACCAATAGAAATTTAAATTTGAAGAAGGGATAGAAGGTGTGGAGGTCTGAGACTCACCAAATTTAAATTTGAAGAAGGGATAGAAACGGGTGAGACTCACCAACAAAATTTAAATTTGAAGAAGGATAGAAAATGGAGGTCGAGACTCACCAAATGAAAATTTAAATTTGAAGAAGGGGATAAAAAGGTGAGACTCACCAACGTAAATTTAAATTTGAAGAAGGATAGAAATGGAGGAGACTCACCAACAAAATTTAAATTTGAAGAAGGGATAGAAGGTACCATGAGGCTGAGACTCACCAACGAAATTTAAATTTCAAGAAGGGGATAGAAGGGTACCCATGAGGTCGAGACTCACCAACAGAAATTTAAATACCAAGAACGGGAGATAGAAGGGTGCCCGGCGGAGGTTGAGACTCACCAACAGAAATTTAAATTTGAAGAAAGGGATAGAAGGGTGAGGTTGAGACTCACCAACATAAATTTAAATTGAAGGATAGAAGGGTGCCCGGCGAGGGTCGAGACAGAGCCAACAAATTTAAATTGAAGTGGGATAGAAGGTGTCTGGCGAGGAGTCAGCAACAACAAAAATTTAAATTGAAGCAGGGATAGAAGGTGCGAGGGTCGACAGCAGCCAACAAAAAATTTAAATTGAAGCAGGGATAGAAGGGTGGCGAGGGTCAGACAACAGCCAACAAAAATTTAAATTGAAGCAGGGGGATAGAAGGGTACCCGGCGGAGGCTGAGACTCACCAACAAAAAATTTAAATTGATTTTCCAAACTTAGACTATTCAGTGGGATTGGACCCAAGCCTGAATGACTAGATGGAAAAATGCAAATATGCTATTCAGTGGGATTGGACCCAAGCCTGAATGACTAAACATACGATTCAGTGGGATTGGACCCGAGCCTGAACGACTAAAAAAAACTATTCAGTGGGATTGGACCTTGAACGACTAAAAAAAACTATTCAGTGGGATTGGACCCAAGCCTGAATGACTAAAAAAAACTATTCAAGGATTGGACCCAAGCCCGAATGACTAAACATACTATTCAAGGATTGGACCCGGAAATCTAATGACTACTATTCAAGGATTGGACCCGAATGACTAAACATACTATTCGGGATTGGACCCCTAGCCCGAATGACTACTATTCAGGATTGACCCAGCCCGAATGACTACTATTCAGGGATTGGACCCGAAAGCCGAATGACCAAACATACTATTCAGTGGGATTCGAATGACTACTATTCTGGGATTGGACCCGAATGACTAAACATACTATTGGGATTGGACCCGAACGACTAAAAAAACTATTCTGGATTGGACCCAAGCCCTTTGAATGACTAAAAAAAAACTATTCGGGATTGGACCCCGAACGACTAAAAAACTATTCAGTGGGATTGGACCCAAGCCTGAATGACTAAAAAAAAAACTATTCAGTGGAATTGGACCCAAGACTGAATGACTAAAAAAAACTATTCAGTGGGATTGGACCCAAACCTGAATGACTAAATGGGAGAGATGAAAATATAAATGCTGGATTGCCAGACTTTGAAAAATAAAACACAAGTTGTTCAAACATGATAAATGTAAAATGCAAGTAATGATGCACTCGATGAAACGGTGCAATTCTGATTTTTGATTTTCTTGACTTGAAAAGTAAGTGATTGATAGGAACAATGACTTCTTTTCCTTTTTCCTTTTCCCTTTTTTTTTCTCTTTTTTTCTTTTCTTTTCTTTCCTTCTTCTTCTCTTTCTTTTTTTTTCTTTTTTTTTCTTTTTTTTTCTTTTTTTCAAAAATTGATGGATTTTGGAAAGTTGAAGAGTGTAACTGAAACCCTTCCTCTACAGGGTTGGAACAAATCCACATATGTTGCCATCGTCTTGATCTGCAAATCTTTTCCGCGTAAATTAATTTTGAATGCATTATCCAAAATTGAGATCACTTCTCTCAAAACAAATTGCCCTGTCAATCGAATCGTTAACCCCGCAAGTCAATGAAATATTAACCAATTAGTCCATGGAAATTCAATTCCTCTTTTTTTCTTTTTGTTTTTTAATCATAAAGTGTAAAAAACTCTTGTGATCACAACTGTTAGCCATCAAAACAACTAAAACGTATGAGAATCATGCAATAAAACACATTCATCAGATATTCGTGCTCACGAAACATTGCTTGTTCTCAAGTAGTAGGAAATATTCATCAAAAACAAGTTATGGGATTGAAATAAACCATGCGATCTTGGAAATCCAAATCCTCATAAACCAGGCAAAACCTTATGATGCAATTATTCAATTTGCATCAAATACTCATAATATCAAGTAAAAGAGAGACAATTATACCTCAATTTTAACAAATCAAACTTGATTTCTCACTTTCACCAAATTTTGCAATCAAACGACTCATATAGTCAATTCAAGCTTGCCTTTTCCATATTTTCTCAGATTTTACTGCTAAAAGGATTTCAAACACATCCTCTTATTCAAATTGCAATAATGTCTTTTGAAAAATCAACACTTTTAGGTGAAGACTCGTGTTACCGACATATGCCTTCTTGCTCAAATAGTAATGATGTCTTTTGACGCCAAAATCAACACTTTTAGGTGAAGATTCCTTACTCAACATTTTACTTGTTCAAACTGCTTTTGCATACTGTAATTCAAGCACCGCTTTTACTAAAGTTAACATTTGTAGATGCTAAACCTCCGGTTACTTAGTACTAGAATCATTGGAGTAGAATTTTAGCTTTCACTTTGCTACATTTTCTTGCTTTTTTCTTTTTTTTCTTTTTTTTTTCTTTTTTTTTTCTTTTTTTTCACATCGATTGAAAAAGGATCATTTGCCAACTATATCAATCATTTTCTTGTAAAATCCAATAAAAGAAGAAATCTCATTCAATAGGGAAAGAAACTGAGGCATAATTTTCCCTATTTTACAAAACATACTTTCTAAAATGCCAATGTCTTAATCACATAACAATTATTTCCCGAAGTAAGATGGAAAAGGATTTTTCAGATCACACTGGCTTTATTTCGTATGAAGAAAGCAGTTGCAACCAAAATTGGACATTTGCCCCTTTTTGAATCGAATTTCGAAAAACAAATCAATTTGTGAGGCAAATGTGCAATTTAAAAATTTTTTTTTATTTTTTTATTTTTTTTTTTGTTTTTTTTTAAACATAAATAAACCATATAGGCACAAAAAAGCCAAATTTAAACAAACATATACCTCCCTATGGAGCAATTTTAACTAAAAATATTTCTAACAGTTAAACCTATGTCGCAAGATCAAATATAAAAAAGTGAAATAAAACAAGAATGAGATAAACTGCAAATCGTGGGATAGGTCGGTCATCCCCTCAAATCCACCATCACCTCCGGTGGCCTCTTGGACAAGCCGCCAGTGAATGTCAAACACGCCCACGCTTCGTAAGAAAAGAATTTGAAAAGAACTGTGGGTTATAACACCTAGTAGTGTGCGTATGAAACCCCCGTTTTCCCAGATTTTTCCGAAAAGGCACTTGTCCTTCCTCAATTAATCAATTTTCAAAATGATTTAATCATACAGTCTAAACATGACTCAAAATGAAGTTGGTCTCCTCGACTTGACCGATCAGTCACTTGTCCCTACTTCTCTGCAAAAGAAAAGAAATGGTGAAAAGAAATAATAATGCCGCCACCGTTTGACCCTTTTATCTCAAACAGCCCGTAAACATGAGTTCTTGGACGTCGATAAGCGGTGTCAGCTGAATTCCTTTTGTTTGACCGTGCGTGACTGCTCGCTGTTCGCTTGTTTCAACCCATATCACCCATACCTTCATGGTAATCTAAGAGGATTGTCCTTCATGAAAATGCCCTTTGATGAAAAATATGTGCAAAAATTTGGGGCCAAGGAAAGAAAATTTATTTTGACATCATGACCATAGAATGAATGCTAAACAAGACATTTTAAATCAATAAAGGCCAAATGCTAGAAAAATTATTTAACACAAAAAGCGTCGCACTTGACCCTTTTGGATATCATCTCCTTGGAATTTACTGACGGCAAGGGAGTGCTTGATATAAAGTAAACCCTGATAGACGTAATCACCGGCTTGCTTTGTCCCATGAACTCTTCCTTTTGCTTGCACTGTTGCTTTTCAAAACTTGCTTTAGTACCCTTTCAGATTTGCACGGAAGTTGACTGATAAGGTAGTCTAATGAAATGGATAGACTTAAACCCCAATTTCGTCAATTTAAACATGTTTGTTAAAGTGGTGGCATCAGTGAGACAATCCCTTCTGACAAAAATTCAGATAGAATGTATTTGCATCATTTGCCTTTTGATTGAGAAAGTTCTTTTCAGAAATTTTTGCAAAAAGGTGGAGGTCTATAACACGAGGCTTTTGCAAGGGAGTTAAGTGTGGTGTAAGGGCAGGTTTAAACTTGAATGCAAAAGATTTCTTTGTAGAAAATTTGCCCCAGTTTGGTCTTTTTTTTTTTTTTTTTTCAAAAATACAAAAATTGCCCCAGTGTGGGGTTTGTGATTCTCAAAGGGGGTTTGCTAAACAATTAATTGTTCTTTTATAGGCTCAAACAGGAGAACTGGGGGGTTGACGTGTTTAAACAAAAAGGAAAGGAATGTTGGCTTTTCAGACCACCCTTTTGCGGCAATTTCTAAAGAAAACTTTGCTCAATCATATGAAAAATCTTTTACACATGTCTGAATTGATTGGTTGAGGAAAAACCTGTCCATCCATCTCTATGAGAACTAATGCTCCTCCAGGTAGCATCTTTTGAATAATGAACGGCCCTTGGCAATTCGGAGCGAATTTCCCTTTAGCCTCTTCTTGTATCGGAAGGATTCGTTTCAAAACCTTGTCCCCCACTTCGAACCTGCGAGGTCTAACTTTCTTGTTATAAGCCCGAGCCATCTTTTGCTGGTAACATTGCCCATGACAAATGGCGTTCAACCTTCTTTCATCGATCAAAGACAGCTGCTCGTGACGTTGCTTGATCCATTCAACTTCTTCCAACTGAGCTTCCATTGGAATGCGCAAAGATGGGGTTTCAACTTCAGCAGGTAATACCATTTCCATCCCATACATGAGAGAGTAAGGTGTTGCCCTAATAGAAATCCTGATTGCAATTCTCCATGCCAAAAAGGGTAGTTTCTCATGCCAATCTCGGTGTGTTCCGATCATCTTGCAAATGATGACATCCAAGTTCATGAGATATCAGAATTTTCGTCCATCAAATTCCAAAAGGATGATGTCCAAGGGTCAAAGGTTTTTATTCATGATCATCCAAGAGTAAATAAAATAAATGTGCGAAAATAAAATGAGTGGACCATAACTGAAGGACAAAAGGAGAAATTTCATTTCATTTAGCAAAGAGCAAGATGACAAATAATACCATGGAAGCATAATTAAAGGCATGATTTTAAACAAGCAAAAAGTGAGGTAACAAGTGCATTGTTTTTGAAGAAATGATTGACATTAAAGCATAATTCATTTTTCAAGGACGACCCCCTCAGATTTACCAAAGCCTCCTCCGAGCAGGCAGACAATCGGTAGCCCAATTTTGTATGGCCTCTTAAGGAATCGAAGGAAACTCCACATTCTCCGTAGGATTGGTGTCAAGGGTGATCCCCACAAACGCAGTTGAGATAACCTTGTCTCTATATCATCATCGACCTTTCCTTAAATGATCCACCACTATCCTCATCTTCTTCTTTAATGAACTGAAAGCATGGTCAACAATTCTCTCCTCCACAATCCGATCATTCCAACGACGCTTTATGTTCCGGAAAGGGTTTCTATTGACGCTCGCCCTTGCTCATTTTTTCTTTCGTAACTATATCCCTGCATCCACCATGTCTTGAATTCTATGCTCGTGGCCCAACAATTAATCGTCGAATGACCCAGCTTCCTGTAATGATAAGCAGATGGTGGGATCATACCCGTAGGGGTCCTCTGGGATACATTTGGGAGGGACAGGCCAATTTTCCTACCGGCCTTCAACCGCTCATACAGCTGGTCAATGAGGTATGCCCAAATTGGTGAAAGTCCCAAAGGTTTTCTGTTTTGCATTTCATTATGCTCAAAAAAGAATTTTGGACAGGATTTTGTGAGCAGGTCTAGAGCATAGTTCGAATGGGGGGTAGGAGATAGGTCGGAAGTTGAAAACAAAGGGGGGTCCAAATGAATAGGTCGGCGCAGGCTCATGGCAGATGATAAGCAGTCGATGATAGGAATAAGGTAAGTATGAATTTGAATTGGGGGTGACCCTGAACTCTGGCCCGAGGTGGGTTGATCCCACACAAAAGCAGCTTCTCCTTCATTCTTTTTAAATGGGAGTTTCCTCCCACTGCCATTTTGCCCTTGCAATGCTTCCAATTGCTATTTCAGGGAGGTCACATTGACAATTTTTCCAGCTTTAACAAACTCATCATATTCCTCCAGCTTATTGACAATTGTAGCAAAAGAACTTCCAGTCATTCAAAAAATCTCTTCAAAATAAGTATGGTCATGTGCCTTGATGAAAGTAATGAACAATCTCTTCTTCGTCATGGAGGCTCAACTTTAGCAGCCCAACTTTCTCCATCGCTTACATATGACTTGTGATCTCTCAGGGTCTCCTTTGACTCCTTCCAATGTTGTTCGTGTTGTGCTAACTCACAATTGAATTCATACCGCTTCACAAAAGTCGCTGACAAATCCAACCAAGTTTTGATCTCTTGAGATTTCGTGTTCGAACCAATCCAAAGCATCTCCTTCTAGGCTCTCGGGAAACGTGACGATAGGCAAAGTTCTCATCATCCACCGGTTTACCAAGTTTGTTGGCAAACATTTTAAGGCCTTGGGTTACCGCATTCATCATACTTGCTGAACTTAGGGGTCTTGAAACCCATAGGTAGTCGGACGCCGAAATAGACACATGATCATCGTAATCCAATCCACCATGTCGGTTCGACCTTGATTCTTCTTTATAAACTCCTCAAACCTGTCTAATCTCTCTTCATCGATCCTTGTCGGCATGACAGGCTCATCTATCTCTGGCCTTCCTTGAGAGGCAATGTCCCATACAAAGGGTTCCGTGTGAAGATGAGGTTTGGTATGACCTGGGAGGTATGTTTAAGGTGAACTGGGTTGAGTATAATGGTTTGCCTTTTGGTTGGGCTCATCAAGATATAGTCGGGTGAGTGTATGGAAAACTGTGTTGTGGTGAGAAAAGTAATCTCATGAAGGTTAGAATAGGTGGAACAAGAGTGGTTTGAATATTGGTCGAGAAAAGGTGGATTACTTGTCACGGGGAATGCTAACAACACGTTCATGGTCATTCGAGGTACCACCTCCACAATGGCCACCAACCTGATCAATTACACGCCTTTGGCTGCCATCTCGCACTCATCTCATGAAACCTCCCAAGACTTCACTTAACTGAGCTCCCAAAGCAGCAAAATCGAAGTGACCAAAGCATTCCTATCTCGAGCCTTCCGAGCGTAACTCATGCTTACGGCTGCTTTGAGCTTTTGCTTTAGATCGGTAACGATGGGGCTTCTGCGTGAAGCTATTTTTAAAAGTACCTGAGTGGGAAGAGAAGCACACTTTTTAGAAGCTTATCCCAAAGGGGAGCTGCGGAGATTTATTTGAAAGAAAAAAAAGAAAAAGAACGAAGTTAGTGATTGCTTATATAATTCGGATGCATGTCCAGAGGGGCCCTTTATGCCAAGGGTAGGCCTAGTATGAAAAATGCAATCCTCTGGGGTATGCACCATACAATACCTGATGGGTCCGATCACTCCGTTGATATGCGATTAGTAATTGATCCACAGGGTTGACCAAAAGGATATGCACTGTTTAGGCATTATGAGGACGAAGTTCGAATGGATTCATTACTTTAACTGATATGTGAAAAGAGGTTAAAAGGTTAATTTAGCATGAAAAGGATTATTCTTGAAGGAATCGTAGTGCCTTGACTAGCCTTGAGGAAAAAATGGATCTAGTTCAAATGGATTGGACGGGATTGATGATTTACCCAAAAGTCGAATGGGTTCATTGCTTACCTGTAACTCCACATCTCAATTTTATTTGCAACACACTAGCTCATAAGCCTTCTAAAAATCAAAATTTGGCCTTGATAAAATCATTATTTCAACAATGAGAAATTATTTGTGACTTTTTCGATTTAGTGTCCTTATGCATGGGATTTTACCAACTTTGATAAAATGGCCAAAAAATGATTACTAGAGGTTTATATTCTAGCATGTGAAGGTCACTCCATATCTTCGGTGCCATCATAGAAGGGATCGAACCCTACCTTACCTTTGCTACCCCTTTGATGTTACTAAAACATAAACATGCAAGTCACATTGATTATATATCCAGACACAAGGTGGTTTATTCCTATCGTGGGATTCCCTAAATGGCATTCCCTCTATGGCTTATGCATGATGCCATTTTATTAAAGCAAGTAAAGGTGCAAAAATGAAACATGGCCTAAAGGAGCCCCATTTGAATGCCGGGGTAAGCCTAACAATGATGTGCAATTACAACTTAAATGCAATAAATTCAAACATGTGATAGCCTATCTAAAAGGATGGCTTGTCTTAAAAGAGTGTCAAGACCCTTATTTTCTAGAGTTTGTGAAATGCAAGAAAAGGGAAGACAACAAAAGGTTAGTTTAATCAACAGATATCACATAACACATTGGATCAACAAATTGCACAAAAATAAAGAGGGGTGGAATCCCTCCTCTCGTGTCTAGTGATTCTTAATAGGGTAAGGTAGACTCTACCCTAGGCAATTCTAACATGGATGCATGAGGTTGATCTCACTAATGCATCTAGACTCGATAAAGGTTACAGCTCCCAAACCTTGCACCAAAGGCAAGGTCATCAATCCAAATGCCTCAAGTCGGTGGTTAGTGATCCCCTAGACATTGCTACGCCGCCTACACGCCACATGTCCAAGTGGATCATCCTAATCCTAATAGAAGAGTGGCGACAAGCCACTAAAAGTAAAAAAGGTAGGGTCAAAGTAAAATACATATGCACGTATGAAAGTGATTCCCTTTTGAGAGGAGGGATTCAAATAACAAACATTCTCGACGCTCTAGAGTAGATGCACACCCACCCCAAATGCAAGGCGCGGTACAAGTAAATAAACAAACAATAATTCATTCATCATGTACGCGATGTGTAGGGAGTGAATGCACGGGAAAACCCTAAAAGAGAAAAGAAAAAGGAATGCAACCTAAAACATCCAAATGTGATATATAAGAAAGTTAGAAAACGAAATAATCAACTAAATCAAGTGCTCTGACCTCTTAGGAAAGTCCCCAAGTCAAGCCCCGCTTTTTTGGAAAAAAGGTGGAAGGATTGTGATTTTATTGGTTTTGAAAAGAAAGGAAAGGGGTCATGGGACTACAAAATGCACGGTTTGGACCCAAAACAAAAGTCTAGAAAAGGGTTTTTTAGAAAAAGTTTAGAGTAAGCCACTTGGTATGGATTTTAGGTGTACCAAGTCACCCAAAAGATTTTAAAAAATAAACAAAGAAAACCCTTTAGGCGACTCGGTCTTTGAAAACTAGAGAAAAGGTTTGGGGTCACGGTTGAAAGAAGGGAAGGCAAAGACTATGTTACCGCCTCTAAGGCACCCTTCTAACCTAGCCAAAGCTAGTTGCAAGATTTAGTTGAAAATTTCCTAATTCTAACTTTAAAATTTATCACATTTGGATGTTGTCTACATGGATGCAAAACCTAAACCTAATGTTGGATCGAGAGGGACAAATGTCTCCTTGAGGTGTGATTGGAATTGATCACATTAGTTGTGTCATCCAATTTTGATCCCTCGAGGAGGTCCGCGAAAAATGCAAATTATGAGACTCGAACAAACAGAAGTAGGATTTTCAAAATGCAATCTTTATAAAATATCAAGAGAAGAAATTGATTTTGAAAAGATCAATTTTAAATGCAAAGAGAACTTGAATTTTCAAAAGGTGCAATTTAAGAAAACAGTTTTTGATTTTGAATTGCTAAACATAAGAAAGAAACTTGCCTTTTAAAGGATGGTTTTGATAGCTTTTGAAATAATGCACATGTATGTCCCAAAGAGGGATAATGCAACATAATGGGTGTGGGAACTAAGTTCGGTGACTTTAAATCTTCCTTTCATAGAAGGAAATAAAAGTGCTAAGGTTAGGGAAGCCATACTTTTTCCCTAATTCAAGGGAAATGCCTTAAATGCACTAATCTAAAAAAAAAGAAAAACTAAATGAGATGTCAGATACATGGATGGGGAATAGTAACATGCAAAATGGGAAAGAAACTCTAAAGTGAAAAGTGTGTGAAATTTGTATCTAATGCATGAACGGCGTTTAAGGGTCTAGCATTGGACTAGCCCTCATCAAAGGTTCTCACTAACATTGGATTAGTGAAATCGAAAGGAGGCTAGCGTTGGACTAGTGTGGTGGCGTCAATACATTTACACAATAAACATGTAGACAAGATAATAAAGCAAGTAAACATATAAACACATAACACATAGGCATAATATCTAGATGCAAGACCCTAGGAAAGCAAATAAACACATAATCATGCAAGCATGCAGAAATAAGCATATAAAACCTAATTATTACATTGGGAAACCTAAATACATTCTAAGGGAAGAAATTCAAATAATAATCTAACTATTACATTTGCTAGACTAAATACACCTTTTACAAAATTAAACCTATCTATTACAACTTGGCATAAAGGCCTCCAAATAATTTGCCCAAAATTAAATGACATAAATAAAGACTAGGCATGAATAAAGGCAAAGGAAAACTTAATTTAAAACATGCAAAATCATGCAAAAACATATAAAGAGCACATAATAGGGGAAAGAGGTTACCATCCCTTGATGTGATGCCTTAATCAAATCCTTAAATGATGGAAATGATCATCTAAGACTCAATGTCAACAAAAGGGATCAAGGTACCAATTTAAAGGAAAAATCAATCAATACAAAGAGAGGGTATCTAAACAGATTCCAAGCAACACGATAATACTAGGAAATAGAGTAAGATTCTGGAACAAAAGAGCAGGAAATATCAATGAATGACCAAATACGCCGCCTAAAGCATGAGTCCACAAGCATGCAAAAATCAAGTCCGTAGGGGAACGCGGACTCAGCCACAGTCCGCTCTTCCCATCTTCGAAATATCGAAGATTGCTTCCACAATATCACAAACCAAAAATATTGAGGAAGGGGATCTATTTGAAGCATTAAACAAAGATCATTCAGATCATAAGAACAAAACAAATGAAAAGTGCCAAATCTTAAGCATCGACATCATCAAATAGACAAAAAGGGAAGGGAAGAATCGCCATGGGGGGTAGAACGCGAGGTTACGCTGACCGGCTGCGTAACATCCCAACGCGTTTCTTCATATCTTCGTATTCAAAGCGAAGCGGGCGCTTAAATAGTCCACGCAAGAGGTCCGCGTTTCTTCACAACTTCAAACATTCAAGAGGAAGCTGGACCGTTAGCGAAGTCATCCGCTGCTAGTAGTCTGCTTTCACATCTTCAAAACGTGAAGAACATTTTTCCAGAAATTTCGGGGAATCACAACAAAGACATCACGAAGCATCAAACGTCTGATTTTAAACGTAAAAACAAATCTAATAGCCTTACCAAGGCTTTATAAACACAACATGCTCATATAACAACCGATAATCATCATCAAATATCATAAACTAAAAGAAAACTATTCAAGACCTTGGTTCCACCAAAGGTCCAAATTTCGATAATTTAATGATCAAAAATGGTAAATAGAGTAGAAGGATGTTACCTGAACCGGAAGCTTTGAATTTAAACAAGAGAAGAGCAGAAATTCCAAGAATAATCTTCCCAAGTATGAAACCCTAGCTTTTCCCTTTCTTCTTCTTTTCTTTTTCTCTCAATTCCCAGCCTGCTTTCTTACCTTTTTTCTCTCTCAAAGCTCTCCTAATTTCCAGAAAATCCCCTCTCTCTGAAACTCTCTCTTTGTATTTTTGATTGATTTTTTCTCTTGTCATCCTTTTTCACCTTTTCCGAAAATGAAGAACATGAAGAAAAAAGGTGCAATTTAAGAAAAAACAGTTTTTTGATTTTGAATTGCTAAACATGAAGAAAGAAACTTGCCTTTTAAAGGATGGTTTGATAGCTTTTGAAATAATGCACATGTATGTCCTAAGAGGATAATGCAACATAATGGGTCTGGGAACTAAGTTCGTGACTTTAAATCTTCCTTTATAGAAGGAAATAAAAGCTGCAGCTAGGAACCATACTCTTTTC
Source organism: Gardenia jasminoides (assembly GCA_013103745.1). NCBI lineage: Eukaryota > Viridiplantae > Streptophyta > Magnoliopsida > Gentianales > Rubiaceae > Gardenia > Gardenia jasminoides. Next base: position 16,130,266 of record CM023096.1, read on the forward strand.
CCTAATTCAAAGGGAAATGCCTTAAATGCACTAATCTAAAAAAGAAAAAACTAAATGAGATGTCAGATAATGGATGGGGAATAGTAACATGCAAAATGGGAAAGAAACTCTAAAAGTGAAAAGTGTGTGAAATTTGTATCTAATGCATGAACGGCGTTTAAGGGTCTAGCATTGGACTAGCCCTCTCAAAGGTTCTCACTAACATTGATTAGTGAGAAATCAAAAGGAGGCTGTTTACTAGCTTGGACTAGTGTGGTGACGTCAATATATTTACACAATAAACATGTAGACAAGATAATAAAGCAAGTAAACATATAAACACATAACACATAGGCATAATATCTAGATGCAAGACCCTAGGAAAGCAAATAAACACATAATCATGCAAGCATGCAAAATAAGCATATAAAACCTAATTATTACATTGGGGAAACCTAAATACATTCTAAGGGGAAGAAATTTGAAATAATAATCTAACTATTACATTTTCTAGACTAAATACACTTTTTGCAAAATTAAACCTATCTATTACAACTTGGCATCCAAGGCCTCCAAATAATTTGCCCAAAAATTAAATGACATAAATAAAGACTAGGCATGAATAAAGGCAAAGGAAAACTTAATCTAAAAACATGCAAAATCATGCAAAAACATATAAAGAGCACATAATAGGGGAAAGAGGTTACCATCCCTTGATGTGATGCCTTAATCAAATCCTTAAATGATGGAAATGATCATCTAAGACTCAATGTCAACAAAAGGGATCAAGGTACCAATTTAAAGGAAAAATCAATCAAAAATACAAAGAGAGGGTATCTAAACAGATTAGGATGTAATTTCCAAGCAGTTGAAGAGTTGCAGTGATTGCCATACAACCAGAACCCCCCTGTGGAGGGGAGGTCCAGCTGGTCCCAAGTCACTGTGCAATGCATGCGGGATCAAGTACAACAAGAAGAAGAGGGAGCTTTTAGGGACCTGGAGGGTAGAAATGACAAGGGCAAGAAGAAGAGAAAAGAGCAGCAGCACAGGGAAGCGGTCCATTCCTGATCTCTTCCCTTTCTCTCTCACTCTCCCACAGTTTTTCTCCTCCCACTCTCCCCATCTCTCACTCCAAAGCAAAGCCCGAGCAAAAAGAAAAATCTGAATCTGATCACTTATTAGTAGTCATTACCATGAGTAACTAGCGTATGGAGGAAGAGGAGTAGAGTTAGAACTAGTCCTTTCGGGTTTTTTATTTTTCTCTGTAATCTTATGTTGTCTACCTCTGCGGTTTTCGTGATTTGCAGATTTCTTCTTCTTCCTCTTCTTCCATTTACTGCCTAGTTCAAATATTTAGAGAGAGAGTTTCAGAGAGAGGGGATTTTCTAGAAATTAGGAGAGCTTTGAGAGAGAAAAAAGCAGAAGAAAACGGCTGGGAATTGGAGAGAAAAAAGAAAAGAAAGAAGAAAGGGAAAAGCTAGGGTTTCATACTTGGGAAGATTATTCTGGAATTCTGGCCTCCTCCTTAGATTCAAGCTCCGATCTGTAACATCCTTCTACTTTATTTACCAATTTTTGATCGTAAAATATCTGAAATTTGGGTCTTTAGTGGAACCAAGGTCTTGAATGGTTTTTCTTTTAGTTTATGATATTTGATGATGATTATCAGTTGTTATATGAGCATATTGTGTTTATAAAGCCTTGGTAAGGCTATTAGATTTGTTTTACGCTTAAAATCGACGCTTGATGCTTCGATGATGTTGCTGATTCCCGAGAAATTTTGGAAAAATGTTCTTCATGTTTTGAAGATGTGAAGAAACGCTGACTACTTGCGCTGATGACTTCAGAACGGTCCGCTTCCTCTTGAATGTTTGAAGTTGTGAAGAAACGCGGACCTCTTGCGTGGACTACTTCGCGTAACTACCCGCGTTTCTAACCTGACAGTTCTCCCCTTTCCCCCTTGTTGTCCATTTGATGATGCTAATGCTTATGATTTGATCTTTGTGGGTTTAGCTTGTTTTGACATGATCTGAATGATGATGTTTGATGCTTTGAACGGATCCCATTGCCTCCGAATATTTCGTTTGTGTTATTGTCTGAAAAACTGGAAGCAATCTTCCTGATGTTTTGAAGATGGGAAGAGACGCGGACTGTTACGCCTGAGTCAAGGCTTCGTCCAAGGCTGCTTCCTGAACTTGATTTTTGCCTGTAATGCGGATTCGTTGCCATCAGCGTTTCTGGTCCGCGTAACGCTCTATTTCTCGTTGATATTTCCTACTCTTTTGTTCCAGTAATCTTACTCTATTTCCTAGTATTATCTGGGTTTGCAGAATCTGTTTAGATACCCTCTTTGTATTTTTTGATTGATTTTTCCTTAAATTGGCTTGATCCCTTTTGTTGACATTGAGTCTTAGATGATCATTTCCATCATTTAAGGATTTGATTAAGGCATCACATCAAGGGATGGTAACCTCTTTCCCTATTATGTGCTCTTTATATGTTTTGCATGATTTTGCATGTTTTTAGATTAAGTTTTCCTTGCCTTTATTCATGCTCTAGTCTCTTTATTTATGTCATTTAATTTTGGGCAAATTATTTGAGGCCTTGGATGCCAAGTTGTAATAGATAGGTTTAATTTTGCAAAAGTGTATTTAGTCTAGAAAATGTAATAGTTAGATTATTATTTCAATTTCTTCCCTTAGAATGTATTTAGGTTCCCAATGTAATAATTAGGTTTTATATGTTTATTTTGCATGCTTGCATGATTATGTGTTTATTTGCTTTCCTAGGGTCTTGCATCTAGATATTATGCCTATGTGTTATGTGTTTATATGTTTACTTGCTTTATTATCTTATCTACATGTTTATTGTGTAAATATATTGACGTCACCACACTAGTCCAACGCTAGTCGTCTCCCTTTCGATTTTCACTAATCCAATGTTAGTGAGAACCTTTGACTAGGGCTAGTCCAATGCTAGACCCTTAAACTGCTCATGCATTAGATACAAATTTCACACACTTTTCACTTTTAGAGTTTCTTTCCCATTTTGCATGTTACTATTCCCCCATCCCGTATACGAAGCATCTCATTTAGTTTTTTCTTTTTTTTAGATTAGTGCATTTAAGGCATTTCCCTTTGAATTAGGGAAAAGAGCGAGTATGGCTTCCTAACCTTAGCACGCTTTTATTTCCTTCTATGAAAAGGAAGATTTAAAGTCACGAACTTAGTTCCCCACACCCATTATGTTGCATTATCCCTCTTTAGGACATACATGTGCATTATTTCAAAAGCTATCAAAACCATCCTTTAAAAAGGCAAGTTTCTTTCTTCATGTTTAGCAATTCAAAATCAAAAAACTGTTTTTTTCTTAAATTGCACCTTTTTTGAAAATTCAAGTTCCTCTTTACATTTAAAATTGGTCTTTTCAAAAATCAAATTTCTCTTCTCTTGATATTTTATAAAGATTGCATTTTTGAAAATCCTACTTTCTGTTTGTTCGAGTCTCATAATTTGCATTTTTTCGGACCTCCTCGAGGGATCAAAATTGATGACACAACTAATGTGATCAATTCCAATCACACCTCAAGGAGACATTTGTCCCTCTCGATCCAACATTAGGTTTAGGTTTTGCATCCATGTAGACAACATCCAAATATGATAAATTTTAAAGTTAGAATTAGAAATTTTCAACTAAATCTTGCAACTAGCTTTGCTAGGTTAGAAGGGTGCCTTAGACCAGTAACATCAATCTTTGCCTTCCCTTCTTTCAACCGTGGCCCCCGAACCTTTTCTCTAGTTTTCAAAGACCTGGAGTCGTCTAAAAAGGGTTTTCTTTGTTTATTTTTTAAAATCTTTTGGGTGACTTGGTACACCTAAAATCCATACCAAGTGGCGACTCCAAACTTTTTCTAAAAACCCTTTTCTAGACTTTTGTTTTTGGGTCCAAACCGTCGCATTTTTGTAGTCCCATGACCCCTTTCCCTTTCTTTTTCAAAAACCAATAAAATCACAATCCTTCCACCCTTTTTCCACGAAAAAACGGGGCGCGACACTCATTATTCAGAAAATTTCAATGAATCTTTGGCTGGTTTCTTTTCTAGTGAGAGAGATTTAAGACAAGGTGATATCATTGTTTTTTTTTTGGATAAAACATATTTCATTAACATATTGTTGGAAATTGTTCAGCACAATTGATATACATCGCTGTCCTAATGGCAGATAAAACATGCATTAAAATGATAGATCTATAATTTAATAGATACAAAAAATCTAAGAAATGTAAAACAGATCTAATAAATACAAGAAATTGTGAAGTCATCTTCTTATAGGATAAATCACTGTAGCTCACTTCTGTGCATGTTGCAATCGGCAGATCTACTAATCAGCAGTTATAAGCGCCAATAATGATGATGAGATCTGTCGATATAGACGCAAAGTCTAAACAAAAATTCAGATATGATAAATAGATATGAAATAAATTTGAATCTAAAAACCAGAAAAAACAACACAAAATCTCTATAGGAACTCCTAGGAGAACAGAAAATTCCCACTAGGAAACTTAGGAGAAACAGAGATCTCTAACTAAGAAAATTTAGGAGAGAATTTATTAGAAAATAATAATGGTCTCCCTCCCAATGAGAAAGTGTTTCAGAGAAAAGGAAGAATAGAGAGAAGTTGGAGAAAAGGAGTAGAGAGAAGTTTGAGGCAAGAAACAATGTAGTTGAAAAATTCATAAATTTCAATTCTATAGAGGATCGACCCTTGATAAACACATGCAAATTCTACAAGGGTGTTTAAGAAAATACTCAAATAGTGGAGTAAAAATAGTGCACGTTGAAGTAAGTGATGAATCCATGCATCCGCTCAAGCATACGGTCTCTAATGGTGATCCACACGAATTTCTTTCACCGAAACCTTTAAGGCTACTCAATCCTTGCTTGTGTTAGTGCTAACTAACCTTTGGTTATTGACACAAGAGGAAGAGAAGATTACTCAATCTCATAACTAGGGCTACTAAAAAATAAGCAAGAAGAAGAAATGATTTTTTTCCTCTTAGAACTCAAGAAAAACCCTAGCTGAGTTCCCTAATTTCTCAGCAAAATTCTGAAATGAATTTTCCAGAAAAATACCCTTAAAAATTGTGTCTTGTAACCTCTTTAAGCAAGAGTAATGTGAGGTGTTTATAGACGATTAGGTTGTCCCAAATCTGTATGGAAATCGGAGTTAGTTTTGTTAAGGATTTAGTTTCCTAATCCAACCACAACTTCTTGTCTTGAAAGAAACAATCATAATTGCACCATAAACCCTCAATGTTTAATTTGTCTCATAAATTAAATCATGAATAAACCCCTTCATCGATTCCAAGTCCCTACTTGAATCTAATTCAACTAAAGGAATTCTTAATGTGTGTGACTTATTAGGTTCTCAGTTACGTCGGCAATAAGAATAAGTCATAGTTCTCACTTAATAAGTGCTAGATAAATTAAAAATTCTTTTAATTTATTATTGATTCAATCAATCAATTAACTCATTCTTGTAGATTAAGATTGACATTTAACAATGCATCATGACCACCTAAGTAATGAGAAAGGTCAAGTGGATGACTTCACGTTTCAATAAACATTTACCATGTAATTTATATCTTTTCACCTTGCTTATCTCACATTAATCATCGAATGTGTTCAAATTTCATATATGATTAATGTATCTTCCTTGTACTAAAACATAACTCCAAAAGAATAAGTAATTAGAAACAACTTTCCAAGACTTATTCACTTAGTACTAAGATTTCTTGAGTTATATTTCCCAAGTGGCCAACAATGACATAACTTCTCTTCCATACGAGGTGGTGAATCGTTATAAATTTTTTACTACCTTTTCAAATTTCAAGTATATACCCAAATATTGATGATGTGAGCATTCCTTTTACAAGAACAATCATAAAACAAATGAAATATACACTTCAATATTCAAGGTACTATGATAATTTTAAGTCCAAAGATCACTTACATAAAATGTCATTTAGAGATTAGTTTTTTTGGCAAGAAAGTAATCTCTAAGTGGATCAATCTAGTGAATTTGATTTTATCATCAAGCACCCATATACTTGTTTAAGTATTTCACGCACCATAGTAGATGAGACCTACTGCTTCACCAATAGAAGCGACATAGTATATGCTAATCTAACCATATTAACAATGTTCCTTCTTCTTAAAGCTTCGACTAGGGATATTTAAGAATAAGCTTTATAATTGATCAAATAATCTCATCATCGTAACACTTATGATTTCATTGATCAAGTTTATTCTGGGGACTTTATTACACAAGTATAAAAATGCAAGTAATTAATGTGTTAAATGTGTCATTTATTTTAGCATAAATAATTCAAATACATATAAAAATCCTTTAAAGTGATTATCTTTAGGGCATAGACACTAACAATCATCTCACCTTATCATTTCCTCTTGGACATAGAAGTATTTAGCTTGAACTTGAATTAATATATCAAGCGCTATAGTTTTGATTATTACCCGAATATGAGACTTTGTGGATTTCTCATAATTGTTTAGCTGATGACCACTTTATTTTGTTTGTTGCTACTGACAGATTCATTAGTATTATTAAAGGAAAATTTGTAGGATTTTAGAGCTATGCCTTGTTTAATGCCTAATATTACTAAGAGTAAAGTTTCAGTGGCTGGTGTTGCTATCTAGAAAGGGGTTGTCATCTATTTAGAGATAGACATACAAATGTGTTCTTTACCTGTGAGATACTAGGTTGTTTCTTTCTTGTCCACTAGGCTAGTTACTAAAAACTGCTGAGCTATTATTGTTAAAATCCCGTGTCAGATGAAAAGGTGGGCTACTAAGAGATTGAGTTATGGCAGGAGGTTACAACTTATTAAATCTGTTTTAGTTAGTATACAATATATTGGAGTAGATTATTCATACTGCACAATGGTGTTATAAACAAAGTTGAGTTTTTTTTATCTATGAACTTGAACTAAGTAGGCCTCTCTGTTAGTGTGTGTGCTCTAAAGTCAATCAACTTCTAGGGTTTAATGTACACTTTAACTATTTATGTAATAATAAATGACATCTTTATCATATTGATTGCTTATATATTTATATAAGTATGATAAAACCCTTAGAATAAACCTAATCAATGAAATCATAAGATTTATGATGGTGAGGTTCATTCGATTTATAAATAAGCTTTACTCTTAAATATTTCTAGTCAAAGTATTAACAAGAAAGGGTATTGTTAATACGGTTAGACTACATATACTATGCCTCTTTTATAAGAGAAGTAGTAGACCTCATCTACTATGGTGATGTAAAAACAACTTTCAAATCGTCAAGAATTCTCAAGACCAGTCATGAATCCTCAAACTTAGTTTCGGTCGTGCAATATTTCTTTTATTTGTTATTAATTTTGATGAAGTTGTGTTGCATTAGTTGAGTTATTATTTTCATTAATTCTAATCTAAATGGGGCAAGTAATTTCGGCCAACTTTTAGCCTTGTTTGGATCGAATCTTCCTTATCCTAATTGCTTTAGGTTTCGAGTCTTGTAAAGTCTATAATAAGGTTTAGCCAAACATTATTTTCAGAGAGTTGATGAATTTTCCAGAAAATTGAGAGTGTTTTCTTATGCTTCTTGAAGCAAACCTTAAGCATGTTAGAAGGTTTCTAAGTGTTCACACGACTTTATCAGTCAAGTAGTTACCTTGATTGTGGTGTCGGTCTACTATCTTTCTCATTCTTGTGTGGTCCAAGTACGATTAAGAACTCCATTGCCACACTAGATACAAACTTCTAGATCGTGTGGATCGTTCGTGGTTTGAGTCTCATCTGAGATAGGACGAGAATCATATCCCATGGTGTGTGGGACACGTAAACTAGTATATGGGTGCTTGATAGTATGATCAAATTCACCAGATTAATCTGCATAGAGATATCCTTTAAGTGCCAAAGGATTAATCTCTAAGTGACATTTGTGTAACTGATCCTTAGATTTAAGGTTATCATGACTTCTTGAATACGGATAGTTATACTTTTTTTGTTATATGATTGTCCCTGTAATAGGGAATGCTCATATCGCTACCAAATAGATGTATACTTGAAGTATGGAAAGATGGTAAATAACCTATAAGGATTTACCGTCTCTTATGGAAGAGGAGTTATCTCATGTCTGACCACTTGTACAAGTATAACTCAAAAATTTAGCGCTAAGTAGGAGAGTTTTAGAAAATGTTTATAAGAACTTCTTGATTGGAATTATATTTTGGTACAAGAAAAGAGCATTAATCATATATTGGAATAGACACAACTTATTCTAAAATTAATGTGAGATAAGTGTGGTAAAAGAATATTAGTTACACGGTAAATGTTCACTGAAAAGTGAAGCTAGCCACTTGATTTTTCTCATTACTTGGGTGATCATGATGCATTACTAGATGCCAATCTTGATCTATAAGTATGAGTTAATATATTAGTAAAATCAATGATAAATTAAAAGGAGTTTTAATTTATCTAGTTCTTATTTATTAAGAATTGTAACTCATGCTTATTGCCAATGTATATGAGAACCTAATAGGGAACTTCTTTATCTGGATTAAATGAATTTCAAATGGGACTTAATAAATAAGTTTTTATAACTTATAGTTTAATTTTAATTTATAAGACAAATTAAACTTGATGGACACATAGTACAAATAATTTTTAATTTTCCAAATACAAGAGTTGCATTAGAATAAGGAAACTAAATTCCATTGGAAACTGGTTTCAAGTATTCATTAGGATTTGATAACTTATTTGTTTATAAATAATCACTAAGTTTTTGCTAGCAAGATGAATCAACACACAAATTATTTTATGAGATTTTTGAGAAAAATCTTGAGAGAAAAATACCCAAAATTCATCCAAGAAAATATGGGCAAATTGCTTCTCTTATTTCTCACATTAGGATAAGTTTTTCATGGTGAAAAACTAGGGCTATCTCAATTGACTTGTGTGTGGTTGTCTTGAAAATAGTTAGCACTAATCTAGTTTAAACTAATTCAATGTTAGAGGTTCTAGCTAAGGAGGTTCGTGTGGATTATCATTAGAGGCTGGACGCGTGTGTGGTTATGTGGATCTCTTTGCCATCCTCTGTGTCAAATCTCTACCATGTCAAAGATGTGAAGGCCTAAAAATTCTATTTTTATTTAAAAATATATAATAATATTTATATTGTGTTTATTCACTAAAATATTAGTGAATTTGTACTTTTAATTATTATTTTCTAATTTAGAGAATTTTTCAAGAATTATTTGCCCGTGTTTGGTTTCGGCCAGTTTAAGCATCAATTTTTGTTCCGAAGCAGGAATAGTAACTCTAAGATGAAACCGAGCATATGTGGAGATATTATAGAGATATATTTAAGGTTGGATAGTGTCAGAAGGAGACAAACCAGTAAAAGTTAGAGTGTCGTGCGTCGACGCGACAAAAAGTGGTCATTTGACCACTTTTCCATAAATTAAGGGAGACCACACCTTTTGTCCTTATAAGTCTTGTTTCTTGCTTCCTTGCTTCATTATTTTCAGCTTAGAGAGAGAGGGAGCAGCCGAACTTGAGAGAGAGAGGATAGAGAGATTTTTTCCAAATTTTCTTATTCTTCTTCTACTTCCTCAACTTTGTGAAGTTTCAAGACTCCATTGAAGGCTTTAATCTTGCTTCTTCTTCTTCCTTTGGCTGCTGTGAGAGAGAGAGAGAGAGAGAGTGTGTGTGTGTGTGTGTGTGGTTCAAAATTGAGAGAGAGAAAAGAAGAGGGAAGAAAGCTTCTTCTTGCTTGGCATCTTCTTGCTCTTGAGGTTTGCAGAGAAAACATCAAAGATCAAGCTAGATCTTGGTTAAATTTAAAGGATCTCGAGGAAAACAAAGCTTGAAAGATCATCCTTGTGGGGAGCATCACAAGATCTTACTTGATCTTGTTAGATCTAGATAGATCTTGAGGTATAACACTTAAAACTCTTAGTTTTAACTTTAGTAGTGTTAGATCTTTCAGATCTATGGTTTATTTCTCTATAAATGCTTATGTTTGGAATATTTGAGTTGGGATCTTGAATTCCCAACTTAGGTAGTAGACTTGAGGTGACTTTTAGATAGCGGACTTGAGGACCTGATTGTGGCTGTGGTTGTTGTTTATGAGATGGGTTCATTTTGTGGCTAGAAAGTAGGAATGTTGTTGAAAATTTTGAAGAAAAGTAATAAAGGCTGGCCGAACCTATGCTTGAAGGTTTTGACTTTTGATTTCAAAATTTTATGATATTTCTTGGTTAGATTTTTCTTAAATAAATATGTATTATGTTCATTTATGAGTATGTGTTTAAATAGAGTTAAAATCTTGAACTTTAATGGTGAAAAGTTGAGTTTTCACTAAATTTTGAGGTAAATAAGTTATATGGACAGATTTGAGGGTTTGAGTTGTTTCATCTATTTTCATGAATTTTGTACATTGAGACTTGGTGAGAATTGTTTTAAACTTGTGTTAAAATTTTGATTAAAAGTTTAGTGTTGAGTTTAAACTCGAATAAGTGATTTCCGAGGTGAACTGTCTCACTATATTTCCTTGTACTAAAAATTTATTAGTCGCGAGAATGGAGTACATCGATAGAGTGGATTGGTTATTTGATGTCTCAATTTGAAAATGGAATCTTTTAAGATGATTTTTGACTTGAATGACTACTTTTCATTCGAGCAAAGTTAGAGGAATTTTGTGAAGAATTTTGATAAAACAAATAAATAAGCTATTTGAGTTTAGTTTCGTTATTTGTGAGGCGAAACTTATTTCCTCTTTTTACTCGATTATAGGAAGTGGGGAAGAGTTTGAACTAGATCCCAATTTGAAAATCGAACCTTGTTACTTTGGTGAGTTTCCATGCATGTTACTTGATTATGTGAATTTTACTTAGAATATGATTGATTAAGTGATTTGATATGAAAATTTGATTATTGAACCTTAAATGGAGTAGTGTGTACTTTATCACACTTACTCCTATTTGAGTGGAAAAATTTATAAAAGTGTTTCGTTGTGACATTTCAAGTATGTTTTGACCCTCTTGACTCGTGATGTGATCCTGTTTTGGTTATATGATGTGATGTAATATATTTGAATTTGTGATTCTCGAGAATACCTAAATCCCCTTGGTATGTTATCGAATTGAGCCTTTGGGAAGGCCCAAGTCGAGGAAATTTAACAACCTTGGCCTACGTGATGTGTTGTGTGCTCTGGACTTGGCATATGGCCTTGTCCCTGTTGAAGAGTAATACACAAACATATAAGTTTATGTGAGGTGGGCGGGCTAGGACGGGGGTTTTGATGGAGAAAGGTGTAAGTGGTTGTCTACTTGGTTTTGTATGTGAAAGTTGATGGAGTGTCAACTACGTGATTTGTGCACCAATCCATGAACGTGCTCCAGCTTCGAGAACTTTAGCCCCTGAGGGCTACCCGTATCCGATCTTTGTGTTGTTAATTGTTTTCCTTATTTGCATATTTCTAAATATGAATTTGCAGTGACAATCTCATATGTGTTATGTGCTTTGCATGCCTTTTTGGAACTCACTGGGATTTTAGCTCATTCTTTCAAATTTGTTTTCCTTAGCAGGGATTGAGAACCCAAGCGAAGGCGCCAACCATTAGAATTAGGGTTTTCTTTTGTATCTGGCTAGTGGAACTTGAATTATGAATTTGGGATATTGTATTGTGGAACTTTGAATGTGTAATTAAGTACTCTATGTATTTTGGGATTTTAAGGTTTGAGTAATGAATTTGTGAGTTATCGTTTGGTTTAAATTGCTATTGAAATTTTGGGTTTGTTAGATTGAAGTAGTTTGATTATGAGTTGACTGTAAGTATGGGATATTTTCAGTTTACTTCACTATTCATCTATTGCTATATCATCTACTCTTCTAGATTTCTATTGCTCATTTGTTTGACAAATTGATTGAGTAAGAAGTTGAATTTGTCATTGTGAAAAAGGGGCATTATTATTTGATTATTTTTAATCAACCTAATTTACCCCACTCTTATGTTATCTTTGGGCCTTACAAAATTTTAGCCAACAAAAACTAGTTTTGGTAAAGCTCCTTTGGCCGAATGTTGAGTTGAAAATTTCAGTTTTTAGAGCCTTTTCTTGAGTTAAAATTTTGTCAAAACAACGGCCCTTAAATGCACCTGGAGTGGAGTTACAAAACTGGTTTTAAAAGAAGGGAAAATAGAGAACTTTCGTAATGTATATTGTTGAAAATTTTGTATGACAGATTTTGAAAAGCAACTTTAGAAAAACTGTTATATCTTGGTGTAAAAAAATCCAAATTGAGCTCCGTTTATTGCGTTTGAAACTAAACTCAAATTTCTTTCAGTAGTATAAAATTCAAGTGCTAGTTCGATTTCTGTGAAGTTTGGTGAATTTTCAAACTTGACTAAAATTCATGACTATTATGCCTTGTTTTTACTATAGTAGAAACTTTAAACTGAAATTTGACTAGTTTTTGATTTTAATCTTGTACAAGTGTCTTCTAAAAAGTTTTAGTTCATCGAGTCTATTTTCCAACGGTATAAGACTTGCAAGTTTTGGACTTATAGCACTCTAGTTATGTTTTTTCAAAAAATGTCGCATAAAACTAAATATTTTCCTAAGGAAGTTATGAAAGTTTAGAAATGCCTTGGAAACATTTCCTGATTTTTAGACCCAACCTTTTGATTATTTGTACACCATTCCATACTTGGGAAATGGATTTTCCAACCAAATGACATTTCTTTTGACGTGGAATGGGGAAAACTTGATTTTTCGAAGTTGACCTTGGTTGAATACTTAGGTAACTTTGATTATGCATGTCTCAGGTGACAACGTGGACGTCAAGGAGCTTGATTGACTTCTTGATTTGTTCTCACTTGCTCTTAACTTTTGGTGAGTGTCAAGTGCATGTTTCATGTTAAAATGTTGAAATGATACTTGAATAAATGTTATGTGATTTCGTGATTTGTAAACTTGCCGAGATGAGGGTGTACTTTATCGCTGTCGTTCTCTCTCTTCCTCTTATTTGGTTATTTGATACATGTGATATGAATTGGTATGACTTGTTATTGTACTTGAATATGCTTGTAATTCGGGAGCACTGGGCGGCAGTATGTACCACACCTTAATTGGTGAGAGGTGCCTCTCATCCCGACTCAGTGCTATGATCGAATCTAAGTCGATTGGAGCGTTGTCTCATCGACCAATTATGCTTATGGGGATGCCCCAACCCATTGGCAATCCTTGTAACTCGACCTGGCAAGGGTTTGGTCAAGGAACTTGGAGAACCATGGGAAAATATTATAGTTTGATCTTTTGAAGTCTTCCTTGGTATACTCAAATAGTATTACCACCTCGTGCTTGTTTGGTTCCGAATTCGAGACGGTGACATGGTGGTTGGAGAAAGTAAGTAGAGTTCTACGGACTTGTTACTACTTGAGTTGACAGAGGGTCGACTAATGATGACTTGAACCGGCCGCGATATGGAAATAGCTCCTGAGAGCTCCTGTATCCTTCTACTTGTGTTTTAATTCCAACTTGCTCACTTATGTGTTAGTTTTATCAAGTGTGCTATTTACTTGGTTAATTACTTCTTACTTGCTTGCTTGTTTTCTTGGCCTCATTGAGCGTTGGCTCACCCTGAGTTGTTTTTCCTTAACAGGTTTTGGAAAGTGGAATTTGGAAGCTATAGACTACTGGTTTTAGAAGATATCTCTTGTATGACTTTTGAGAAAATTGGAGTGTCAACGTTACTATGTATAATAGCAAAAGGGTAGCCCCAAAGGATTATGGCGTGTATATTTGAAGTATTTCTTGAATCCGTTATTTAAGTTTCACTTGTGAGCATCTATTAAGTTAGAATGAGTACGTGAGTCCTCACGAGAGTTGGGCAAGCGTCCCGCTAAGACCTTAGGATTCGCCTTAGGGAGAGGTAGGAGCGTCATAGTTTTACTCTGACTGATTATTAACTCCTAAAAGTCTATCTCTTGATTAACTATTCAACCTAAATTACCCTGACACAGCAGTAACCCATAGATTCTCTGAATTTAATGACTAGAATGATGCAGTCTAATCATATCTTTATTAACTGGCAATGTAGGTATTGACGTAATCCCAATTTAACCTAACAATAGCATTAAAAACTAAGAACCAGCTAAAAATCACAATAATTCATGACGTACGCGGTCATTTAATCAACACTATAATTCCTCAAAGGGTTCGTAAAAGGGAACAACCAATCACCAGCCTTGTTTGCCACTCATAAATATTAAAACATAACAATTACGGATCAACATTAATATTCTTGTAGGAATATACACATATAGAGAATAATAGGCCGCTTACTCTACCATAAATGCATAAACATAATAAAGGAATCAAGGAATTATAGATAGCTAATCAAAAGTTGGAACGATCAAACCGAGCTCACAATTGTGGAGCCACCACTTCTATCCTTGGCTTGAATGAGAAATTTAGCTAGACAACATCATTGTTTCAGCAAAAGAGATATTCATCTAAAGAAAGAAATTCTAACTAATCTACCCTACTTCTAGAGAATGAATATTTGTAGAGGAAGCGTTGCTCTGTTATGTGCTTTAACAGCTCTCTCCCCTGCTGACTCCTATTATATGTATTTATGGATTTCCCAAGTAGGGTTTCCAGGATGAGGTCGAGTAGCCCACTTCACATCAAAGCTCGTATGACCAGGGGATGTGGGGTCCTTAGATAGGCTGCAAGGCATGCCCATCTTCGCTTAATGCTTCAATGTAGCTAAAATCAGCTCTGGCTTGAATTGGCCCTAAGTTCATCCCCTATCACAGCATCGATTAGCTGCTAGTTTCTCAACTTAATATTCTTCTTCTAATTGAGCTCCTTTTGTAACATTTTCACTCCAAGTGCTATTTAACCTAACAAAACAACAAAACATACTTGAGTAGCTCTTTCAAAGATCAAAACTCTATAAAATATAGTGGTTAGAGAACATAGAAACATAAAAAAGATGACACATCATCCTACTCGAAGGGCTCTAGCTGGTGCCAATACCTAAGGTAGGCAGCAAGGAATGCTATGGTTCAGATTTTTGGTGGCAATGCAGCACCAAAACCCTGATGACCCTATTTTGAAATAGTTCAACGATGCTAGTCCACCTATTTTTGAAGGAGCTTCAGATCCTTCAGTAGTAGAGAAATGGATAGCAAGGATGAAGAAAATATTTGAGAGAATAAATTGCACTGACCAGCAGAAAGTGCCCTAAACCACCTATAAGCTGGAAGGTGAAGCTAATCATTGGTGACAGATAGTGCTATGCATGCAACCAGTAGGTGGCCCACCACTAATAGTGAATAGATTCTTAGAGCATTTTAATGAAAAGTACTTTCCTGAGAGTGTCTGGGGAAAAAACCAAATTGAATTCGTAAGCCTAAAGCACGAAGATATGACAGTGGGCAGTACCAAGCAAAACTTATTGAGTTATTCTTTATGCTCCTAATGTGGTGAATACTAAGGCAAAATGGCCAAATGATTTAGGAAAGGACTTGTCGCACCCCATTTTTTGAAAATAAAAGGAAATGGTATTTTAAAAAATAGGTTTTTAGTTTTTGAAAAATAAAGGAAAAAAGGCCAAATTGGGACTTTAAAAGTACGACAATTTGGGCCCAAAAAAGAGTCTAAAAGGGTTTTGTGAAAGGAGGAGTCGCCACTTGGTATTAAGTTTTGGTGTACCAAGTCATCTGAAAAAAGTTTTAAAAAGATGAAAACCCATTTTTAGACAACTCTAGATCTTTGAAAATGAGAGAAAAAAGTTCAAGAGTCATGATTGAAAAAAGGAAAGGTAAAGGTTCGATCGACTCAAATGCTAAGGCGCCCTTTCAGTCTAAACTAAGTTAGTTGTGAGATTTAGTCAAAATTTTCCTAATATAACCCTTGAACTTATCACATTTGGATATTTCTACGTGGATGCAAAAATCTAAACCTAAAAATAGGTATTGGGAGGGGGCAAAATATCTCTTCGAGGTTAAATTGGTACTAATGTATTAGTTGTGAAACCCAAGAAAAGATCTCGAAACAGTCATGAGTATGCAAAAATGAGACTCACGAAAATAACGATTTATATTATATAGGATATAAGTGATAAAGGAAAAAAAAAGGATGCAGCATAATGGGTACTGGGGATGAAAACTCGTGACTCAATTTTCCTTCTTATAGAGAGGGTGATAGCATGCTAAGGTTAAAAAATCATACTCAAAGGGTGACTCTTCCGAACCTATGCAAGCAAATAAACTAACTTACTTTTTCTAATTTCCTACATGAAATATGAGACTAAGTGAAATGATTCGCATGCATAAGGATAAGGAAATATAATAGGGGAATTAACATGCAAATGAAAAAAATTCTTAAAAATAGAAAAAAATGCATAAAGTAGCATGAATAGCACACAACCATGAGTCTAGCGTGTGGAAGGCCTAAGCATCTAGTATTGGACTGGCCCACTTCTACACATCCTCACTTGCGTCAGACTAGCAAAAATATCAGAAATGCCACAACTAACATTGGATTAGTGTATTGACATCATGCATTCATTATTATAGTAAAATAGGTAAAGCATCAACCAAAGCAAATAAACACATAAGAGTACATAGCACGTAAGTATGATATCTAGATACAAGATCCTAAGAAAGCAAGTAATGCACGTAAACACATAAACATATAAGCACACAAATCCTATCTATTACATTAGGAGACCTAATTATAATCTAAAAGGGGGATCTTCTGTTATAATTCAGGTATTCAACTACTTTTGAATAATTACATAACTTGAATTGCATAAATTAATAAAGTTCAAAACAAATAAATAAAAGTAGGAAAATAAAGGAATAAAATAAAATAAAATTAAAAAATATGTAAACACATAATAGCACACTAGTTCACATAGGAGCACACAATTTAAAAGTAATAGAGTTACCTCCCTTTGAAATAATGACTCAATGAGGAGATGGAAACAAATCTATTACTCACAATCAACAAAAGGGTCAAGGCACCAATTTACTTGACAATTAACCACCAGAGATAAAGTGTACAATTTATTGATGAAACTCACTAAATTCAAAACAAGTAATAACTACCAAAAGTGAATTAATTCACTTTAACACATTAATAATGAAAGAAGAACTTCAAGGAACACATATAACAAGTAAGATGTGTTTTAGAGAAGCGTAAGTAGCAATTAAGAGGGGAAACAATCATAATTAGAAAGTTAACATTGTATTAGGGACTAAATTGAAAAGATTGAAAAGTTGTTTTAGTGTTTTAACACAATTTTTCAAAAGATTAGGGGTCAAAATTAGACAAAATAAAATTTTAAGGGACAAAATGTAATTAAATAGGGGCCTAAATGAAAGAAAACAAAAGTTTTTAGGCCTGACTAAATTTGTTTGAAAACCTCGGGGTCAATCCATAATTCTGGGAAAAGAAAAGGCTAAGAGCACATGTTTGGGTCATTTCCAAATGTTGGGCAACACCCCTTTGACTTGGAGGAAAAATGCAGACCATCTCATGAAAGAAGAAACACATAACCCAATCAAAATTGAAGCAGGCTTAAAATTAGAGTAAATTACATTTAACCCCCGGTGGTTTTGACTGTTGTCACATAAACCCCCTAATTTTTGAAAATATTCAATTCACCCCCTATGGTTTTATGTAAAGTGGATTTACCGCTTTATATAAAAGTATAGGGGAAGTACGTGGACGATTGCAAAAATCACAGGGGGTAAAGTGGATATTTATATGAATCATAAAGGGGTTGTATGGATATTAAAATTTTATCACACGCACTTTTGGACCGCGTTTGGTACAAAATTGTACATTTCGTCCACTTTCCACTTTACATAAAACCATAGGGGGGTGAAGTGGATATTTTCAAGGGGTTATGTGACAACACTCAAAACCACAGGGGGTTGAATGTAATTACCCTTAAAATTAAAAACATACTTAAACTAATACCAACTACAAGCCCGAGTTAGAAATAAACAAAAGTCTTACCATAGAATATGCAAAAGCCCACGTACAAACCCAAAGTAAAAATAAACACTAGCTCAACCCTTTTATTTTTCCTTTCTTTTTTTCTAACTTCTTCGTCTTCTTTTCTAGCTAACTAGCAGCTCTCCTCATCGGTGACCATGCCTGCCCTGGCGATGTTGATGTCACTGGACCACTGTCAACTGCTGATCACCGGTGACTTTTCAGTCGCCAAAGTTCTCAAAAATACACCCCGGACTCTGTTTTTCACATAGAATCCATTTCCAAACTTAGATTTTATAGAAAAAATGAACGGATCACAGTGAAAAATAGCAAAAATAGCCTAGTTTCTCTCTTCTCCAAAGTCACTAAAATCAAACCCAAAAATTAACACAAAATACACCAATATGCTCCTTATAAGATGGGAAATTCAAAACAACCATTAAATCCAAAAGGAGAGGTCATGGAATTATAAGTTAATATGCAAAAATTAAAATTTCTTCTTGAAACCCATTTGCCAAATTTTTAAAAGCTAAACCCAATGAAATAGAAAAGGGAGGACCTTGGGGGTGATAACGGCTATGATGATGGTCAAAAATCTCAATTGGTCTTGCTCCTTAGTTCATCCTGTTCATCCTCCTCTTCATTTCTTCTTTTCTCTTCTCTTTTTTTATGCTGTGTAAGTGTGAGTTTGTGTGTGAACCGTGAGAGAGAGGAGAGTTGTGGATATTTTTGTGTGGTGTGTGTAGTGTGTGATAGTGTGTGCATGTAGGAGCTAGGAGAGAAGTGAGGGTGGGTGTGACTTTGAGAGAGGAAGAGAGTGCAAGAGTGTAAGTGTGTGCTTGAGTTTGAGAAAGAGGAAGGGAGTGCAAAAGTGTGAGTGTGTGGTTGAGGAAGAAGAGGAGAGTGTGGGAATCGGAGTGTTAGTTGTAACTTAGAAGTGGAGTGCGGTTTGATTCTTGTTTGTTCAAAGAGACAACCAAGAGAGGTATGGGAGGCGGAGTGTAGAGTTGGATTTTGGTATTGGTTATTTAGAGAAAAAATGATTGTGAGTTGGTAAAACCTTAGAGGAAGAAAAATGGGGTAATTGCTTGGAAAATAATTCTTTTTTTTTTTTACAGAAAGCTACAAATTATTTTCACCAATGATTTTGATTGATTTTTCTCTTTTTTCTTTAAAATCCTAAAAAATAATGAAAATTCATGTTAAAATGCATGAAAAATAAATGAACAATAATTAGATAAAAATTTTATAAAAATAATGAAAAATAATAAAAATTTGATGTCTACAACTTGTCCCTATTTGTTTGAGTTTCAAATGAACTCTAGACAAAGATATATACACCAAATTACTTATCCACCTCTTCTGGCTGGCTCTGAACCATAGTAAACAACATAAAACATTAGGCATCACTTGTCAAAATAATATGCTAAAATGCAAAATGTGACTAAACCCATACAGAGCTGTCTACGTATCCTGCCGTGCAAATCAAGTCGAACGTAGCTCAAATGCAAAGGAACTATGATGAAACAAGTGTTTGACCTGCAAAGGATCTCAGCAAACATCAAGAAGTCCAAACCCTCAGAGCTTCTGAACAAGAAATTTAGAATCATATTGAGGAAGAGGAATACTACACCAAGAAAGGGGAGGAAAGGCACTCAGCAGATGTTAAGACTCGTTAACAATAAATTGAATGTCAAGAAGGGGAGATAGAAGGGTGCACGGTGGACGTTGAAATCCGTAAGTGCAAATTAAACGACAAGAAAAGCAGATAGAAGGGTGCGAAGAAGAAATTAGCTGAGCGATTCCTAAACCTAAATTGTTCAGTGGGATTGGTGTGAGGGCCGTAACTAAATTCTACCTCTTGTTTAGACCTTCCGTGAACGATTTCCGTAATTTCACTAATGCATGTGCATGATCATGAACATTTTGAAAACCCACGAACAGATTTCCAAACGATAGCCCAAGTAAGTATTTGAAATCATTTCAATAAAATTAGAGTCCAACCATACTTAAGATGAATTATTTCAAAGTCATCACCACCAAGTACACCAAAACCCTAAACGCCCTTTTCTTCTTCCACTTCCAACCGGTTGCACTTCCACAAAGTTTAACCAACATGATCACCATTAAACCGATTCACTTCAGCCAAAAAAAAAAAAAAAAGGGACCAATTCCAGCCAACTAAACCCACATGTTTCCCTCCAATTCAATTTCGAAAATTACCCCAAGAAAATTTAGCAAAAACCAGCCGCCCTTTCACCTCATTCCCATGGCTACCACTTGTCAAGCTTGAGCTGAAAATCTGGCAGCAAGCATGCTTCTCTTCTCTCTCCCCAAAACCGGCAGCATCATGGCTTGAGCATGGGATTTTCAGATGTCTTTAACCAAGGCCAATGATAATTACCTCCTTTCATGCCCAATGCATGAGAGGGATGTGCCATTTGGAAATTTTTTTCAGCCAAAGCTTGTTCACTTGAACAAGCAACTTCAGCAGAAATTCCTCTTCAAGGCTGGCCAAACTTCCTCAGCAAAATCCCTCTTCATTTTCACTTCCACACTCTCCCACTCACTCTCCTTGCACTTCAGCATTTTCTTTCCAAGTCTCACCCGAAAACTTCCCTCTCCACTCACACACTTCACTCCAGAAATTTCTCCCTCAAGCTTCAACCGAGAAGCTCTTCCTCCTTTCCCTACATCTTCTTGTCTTTTCTTGGTTAATCAGCCCTAACACCAAGAAGTCCTCCTGGCCGAAAAGCTGCTGGAGAACAAGCTCAAATTTGGGAGAGACCAAGTGATCATCTTCCATTCCATCTTAACTAGGGCAAGAAGAGGTAAAACCTAGTCATCTTCTTTGTAAAAATTTTTTTCTGGTTAGCTTGAAGACTTTTCCTTGACTTATTCCATTTCTTGAAGCTAGAAAACAGACTTGAATCCACCCTCAAGCAGCCTTGATCAGCCGTTTCTTGCTCAACCAAAGAAGGCAAGCTATAGCCACTTCTACTAGTTCCTTCCACAGCTTAGTTCCCTTGCTTAGAACCGGTTCTCTCTTCTTGTAGCCGGACTTCGAATTTCATCAGCTTAAAACATCACTGATACGTTGCTCTTGAGGCCGGTTGGAGGTAGGAAATCCACCTTACATTCCCTTTGACCTGAATAAACTATTTTACTCCTAAAGATGTCATCTTACTATCTAAAACTGCCATGCATATACTAGTGAGCTTAAAATCCTGCTTGCATGCATATATCATCCTATTATGCTGATAGAGATTTTTGGTGGACTGATAAGGGATGTCACTTTGATGTCCCTAAGCTGACCGAAGCTTTAAAACCATGGAAATGTCCTACTTACTCCATGCATGATGACCGAACCTTTCTTGTACTTGGTTATGGTTCAATAACTTTGATTACTTGCTGCTTTGGAATGGTTGACAAGTGGGGTTCTATGGACTTGCTCTTGTTATGTTGACGGAGTGTCAACTCAACTGAAAATCTTGATCAAACGGAAGACTAACTCCTGAGAGCTCCTGTATCCTTTATTGAATGTGTAATTAATTTCCTTATTTGCATTCTTGGCTGAAAGTTCTGGTTACTTATCTTACTCAATGAAAATATATATTACTTGATCTTGCATGCTTGCATGTTCTTCTTGGCCTCACTGAGCGTTCACTTATCCCATTATATTTGTTATTCCTTAACAAGATTGTGGAGCAAAGTGACCTTGGAAGAGTAGAATCATCCCTTTTGCATAAGCTTTTATTTTCTTGTAAATTTTGACAAGTGTAAGTGTGAATGTGAAATGTATTTTGGAAGTACTTGAATTACACTTGGGTTGTAAAAGATGTAAGGTTTGTAGTCTTGGATATGAATCGGTTGATTCTTGTTTATCGAGATCTCTCTTAGTTGCTTGATTCTATTATTTTCGCTTGTTTTGTTAGTAGTCTTAGCGAGAGTTGGGCAGGCGGTCCGCTGAACCCTCTGTTTCGCCTTAGGGGAAGGTGGGGTCGTCACAAATCACATGTCTTTTGGATGTTTTAATGCTTTTGAATGATTCTTGATTTAATACTCCTTGGATAATTAATTATGTTTCTTGAATGTATGCTTGTTTTGGAAACCTCACTGGGTGTAAACTTATGCCACATATTTGTTTTCCTTAACAGGATTCGAGACTAAGAGGGTTCAAGGATAGCATTAGGTCATTTTGGGAGTTTAAGTTGTTTGTTTGGTATAGATGCCTGTAACCCCTTTACTTTTGGGAATATGTGAATGTGCTTAAGTTGAACTCCATATGCTCGATCTTTTGTACGCTAGTTTATGTAATTACTTGTGAAGATATGTAAATGTTATAGTGAAATACGTTCAAGGTTATGTTGTTTTGGGTGGACTTTTAAGTATTTTCTTACAAATGATTTGTGGATTGTAATGATTTTCGATGAGAGTTGGGCGGTCGGCGCACTGATACCTTAGAGTACGCCCTAGAGAGTGGTGGGGCTATTACAATTGGTATCGAAGTGCCACGTTCGAATCTTTCTGGGGTGTAGGAATGAGTACTTCTTGTTGTTTGTGTGATCGAGGTTGTATGTCAGGCAAGAACGGGGATTGAGTTGATTTCCATCTTGGGGTGGCCAACCTTGGTGTGAAATGACTTTATTCTTGTTATGATGTTTTAGTACGAATATATCCTATGGATCTTAATGTTGGAAAGAAAATTGGTTGATGTGGAAGTAGCATCTTTTGGATCCGTTATGGATGGCTTTAGTGAATCCTTAAGTTTAAATCTTGAAATGCGTCATTGTTTTGGAATATTGGTTTGTTTGTCTTGATGGCTAACATACTCTTGTTATTGATTGTTACTGGCTTGTTTGAATTCTTGTTTGGTGAACTTGTATTTCTTGTTTGATGAATTTGATATGGTAAATGTGATATGTTAGATGCTTGTGTAACATGTAGCTAAGTAATGCTACTGTGTGTTTTGTATTTGATTTCATTCAAGCATATTTAGATTGGGTGGTGAATTGGAAGTTGGGAAACAATATTGGGAACGATCATGTAGGTTTAGACAACCCTAAAGTTGAGGAAGTGCTAAGGAATTTGTGACTGACCTAGAGCATCAAACTGAAGATTGGAGCAAGAAGCCAAGTAGCCATGGCTGTACATCGTAGGATAGATTTCTAAGAGCGTTTAGTAGACCGACAGGGTTGAGAGCATATAAACTAGTTTAGGGACACTGAGATAGTGGAGGATTGAGCCTAGAAAGATTTTTAAAATTATCCCCACCTAAGTTTCTTAGAAGATTTGATGCAAAAGTGGCCGAGAATTAACTTGTGAATATGATTAACTGAACTATTCGGAGGAGAGAATAAGGCGGTTGTACAAGGATTGAATTTGGAAATTTAGGAAGCCTTAGCGATGGCTCAAAGGGACATTTTATTGAAACCTTCGAGAAAGCCCCAATGAGTTGAGAGTGCAAAGTCTTAATTGTGGACTTTTTAGGTAGGGAAATAAGGTGCACTCAGTGGTAGTCTTGGAATATTTAATAAGGGTGCAACGCCTTCCAAGATTGGAAGAAAGTTCTTAAGAAATTTGATGAACTAATAATGAGAAGGAAGGAATTTTATTTGGTTTCAACTTTGGTTTGCGAACATCGAGAGATCAAAATGGTCTTTTTCATTGTCATTGAGATTTAAGGACATCTGGTGAATTGGGGAAAAGGACTAAAGAGTTTGCTGAAGGATCTCCTTGTTTCTTTTGCTAACTTTCTAGCC
Source organism: Gardenia jasminoides (assembly GCA_013103745.1). Lineage (NCBI taxonomy): Eukaryota > Viridiplantae > Streptophyta > Magnoliopsida > Gentianales > Rubiaceae > Gardenia > Gardenia jasminoides. The sequence continues at coordinate 16,154,084 of CM023096.1, forward strand.
TTAGTGTATTCTGAGCAATCTATTGTAATGAGCTATGGAGAAAATCTTGGTAAAGATTTTGTTAAGGAAGCATATTATGTGTTTTTGAATATAATGAATGTGATATATCTGGTATGTTAAGTTAAGTGAAAAGATTGGAATTCTTTTGGAACTTTGGAAGAGCCTTGCTACCAATTTCATGTGTAATAGCTGAGAGAATGAGAGACGATGGAAACAAGAATATGCGAAGAAATTTGAACTAAAGGGCGAGTATGTAGAAATGAAGAGGACCTATGAAGAGATCCTAGAGAAATTGCAAAATACTCTTAGTAATCAAAGCATAGAAGAAAGTTCCCGCGCTACCAAAAGGAAACACAAAGAGATTAGTGAAAACAAATTTTCTATTAAGGATGGAGAAAAAAAGGAAAGAAAGAATGAGCACTTCAAGAAGAGATTTGTAGTTGTGAAGTGTGAAATCTATGATAAACCTCATATTGGAGTGTGTTATTGGGCAACTAGTGCATGTTTTGATGTGGCAAATGAACATCAAGTGAAGAACTACCCAAACCCATGGATTTTATTATAGTGAATTTGCTACACTAGTCAATGTTAGCCATTATCGATGTGGAACTTATATGGTTGTATCTTTTGACATATATGTACGGAATGTTTCATATAATCATGAGTATTTACCTTTTGGATATTAACCTTGGTGCCTGATTAAGTATTGCGAATTTCATGGATGATTTAATCTTTGCCAGCTATTCTTGAAATTGAATGAAAATTTTCAAGTTGTGGTTTAGTAAATAAGAAAGTTCAATGTCTAGTGAGTTCATGGTCTAGTGATTTCATTGTAAGAATGATCGTAAAGGAGACAACAGTTATAAGGATACCCTGACCTTTTCCAAATAAAGTTTAGAATTTTGAGAACAAAATTCTTTTAAGGGGGAGAGGGTGTGAGGATCCGGTAAAAAAAAGATTATTTCATTTTATTCATGTTATTTGAATCGTATCTTCTTTATTTATTGAATTAGTGATTTTGTGTCTTAATGATTTTATTTATTGTTGCATGTGAGGGTTAGTAATTAGTGTAGGTGTGATTTTGTGGGGTATGTGAGGAAATTTTAGGAAGAGGAGGAAGTTTTATGCAAAAAGGTTTTGGAAAAACCAATGGGAATTGAAAAAGTGGCACATTCTCAACTAAGTGGTGTTTTATACAAATTCAACCAAACTTTTCCTTTCTTCCAATCTTCATTTCTTGTCTTGTAAGGGGAGAGAGGGGACGGAAAATTCCTTGAGCAAGAAGACAGAAAAACCACAAACTCAACCTTGATTCTTTGCCTAATTTTGTGAGGAAAAAGAGAGGGAAAATCACTCCATCAAACTCTAGGTTAAGCTTGGAAGGAGGATCTTGGAGGAGCTTGGAGGAAGGTCTTGCAGTTGTTTTCTTCCTGCTTAGATGAACCAAGAGAGGTAATTGCTAAACTATTTCTTTTCTTTATTCCCTTGCTTAAAGAGTTGATCCTTTGGTTTTGGTTAAATCTTGAAGTAGCTTTCCAAGTTATGATTATGGAAAGCGATGCTTGGTTGCTTGAGTTGAAATTTAGGGTTAAATATTATGCATAAATTGGCCATATTCTTGTTGAAAGTGGAGACTAAATCTCTTGAGTTATTATAGCCTTGCTATGAAGTGTGAAATGAGATTGTTGGGATTTATTAGGGAAAGTGTTTGGAAATTTTTGATGGGAATTATGCATGCTGGCTGAAATCAGGTGTGAGGAATTTCAGCTTTGATCTTTCACGATGCCTTTTTGGCCAAATTTTGCCCGAAACATGTTATAAGACTTGAAACTTAAAGTATGTGATGGATTAGAATCAAAATTATGAGTTTTAAGTGGTTAAGCCTTCAAATTTATCTTGTTTTTTCTTGGCTGAAATTCTATTTAGGCTGGCCGAATAGCAGTGAATTTGAGCAGTTTTCTTTGCATCATTTATGTGGTGAATTCGGTGAATTCTTGATTAAATACTTGTTCACACTTTAAGCTTTATGTATGTGTAGTATGTGAGTGGAATTTTGGTACTTTAGCTAGTGTTTAGAAAGGAAATTTCATGCTGTTTTGTTGGTTGTTGGCCAAACTGGAAGCTGAGATTTCCAACTTGGATTTCAAAAGTTTTGGTGATAATTTTTCGCTAAAACTTGTTCAAAACACCCTATGAGACTTTAAATTTAAAGTTTTTTCTGGATTAGAACCAAAATCATGAAATTTTAGTGGTAAAAGTTTCATATCTTCAAGTTGTAGCAAACTCGGAAATTTTTGCAGGTTTCACTGAGCAGTTTTGGAAAAACAGCTATAACTTGGTGTAGGAAAATCAAAATTTAGTCCCGTTTGTTGCATTCAAAACTAAACTCAAAGATATTTCAATGATATAGATATTAGTGCCTGGTCTACTTTCTATCAATACCAGAAAATTTGCAAAGTTCACTGAAAATCATAACCTGTTCTGTTTGAGATTTGTGGTAGCAATGGTTTGGACCTAAAATTTGACTTGTCTATGAGCTGAATTTCACAAAAATGTCTTCTAGAGATTTTTAGTCTTTTGAGTCTATTTTCCAATGGTTTAAGTTTTATAATTTTTTAACCTATAGAACTCATGTTTTTCTTTTTCAAAGAATGTCACCAGTGCTGAAAACTTAGAGTGTTTTGGACTATTTTATGTCCAAATTTGTAGCTATAAACAAGGCATTTTGTCCCATATTTTCCTTGAACCTTTGATCTAGCATGTATGTGGTTTTATTTCCTTAATTTGAACTAGAAATCTTGTGATTTTGGAAGTTGATTTTGCTTGCCTCTTGTGACTTGGAGTAGTGGACCATAATGTCCTCTATTTGCTTGATCTTAGGACTTGGAGGTGAACATGGAGGTGACTTGGTGATTGACGTGTAACATTTGTTTTACTTTGGTAAAGGTGAGTGTTCCAAGTACTTGTGAATGCTTGAATGACATGTTTTCTTGCTTGAATGGCTTGCTCTCTTGATTAACAACTTGGCACTTGAGTGTTTGTTAATTGGGCGAGTGTGTACTTTATCATACTCGACCCTTCTTGACTGGATTATTATTATTTTGTTTCAAGTGAAATGACCTACCTATGAAATGATTTATATGTGCTTGACTTGATAGTCATTTGGGTTGTTATCCCATGGACTTCCTTGCGTCCTTGGGACCCCAAACCCTTTGGCTAGTTGGTCGAATCGAGCCAGCAAGGGCTTGGTCGAGGATATAAACGAACCATGGGGTCTTGAACTCATGAACTTGAACTTGAACTGGTATACTCGAGTATTACCACCTCTTGAATTTTGGCATTCGGCCTTGGTAAGGTGAGATGAACGGTGATCGGGATTGATGTTAAGTGGTGATCTATGAACCTTGTTTCTTGAATTTTAAACATTGAAGGAGAGTCAATAGACTTGGATGTGATCAAGCTACTGTGAAACTGGCTTTTTAAAGTCACCTATATCCTTTGATCCTGATGTGTTTATCTATTGCTATAATTACTTGATAAATGAACACTAATATTCTAGTTAACAAGTTTGAGTAATGTTCTCCTCGTGAGCTCTGATCTCCGAGTTGAGGGCTCGAGTAACGTTCTCCTAGTGATCACATGTTTTTTGGATATTTTAATGCTTTTGAATGATTCTTGATTTAATGCTCCTTGGATAATTAATTTTGTTTCTTGAATTTATGCTTGTTTTGGGAACCTCACTGGGAGTAATCTCATGCCACGTATTTGTTTTTCTTAACAGGATTCGAGGCTAAGAGGGCTCAAGGATAGCATTAAGTCATTTTGGGAGTTTAAGTAGTTTGTTTGGTATATATGCCTGTAATCCCTTTACTTTTGGGAATATGTGAATGTCCTTAAGTTGATCTCTAAATGTCCGATCTTTTGTACACGAGTTTATGTAATTACCTGTGAAGATATGTAAATGTTATAGTGATGTACATTCAAGGTTATGTTGTTTCAAGTGGACTTTTTAAGTATTTTCTTATAAAGGATTTGTGGATTATAGTGAGTCCCCGCGAGAGTTGGGCAAGTGACCCACTGATACCTTAGGGTACACCCTAGGGAGAGGTTGGGTTGTCATAGATTTAAGTTGTGAGAGCCCAAAAATTCAAAATATTTATTGACTTGTTTCTTGTCTTGCAACAATATAAACCAGCCCTCCCTTGCCCCTTGTATTTTCCTTCATTTGCTGCATCTTTAAAAACAAGAGAGACAGCCTCATGAGGAAGAGAAAACAGAAAAACAAAGACCTTGAAGTTCCTTGTTCTAGCTGTAGAAAGAGGGAGGAAGAACATCCTCTTGGTCTTGCCCTTCCTCCTTGTCTTGCAGCTGTGGGAAAGAGAGTAAGCTGGCTAGTGCTTGTGTAGGTGAAAAAGAAAGAGAGGCAGCTGAGAGTTGAAGGGAAAAGATGGAGCAACTTTGCACCTTTCATGGAGTTGTTGCAGTCACTTGAGGAGAAGACTGCTGGCTGCTTCCTTGTCCAGTTTGCAGCTTGGTTTCTTGAAGGTTTTAGAGGTAACCTAGCTTGCACAACCCTTGAATCTTGTAGTATAACTTGTGGTTGATGTTTAGAATGGGTTAGGATAGCTGAGGACAGATTTTGGATGGTTGGAATCACTTGGTAAATTCGTTTGATGAAGTAGGGTAAAATAGCACACCAACTGTTTGAACTTAAGTTCCAGATTTTTGTCCAGTTCCTCTGCGAATTTGACCATGTTAGAGTCCAAACCAACTCTTTCTCAAAACATAAACATTGTAGGGAATTGAGTTAACTATCCACTGATAAAAGTTCAGATAAATCGGAGTACTGTATCCTGAGAAATGTCCAAAATACCCCTGACTGCTCTGCTCTCCTATTTTACCTGACAGTCTCCAGTTTCAGCCAACTTGTCAGATTTTATGGTATCAATTGGCAACGAAATAGAGTCTGACTTTTATACCATTGAAAGACCTATGAATCTAGCTTTAAACACCACTGACGGTACTCAATTTCGATATTTCTACATTGAGTTATGGATTTTCTCCCGAAACTGCTCCTGCTTTCCTGACGTAACCCGACAGTTTTCTTAAGTCTCTGTAATTGCCATTTTTATCTACGAAAATGCATGAATTGAATTTTGATGGCTCATAAAAATTGTAGAACTATGTCTTAGCTTTGAAAAAGTGTAAAATTCAACTCAATCTGATAAGCGTAGCTCTGGTTTTGATCAAAATACCGAGAGGCGTCAAAACTGCCAAAGTTGATGTTTTTCTTTTATACTCATTCCTTCATTTTGGTTTGGTTCAAATACTTTTCTTGGTTCAAGATAACATTTTTACTCCACATCGCACCTGAACCATGCCCTAGTATTCTTGTGGTCATTTCCCTTAATTTGAGCCAAGGTCTTGTGGATTTGGAACTATGGTTTAGAGGTTAAAGTTGGACATGTTAATTGAGGATTTTAAACTAAAGTTTCTCGTTTCTTATGGATTGGAATTTGTGAAAGTCTTGTTATTTTACTTGATCCCAGGACTTGAATGTGCCATGAAGATTAAATGGTGAATGGTGATTTATGTGGACGAGTGTGAAATTTGGTGAGTGTTCTAACTTGTTTTAACTAAATGTTTATTGCTGGTTTAAGGAAATAAATTGTGAAATGTTTTAACTTCTATACTATTTTGGATTTATTATTGTTTTACAAAAGAAATGTTTATCATTAAAACAATTTCTAAAGGCATTGAACTGTTTTATTATTGATATCCTATATTGTGGTTTATTGTGGATTATGCGAGAAACAATTTAATTTCTTAAATTGCTAATATTGAGGTGATGGTTCTAATTTGTTTCGTCTTGTTTTGAATTTGTTTAACTTATTTTCAGACTGGTTCCAATTAATCTTCAAATGAAATATTTGACTATTACTCTTTACAAATAATATGAATTTTCTACTAAATTAAAAGTGTTTTAAGCTATTTACAAATGTTATGATTTACTACTGTTTTCAAATTAAATGATTTATTAAATGAGTATCAAATGATCTACTACAATTTATATATGAATTCTAAATTTCAAAGATGCTTTACCATTTACATGTAAAATGACTTGTGAGAGTTCTTTGAACTTTTTTCTACATATTTTAATCTTGTTTTCCAACTTCTTTTCACATGTACTATTTTGCTACTACTCTTTATAAATGTAAATATTTCCAATTAATTGTGAGTATTTTAAACCGTATTTCAAAATACTTTTAAATCGATTCACTTGTTTATAAACTTATTTGTGATGTGCTTGTTTTACATATTGATTTATTAATATGCACAAGTGAAATAATTGCTGTGGAATTAACTTCCATTTAACTTGCTATTACATGTGAGTATTCCTTATATGTTATGTGAATTACATGCTTATATGATTAATACTTGATGTTACTTGATTTCATAAGTGTTAAATACTTGTTTTTAGGCGAGTGTGTACTTTATCGCACTCGACCTAACTGTCTATAACTGTTCAACTGTTTACTTTTCCACTGTTTGTATATTACTTGCGCATGACTATAGGCCATGTGTACTTTACCACATTGGCTGAACAAGGCCTTTCCCCCTTCGTTATCGGCCTATTCGAGTCAGAAGCGGACTCGGTCGGGTAGGTTGGTACTTAGGGCACTGTACAGTATACTCGAGTATTACCACTGGAGGGATAAGGTGATGGCCAGATGAAGTGAGGGGATTGTTTAGGAGTTATAAGGTGAAGTGGACTAGTGAAATAGCTCCAAGTGAGCACTGCATCCTTTTATAACTGATTTAATGTTTATTAAGCACTGTTCTCCTAGTTGAGACAATCTGAGCAAGTCTCCTTGTGAGCACTGATCTTTGAGTCGAAGCGGCTCGAGTATTGTTCTCTCCTAGTTGAAAAGTGTCCTGTGAGTGTGCTTGATTATTTGTCAAAGTGCTCGTGCGATGAATTAAATTATTTCGTGAATTGTTTTCGTCTTGCAAATTTTTAGTGAAAAGAACTTTCTCATGTGATTTCAAAGATTTGAATATTCCAATGTTTTCGTGCTCTGATAAAACAGTTAAATTCTAAAATACTTGTTTTCTCGAAACCTCACTGAGCTTTAGCTCACCCCAAAAATATTTAGTTTCCCTCCATAGGAATCGAGGTGATCGGAAGCATATGTAGTGGCCTTATTAGTAATTTTGGAGTATTTCTTGTACAATTGTAATTTTGGTTGAGTTGTAATTTATATTTTGGAGAATTTGGGTTGTATTTACTACTGGGACGTACTTGTGGATTTTAGCATTTTTGTACTTTTGGAGTTTTAGAATTGTAATTATTATTTATTGGAGTTTTAATTTGTAATTAATTGAGGACTGTAGTGAGTCCCGGCGAGAGTTAGGCGGTCCGCTAACCCCTCTGGTTTGCCTTAGGGGAAAGTGGGGCTGTCACACATGTTCATTTGTACTTTTACAATTCACATTACTATTTGTAACCATTTCATCTATGATCTATGAAATTTTACGTGCACAGAGTTCATTTGTTCATTTTAAAAATTTTGATAGCAATAGCTTAGGTTTCTTAATTGTTTGCAGTAGCAGCGGAAAATACATCCAGATTTCACGCTTGGCATTGTTGATTTCGAAGAATCATCACCTCTATGACACCGTATTTCAGATTTTGATCAACTGAATAGTGTAACTTGGCAAAATCGAATATCTTTTCACACAAGTACAACTGTTGGAATAGATTTCAGAATGAGCTACCATAATATGTTTGAAACACCAAATGCTATCAACATTATGTAATGAAATAGACTCTACTCAAAGCCATGCTTCATCATCTGTTCGGCCCCTCACTATGCCTTCTGATAGCCAAGCTACATCTATTCTTTGTTTTTGGATCAATGAAAAACAAAATCATGTAATTTTATCGGTGTTGCCTCGAGAATGCCTTTATGGTGCATTTGGATTCCTTGTTTTTGCACTTATTTTTGAAAAACTATATTTCATATCCCAAATGCTACAGTAATACACTAACCAAAAATAACCCCAAAAACAACTTACACATACACAATATTTGTTGTTTTTTTTCTATTTCTTTTTTCTTTTCCTTTTCTTTTTTCCTCTCTTTCTTTTTTTCTTCCCTCCTCCCTCCCTCTTCCCCTCCTCCATCTTTCCTCTCCCTCTCCTCTTCATTTCCTCCTTCCTCTCCCACCTCCTCCTCTCCCTCACCTCCTTCCCTCCTCCCTCTCCACCTCCCCATGACCAGGTCAACTGATCCAGGAGAGGAGGGAGAGGGGGAGGAGGGAGGAGGGAAGGAGGGAAGGAGGGGAGTGAGGCAAGAGAGGAGGGAGGAAAGGGAGAAAAAAGAAGAGGGAAGGTGGGGTGAAAGGGTGGGGTGGTAATGGCGGTGGTGTAGGAGGTGGGTGGTGGTGGAGATGGGTTAATTTAAAAATCCAAATAAATTATTCTAAAATTGCCCCAAATAAATTTTTAATTATAAAAATACCTCAAATAAATTTTAAAAATACCTCCAAAATATCTTAAATAAATTTTTAATTTTTAAAATGCCCCAAAATACCTCAAATTAATTTTTTAAATTTTAAAATTGCCCTAAGAAATTATCTCAAATAAATTTTTAATTTTAAAAATGCCCAAAAAAATTGCCCCAAATAAATTTTTACTTTTAAAAATACCACAAAAAATTATCCCAAAAACACCCTCAAAAAGCTTTTGAAATATAGGTACAATAGTTTTCACATCCAAAATGTTACAGTAGTGTTTTTTAAAAACAACCCCAAAATCAACTAATCCAAACCCTGCATTTTTTTTAACTGTTTGTGGTTTTTAATCACTTTGGTTTCCTGTATATTTTTCACTCAATGAAGACTTCCTTACTATTTAATCAATGCATGCCTTTGAATATCATTAGAGAATTTGACATAGTTCTACTCCTACCAGTGAATTATTTTTGTGTTTGCACTTCTATATAATTTTTGGCACTTATCATTTGTATCATCTTGCATTTTCACAAAAATCAGTCTATCATTTTGCTTTTAGAAACTGCCGGCATCAGCTTTTAATATTTTGAGAATGCCATTTATAGCAACTTAACTTGTCCACTGCATTTTTTGAAAGCTCTGTCATAAATTTTATATCTTAAACATTATGAGCATCAAGTTTACTTAGTAACTTGCACTAATACTCAGCAGGTTGTTTCATTTAACAAAAAGTTGGCTGTCATCATTTCAGATTGCTAATTCATTATGCAAAACTACTTAGCATTTTTACCATGAATTCTAGGTGTTTCCTGCTGAGTTTCAAGCTATTCTAATGAAACACCAGTCGAGTCGAATAACTTTCAGAATAGGCTACAAAACATAGCTTATCAACTTTAGTTAGCAATGGTTTGGAGGTGGATGGCAAGAGTTTTGTCATTGCAATATCATTAGGGAAATTGACCTATTTTTCCTTCACCATTCTGAGAATCTAATTTTTGATGTCATTCACTTCCCAGAAGATGAAAAACAAGGATACATGCCATGGACAGATCAATTACCTGATCTTCTGTAGCAAGAATCATCTCTTGATTCAGAGTTAGTCACCAATTTCTTTTTAAAAGCTCACACATTTTTTCCCCATATGTTTCGTGACTCAAGTATACACTATTTGTTGTTAGCTCTGGAAAAGATTAATACGACAATAGATATCATCATCGATGATACCAAATTGTGTTCAGAACTTCACTGAAGGGGTGTGCTTCTATCAGGTTGTTACAAGTATAAATTTGTAAGTTTCACAATTTTTTGATTTTGTTCTAATTATCTAAGATTATTTATGCTCATAATTTTGCCTAACAATGCGTGGGAGGCAATTTGCAGGTAACTGGGATTTCTTTCTATTTGAGCATCAACTACGGCCTAAAGAATGATTGGTCTTTGTATCTGAAACAAGTTCCACTTACATTGTTCTCATCTTTGACAAGTAGAATGTAGAGAAGCAATTTTTATAGTTAAACAAGTTATACCTATACTCCATAATGGAAAATGCAGAAACTTAGACATATATGAAAAAATATCTTGGTCAGATTATATTGTTTATTTTCAAACTTAAGTTGCAATGGAAAATTGTGTCCATTCATTCCTTTTCAATGTTCAGTGTACTTTTTGAAGCATGCTGAATAACTCGTTCTTACTTTTCAAGTTTAGTATCTAACACCCTCTGATGTACACTTGAAGATTATTGAATAACCAAATAGATAGCAAGCATCTATGGTTTATTGTACTGCAACCACTTCTCGCTTGAGTAAGCACTGTATTTTCTAGCACTTACTAACAAAGACCTCTAAAGAACTGCCCAGGTAAATAGACAAGGCATATTTTTAGTCCATTGCAAGTTCAATTTTCAGGTTCATGTTTTCTTTTCATTAGAAAAACTCTTGGTACAGTTTTCCTCCACATTCTTTCCCAATAAAAGCGCCCCATGATTACTCAATGTATTGACCATAACTACATTACTTCAATTACGTTTAAAGCCACATTTTAAAACTATGACTAATTTGAACAGCTTCCCACATATATTTTTTGTGTATGACTAGTTTGTACCATTAAATCTTAGGAATGGTTAAATTTTACCACCGTGCTCAAGCACGGTGTTCCGCTCCTAGTCTTTTCCAGTAGACCAGCAGCTCCTCGCGCCGGCAACCATGGCCCTCCTAGCGATGTTGCTGTCACCAGACCACTGTCAGCCATTGGTTGTTGGTGACTTTTTCAATCATCAAAATTTACCAAAATACACTCCCGAACTCAATTTTTCACATAGAATCCATTTCCAACCTTAGATTTTACAAAAAAAAAAAAAAGAAAAGAATGGATCACGATGAAAAATAGCAAAACAGTCCAATTTCTCTCTCCTCCAAAATCACTAAAATCGAACCCAAAAATGTACACAAAATACACCAACATGCTCATTACAAAAAGGGAAATTCAAAACAACCATTAAATCCACATGAAAAGGTCACGGAATTATAAGTTCATATGTAAAACTTAAAATTTCTTCATGAAACGTATTTGCCAAATTTTTAAAAGCTAAACCCTATAAAATAGAAAAGAGAGGACTTTGGGGTGATGAAGGCTATGATGGTGGCTAGAAATCCAAATCAATCTTGCTCCTTAGTTCATCCTCCTCTTCATTTCCTCTTTTTTCTTCTCTCTTTTTATGGTGTTAAGTGTGTGCTTGTGTGTGAACCGTGAAAGAGAGGAGAGTTGTGGGTATTTTTGTGTGTAGAGTATAGTGTGTGATAGTGTGTGCATGTAGGAGCCAGGAGAGAAATGGGGGTGTGTGTGAGTTTGAGAGAGGAAGAAAGCGTAATAGTGCAAGTGTGTGCTTGAATTTCAGAGAGAGGAAGAGAGTACAAGAGTGTGAGTGTGCTCTTGAGGGAGAAGAGGAGAGTGTGGGAATGGAATGTTAGTTGGAAGTGGAGTGTAGTTTGATTCTTGTTTGTTCAAAGAGATTACAAAAAGAGGTATGAGAGGTGGAATGTGGAGTTGGATTTCGGTATTGGTTAGTTAGGGAAAAAATGATTGTGAGTTGGTAAAACCTTAGAGCAAGAAACATAGGGTAATTGCTAGGGAAAAAAAATTACAGAAAAGTTCCAAATTATTTTCACCAATGATTTTGATTGTTTTTTCTTTTTTATTTTCTCTTTTTTTTTAACTTACAAAATAAGAAAAATGCATGTTAAAATGCATGAAAATAAATGAACAATAAGTATACAAAAATTTTTAGAAAAATAGTAAAAATTTGGTGCCTATAGGACTTTGGGACGAAATCAGAATTCCATTATTTGCAAATCCTTTGGCTAGTTTTGGCAACACAATTGATAGAGCACCTGGTGTGGAAAGTGAGCACGGCAAGAATGAAGTTAAGGGTGCAAAAAAGAGATCCAGACCTACCATGTTTCAAGAAAGTCAAGGCTCAAAGAAACAAGTTAAGAAGGGTGATTCTCAATAGCGTTCAAGTACCTAGCAAAACTGAGATATTAATCCTCAGGAAAGGGGTGATCGGTGTGCTAGATGTTGTAAGCCTCGCTTACAAGATAACTGTTCATAAAGGATAGGAGCATGCTACGATTGTGGAAAATTAGACCCTCATGCAAACACTTGCCATGTCAACAGTTTGGTATTCGATGAACTGAATACAAGTGGCCTCATGAAAAAAGGGATTGTTCGTCATACCATGGTGCACATTATGATAGTGGCCAATAAGTCCATCGCGCAGTTGCATGTCCAAACAAGGGGAAAACCATGGCATGATTTTGTCGGTCTTTTCAAAGTAATCGGGTTCCTCCTTCAGGTCAAAATAATGGGGCAGGCCAAAGGCCCAAAGTGCAAACAGGAGTGCATGCTTTGACGGAAGAAGAAATCCATCCTACTAATAAAGTGGTGATAGGTATTGTTTTAGCTGTTTCAACAAATGCTTATGTACTTTTTGATCCGGGTGCCACCCACTACTTTGTTTTAGTTAATTATGCTAGGAAGACTAATTTGCAATATTTATATTCTAATGTGGATTTGTGTGTAAATTCCCCCTTTAGGAATGTTTTGGTTGCTGATAAAATTTCTAAGTCTTATGTTATTAAGATAGGAGATAGGGAGTTGTTAGCTGATCTATTTATGATAGAGGTGAAGATTTATGATATCATACTAGGATGGATTGGCTAAAAAGTCATTATGCCTCTCTTGATTGCCATCAAAAGAGAGTGAATTTTCAAACACTTGGCAAACATTCCTTCCATTACAAAGGTATAAAGGGGAAATCTTTTCCTTGCATAATATCTACTATTGAAGCTAGGAGACTACTTAGGAAGGGATGCCATGGTTATTTGGCTTCAGTGGTGGCTACCCTGGAAACAGAGTTGAAACTAGAAAATATACCTAAGTGAGTTTCCAGATATCTTTCCAGAGGACTTACCTGGATTCCCTCCTAGTGGAGAAATAGAGTTTACTATTGACTTCATACCAGGTACTGGGGCAAAATCAAAGACTCCTTATAGGATGGCTCCAACAGAGATGAATGAACTAAAAGAACAATTGTAGGAATTACTACAAAAGAATTTTATCAGACCAAGTATGTCTTCATGAAGAGCCCCAATATTATTTGTGAAGAAAAAGGATGGCATTTTATGACTTTGTATTGACTACAGAGAGTTGAATAAGGTGATAGTGAAAAATAAATGTCACTTATCCAGAACTGATGATCTGTTTGATCAACTAAGGGGAGGAAAATACTTCACAAAAATTGATCTTTGGCCCGATCGTCATCAGCTCAAGATAAGGGTTGAGGATACTCCATTCGGATTTACCAATACTTCAGCTGCTTCTATGAACCAGTTAAGTAAGGTCTTCAAGCCTTACTTGGACCAAATTTTCATTGTCTTCATTGATGATATATTGGTGTATTCAAAAGTATGGAGAAGCATGAAAAGCATTTGTGTTGTGTTTTGTAGAGTCTAAGGGAAAGAAAGTTATATGCCAAATTCAGTATAAGTGAATTTTAGCTTCAGCAGGTAACTTTCTTAAGCCAGGTTATTGATGAAAATGGTATTTCAGTAGCCCTAAAGAAAATTGAAGCAAAGATGTAGTGGAAGAGGCCAATTATAGTTACAGAAGAATGTGCGATTATCAAATATTTGTGGAGAATTTCTCTCATATAGCAATGCCTTTAACATGTCATACTGAAAAAGGGGTAAAATTTGTGTGAATAAATGAGCGTGAACAAAGCTTTGAGCAACTAAATCAGTGGTTAGCAATCCATCTCATCAGTCAATCAACCTCCTACTCCTCCTTATAACACCCAGTGGTAATACTCGAGTATACCGTAACAGTGGCCCAGGGTTCCTAAGCTACCCGACCGAGTCCGATTCTGGCTCGAATAGGCTAGGAACGATGGGCAAGGGTCCAGTTCAGCCAAAGGCTTACACTCATGCACAAATAGTCAAATAACAGTCAATTAATCACTTTAAACAGTAAAATGTCACATTTGACTAGACCGAGTGCGATAAAGTACACACTCGTCCAACAAATGGTACAACGGAGAAAAGTTTCACATTTGAGCAGTTTTCGAACCACTGAGCACTTAAACAAGTAGTGAACATTCAAGTAGCACATAGCAAGATCATTCAAGTCACACCAATGCAAAGATCACTCACCTTCAAGCAAAGCAGCCCTACGCGTCCGTTCTCGGATCCCCATTGTATTCGCCTTCCAAGTCTAATAGCACACAAGATGTGAGATATTTAGGTTTGAATAGGGTTTAAACCGAGCCACAAAATTACCCAAACAATGACTAAGATGCCAAAACAAAACTTAAAAACACTTAAAACAGCAAAGATAGCACACGCATGGGCGCTCGAACAAAAACGGACGACATTAGAATCAAAACGGAAAACACACACTAGAAGGTGTGAAAGGCAGATTTGACACCTTTGGCCATTTTGATCATAACTCACGGTATGAGTGTCGGAAGAAAGTGCATGAGGTGCCGTTTCGAAGCTAAGAGAACAACCAATAACTTTCATCGAGGTCACTTTTACCCAGATTCACTCCATCTAGGTCAAAAAATACGAAAACTGTTCCAGAATTTCAGTTTCATAATCACTGACAGGCTAGGCTCAAATGACCATATCTCAGCGCTGAAAGATCCAATTCAAGAAATTCTGGATGCGTTACAAATCTAGAATGAAGGGATATAACTTTCATATTTTGGCCAAAAGCCAATTCACAAAGGATCGACACAAAAAACAGAGCCAAAGTTGCTTCTGTTTTTGCGTCCAAATGCATCGAATTCAAACCAATTCACGCACATGCACTTCCAATGACTCGAATGCGATAATAAACGTGCAAATGCAGCTCCTAAACATCTTAACTCCACACTAAGGTTGTCTACAACTCATGGCCTAACACCAAATGTTCATAATTCATTCAAATTGGTTCCAATTCAGCTACACCTCATGCATTTCTAATCAATTCCCATCAATGTACTACTAATGGAGTATTAATCATCTATTTACACTACCAAACACACAAAAGTGGTCCAAGATCATTAACCCTAACTAGGGTTCGACCTCTCATCATTGCCAATTCAACAACCACAACACCAAATACACTTCAAATAAACATGTATTGCAAACATAACACACTAAAGGATGCAACTAAACACATTAACCCAATAAGCCCTAAGTACCCCTTGTTGGCCGAAGTTCTTGGACGAAGAAATCAACTAGCTTACACCATCAATTCATTATATCAAGCAAGAACAAGGTCCAATTTATTCAAAACAACAACATAGACATCAATTCCCAACAATGAATCTTGAAAAATAAGAAACCCTAACCAAGCTTCTTGGCCAAGAGTATACACACTAAAATCAGCCAAACCAAATCGTAGAATCATCTCAAAAGCTAAACATAAGTATCAATCAAGCCAAAAGAACCACAAAACCCAACAATTTCATCACCTCCATCAAAATTCCAACTTGTAAAGATAGAAAGAATACCTTTCTAGCTTATGTTCTTCGTGCAACTCCAAGTTCCCAAGTGCAATATTCTCCTCCTAGCTCCAAATCAAGATTGGATGACTGAAGTTGGATGAAATCTCAAGTTTTTTTCCCTCTTTTTTCCTCTGTTTTCTTTTCTTTCTTTCTTCCGGTTCTTTCTTGCTCTTGGCCTCTCTCCACCCGAGCTCTCTTGTCTCCAAATGCCTAATGGATTGAACTTAGTAGATATTTCTTTCTCTTTGTCAAAGTTTAGCCAATGGTCAAAATTATCATGCCAAGAAGACCTAGCAATTTAACGTGTCCATCTTCCTTGCCCCAAATGATTTCTTATCCTATCAATTTAGTCCATAGCCCCTGCATTCAACTTAGTCCACTAATGCTTAATCTCACCTACTTAGACTACTAATCACCGAATGATCTTAATCACTTTTATTAATCATGCCTTAACATACTTAAAATCAAAGACATAACAAACTTGTATTTGGACATAAAACTTAAATTCATTTTCAAAACTACGGTTTTACAAAACCAAACTTGGGTTTTTCATATAGAAATTAGGGTTTCATCCAAATTTAGGGTTTTCGAAGCAAACTAGGGTTTAAATTTCAAATTAGGGTTTTCAAACTTTTAAAACAAAATAGTTAAATCAAAACACTTTAAGACGTAAAACAAACCATATAAACACCTTGACAAATAATAATTACTATAATTAACATTATTTAATATTTTCCAAAAATTGGAAAAGATCGGGATCTCACAATCTCCCTCCCTTAAAAGAATTTCGCCCTCGAAATTCATACCTTAACTTAAATCCAAAAATAACTTCAATTACACACAAACACCTCCATATCACTTGTTCAAACATCAGGTACCCAGTTCATCATTACCCTTTAACACAAACCCAAGTCTCACAGTCCGACATCCTAAACTTTAAGCCTAGGATACACTACAAAGAACTGAAACCTAGAGCTCTGATACCATCTGTGACGACCCCACCTTCCCCTAAGGCGAAGCAAAGGGTTCGGCAGCCCGCCTGCCCAACTCTCGCCGGGAGTCACTATAGTTCCTCAATTCAATTACGAGCAGTTACTTCGCATAACAAAATAACTTTAATATCCTCCAGTCAAATGTAACATTTAAATCCCAAAGCTTCCTTAGCGAACCACAACCGTCCCAAACTATAATTATAGATACAAAAGTTTATCCATTCAGAATTTTATAAGTACAATTCAAAATACAAGGATTACATCAAAATACAAGCTTAAGTCTCGAACCACTGAGCACTTAAACAAGTAGTGAACATTCAAGTAGCACATGGCAAGATCATTCAAGTCACACAAATGCAAAGATCACTCACCTTCAAGCAAAGCAACCCTATGCGTCCGTTCTCGGATCCCCTTTGTATCCGCCTTCCAAGTCTAATAGCACACAAGATGTGAGATATTTAGGTTTGAATAGGGTTTAAATCGAGCCACAAAATTACCCAAACAATGACTAAGATGCCAAAACAAAACTTAAAAACACTTAAAACAGCAAAGAGAGCACATGCATGAGCGCTCGAATGAAAACGAACGACATTAGAATCAAAACGGAAAACACACACTAGAAGGTGTGAAAGGCAGATTTGACACCTTTGGATATTTTGATCATAACTCATGGTACAAATGTCGGAAGGAAGTGCATGGGGTGCCGTTTCGAAGCTAAGAGAACAATCTATAACTTTCATGCAGGCCATTTTTACCCAGATTCACTCCATCCAGGTCAAAAAATACGAAAACTGTTCCAGAATTTCAGTTTCAGAATCACTGACAGGCCAGGTTCACATGACCATATCTCAGCACTCAAAGATCCAATTCAAGAAGTTTTGAATGCGTTAGAAAGCTAGAATGAAGTGATATAACTTTCATGTTTTGGCCAAAAGCCAATTCACAAAGGATCGACACAAAAAACAGAGCCAAAGTTGCTGTTTTAACCTCCCCTGTTTTCTGTTTTTGCGCCCAAATGCATCGAATTCAAACCAATTCACGCGCATGCAATTCGAATGACTCCAATGCGATAATGTGCAAATGCAGCTCCTAAACATCTTAACTCCACACTAAGGTTGTCTACAACTCATGGCCTAAACCAAATGTTCAGAATTCATTCAAATTGGTTCCAATTCAGCTACACCTCATGCATTTCTAATCAATTCCCATCAATGTACTACTAATGGAGTATTAATCATCCATTTACACTACCAAACACACAAAGGTGGTCCAAGATCATTAACCCTAACTAGGGTTTGACCTCTCATCATTGCCAATTCAACAGCCACAACACCAAACACACTTCAAATAAACATGTATTGCATACATAACACACTAAAGGAAGCAACTAAACACATTAAACCAATAAGCCCTAAGTACCCCTTGTTGGCTGAAGTTCTTGGACTAAGAAATCAACTAGCTTACACCATCAATTCATTATATCAAGCAAGAACAAGGTCCAGTTTATTCAAAACAATAACATAGACATCAATTCCCAACAATGAATCTTGAAAAATAAGAAACCCTAACCTAACTTCTTGGCCAAGAGTATACACGCTAAAATCAACCAAACCAAACCGTAGAATCATTTCAAAAGCCAAACATAAGCATCAATCAAGCCAAAAGAACCACAAAACCCAACAATTTCATCGCTTCCATCAAAATTCCAGCTTTTAAAGATAGAAAGAATACCTTTCTAGCTTATGTTCTTGGTGCAACTCCAAGTTCCCAAGTGCAATCTTCTCCTCCTAGCTCCAAATCAAGATTGGATGACTGAAGTTGAATGAAATCTCAAGTTTTTTTCCCTCTTTTTTCCTCTGTTTTCTTTTCTTTCTTTCTTCCCGGTTCTTTCTTGCTCTTGGCCTCTCTCCACCCGAGCTCTCTTGTCTCCAAATGCCTAATGGATTGAACTTAGTAGATATTTCTTTCTCTTAGTCAAAGTTTAGCCAATGGTCAAAATTATCATGCCAAGCAGTCCTAGCAATTTAAGGTGTCCATCATCGTTGCCCCAAATGATTTCTTATCCTATCAATTTAGTCCATAGCCCCTGCATTCAACTTAGTCCACTAATGCATAATCTCACCTACTTAGACTACTAATCACCCAAGGATCTTAACCACTTTTCTTAATCATGCCTTAACATACTTAAAATCAAAGACATAACAAACTTGTATTTGGACATAAAACTTAAATTCATTTTCAAAACTACGGTTTTACGAAACCAAACTTGGGTTTTTCATATACAAATTAGTGTTTTATCCAAATTTAGGGTTTTCGAAGCAAACTAGGGTTTAAATTTCAAATTAGGGTTTTCAAACTTTTAAAACAAAATAGTTAAATCAAAACACTTTAAGATGTAAAACAAACCATATAAACACCTTGGCAAATAATAATTACTATAATTAACATTATTTAATATTTTCCAAAAATTGGAAAAAACCGGGATCTCACAATCTCCCTCCCTTAAAAGAATTTTGCCTTCGAAATTCATACCTTCACTCAAATCCAAAAATAACTCCAATTAAACACAAACACCTCCATATCACCTATTCAAACATCAGGTACCCAGTTCATCATTACCCTTTAACACAAACCCAAGTCCCACAATCCGGCATCCTAAACTTTAAACCTAGGATACACTACAAAGATTTGAAACCTAGAGCTCTGATACCACCTGTGACGACCCCACCTTCCCCTAAGGCGAAGCAAAGGGTTCGGCGGGCCACCTGCCCAACTCTCGCCGGGAGTCACTATAGTTCCTCAATTCAATTACGAGCAGTTACTTCGCATAACAAAATAACTTTTATATCCTCCAGTCAAATGTAACATTTAAACCCCAAAGCTTCCTTAGCGAACCACAACCGTCCCAAACTATAATTACAGATACAAAAGTTTATCCATTCAGAATTCCATAAGTACAATTCAAAATACAAGGATTACATCAAACTACAAGCTTAAGTTTCCAAACCAAACGACCTAGAGCAGTCTTTGGAAGCTCTCATTCTCAAACCTTGCTAAGGAAAACAAATTGGGAAGGAATGAGCTAAAAGCCCAGTAAACAATCTCAAAACATGCAATTCCATATAATAGCACAGAATCCAACAATAATCAGTTAGGGAGTTTATCACCAATGAAACATGTAAAATATGGAAACACTCAGTTAAAGGATACGGTATCCACTGGGAGCAGTTACAATCCACCTCATCCGTCAATTAATCTCCTACTCCTCCTTATAACACCCAGTGGTAATACTCAAGTATACCATAGCAGTGGCCCAGGGTTCCTAACCTACCTGACCGAGTCCGCTTCTGGCTCGAATAGGCTAGTAACGATGGGCAAGGGCCCAGTTCAGCCAAAGGCTTACACTCATGCACAAACAGTCAAATAACAGTCAGTTAATCACTTTAAACAGTAAAATGTCACATTTGACTAGACCGACTGCGATAAAGTACACACTCGTCTAACAAATGGTACAACGGAGAAAAGTTTCACATTTGAGCAGTTTTCGAACCACTGAACACTTAAACAAGTAGTGCACATTCAAGTAGCACATAGCAAGATCATTCAAGTCACACCCATGCAAAGATCACTCACCTTCAAGCAAAGCAAACCCTATGCTTCCGTTGTCGGATCCCCTTTGTATCCGCCTTCCAAGTCTACTAGCACACAAGATGTGAGATATTTAGGTTTGAATAGGGTTTAAACCGAGCCACAAAATTACCCAAACAATCACTAAGTGCCAAAACAACACTTAAAAACACTTAAAACAGCAAAGAGAGCACATGCATGGGCGCTCGAACGAAAACGAACGACGTTAGAATCAAAACAGAAAACACACACTAGAAGGTGTGAAAGGCAGATTTCACACCTTTGGCCATTTTGATCATAACTCATGGTACGAATGTCGGAAGGAAGTGCATGACATTCCGTTTCGAAGCCAAGAGAACAAGCTATAACTTTCATGGAGGCCATTTTTACCAAGATTCACTCTATCCAGCTCAAAAAATACAAAATATATTCCAGAATTTCAGTTTCAGAATCACAGACAGGCCAGGTTCAAATGACCATATCTCAGCGCTCAAAGATCCAATTCAAGAAATTCTGAATGCTTTAGAAAGCTAGAATGAAGGGATATAACTTTCGTGTTTTGGCCAAAATCCAATTCACAAAGGATCGACACAAAAAACAGAGCCAAAGTT
Source organism: Gardenia jasminoides (assembly GCA_013103745.1). Classification (NCBI taxonomy): domain Eukaryota; kingdom Viridiplantae; phylum Streptophyta; class Magnoliopsida; order Gentianales; family Rubiaceae; genus Gardenia; species Gardenia jasminoides. The sequence goes on from CM023096.1 coordinate 16,174,878, forward strand.
GCTGTTTTAACCTCCCATGTGATGTGATTCCTACAAGCCTAAGAAGGAGAGAAATCGCCCACAAGTCCTGGAAATCTGAAGTATCAACGTTGGGATGGAATTGATTAAATTCTTGGACCGCACAAGAACAAAACCAATGGTAGAAGACGCCACAATCAAGAAGGTGCTTGATTGATAAGTGGACGAACATTAAAGGGCAGCCTTACAATGTTCAAGATTAGCTCACACAAGCCAAAAGTTTGCAAATAGCAATTCTGGAATTTTCCTCAAAAATCTCGTTAAAAAAACCCCCTTAAGAAAACGGTTTAGGCTTATTTATAAGCCTTACAAAACCCTAATCCAATAAGGAAACAACTAGCTAAATTCGGCTCTACTAGAAATCCTACCTTTTAGGAAAGTTACATTCGGATCTGAGAAACTAAATTAACTTAAACTAAGCCACGTGATAGCTAGTTACATTCGGACCTCAATTAACACTTGGAGACCGAATGGCCAACTTTTATTAAAAACTAATCCTACTACTACTAGGAAACAATTAAGGAAATAACTAATACTAAACCTTTTAGGAATCTAACCCTTTTTAGTTTAGATTAGGAAACTAACAAAAAGCTAAACTACTAATAACAATTGGACTTAAATTCCTAATCTAATCAACTCACACAAGCCAAAAGTTTGCAAATAGCAATTCTGGAATTTTCCTCAAAAATCTCATTTACAATGTTTTCCCTCAACTCTCGTGTATGTCACTCAAGTATTTATACGCTCTATTGAACTCACCAAGGGTGTATAGTCAATCATATCAAGCTCAAGAGTATGTACCTTCATAGGCAATGCAAACTCAATAGGTGTACCATGATAACAAAATGCTTTAGGAAAGGAGTTTACCTTGTTAATGGCCAATGAAATAATGACAGATTTACCAAATTTTGACAATGCACTTGACCATTGGTTATCATTAAGTTCCACAAGTGAATTGAAATCATCATGAGCAACTCCTTGATTAAGCACTTTAATCACCTCATTAGCCTGTGAAAAATCAATAAACACACTAGGCAAAATAAAGTAAGGTTGGTTAGTCATAAATACAAACTCACTATGCTCAAATGGTATATCATTGTTCACACTATCATTTTGAACTTCACACAATTTTTCCTCAACTAGCACTTGATTCGGAGCTAGTGTAGATGGGATGTGCAGCTCTTCTTGCTCACATGTGATGACGGAATGCACTTCACTAGCCACCATTGTAGATGTTTGATTATGGTGCTCAATGTATGGCTTGAGATAGGCATTCAATAGTTGCGTAGTGCCATCCATGGTCAAATTTGGTCCTTTTGGATAATTGTACCCTTAATTAATTTGGAAAGTACTATTTTCAAGCGGAGGAAGGTTTCCAAATTTGTTTCAAGAAGGGTAGAATGGAGGTTTAGCAATTTTTGGCCAAATCCAATTTGGTTTTTTTTTTTTTAACTTGAGTAGGAAAGTTGGGGTGGCCTTTAAATATGAGTGGGAATGCAAGGCCAAAATTTTTTTTTCTTGAACGAGTTTTGTACTCTTTTTTTTTTTAACTAGATTTTTGAGGAAAATTCCAGAATTGCTATTTGCAAACTTTTGGCTTGTGTGAGCTAATCTTGAACATTGAACAGTATACCTAATGTTTCGACTTATCAATCAAGCACCTTCTTGATTGGCCTTCTACCATCGGTTTTGTTCTTGTGCGGTCCAAGAATTGAATCAATTCCATCCCAACGTTGATACTTCAGATTTCCAGGACTTGTTGGCGATTTCTCTCCTTCTTAGGGTTGTAGGACTCACATCAGTTGTAGGAAAGACTTTAAAATTCGGCCACTTAGGGTTATTGCCAAAACCAAATTATTTCTTTAAATTGCTGGCCGAATGGTTGTTGATTAGATTAGGAATTTAAGTCCAATTGTTATTAGTAGTTTAGTTTTTTGTTAGTTTCCTAATCTAAGCCAAAAAGGGTTAGATTCCTAAAAGGCTTAGTATTAGTTATTTCCTTAATGGTTTCCTAGTAGTAGTAGGATTAGTTTTTCCAAGGCTATAAATAGGCCTTGTATTGGACAAATTATTAACCACACTTTCAATAAAATTTTCAGCTTATTCTTGTGAGAATAGCACGTCTCTTTCTAGGAGATTCTTCTTTGAATACTTGAGAGATTTCGAGTGTTCAATCGACTTATCAATCAAGAACCACACTTGATTGTGGCGTCATCTACCTAAAGCCTTGGTTCGCTAATTCATTGTTCTATGGGTTGAGATTAAATTCAAGGTTCGTAGTTCCGCGAGTTAGAGGGGTCGAGGGTCTTCCGCAACTCCAACTTGATATTCGTCTAGATCCAAATCAACTCACATCATCTTGGTACCAGAGCTAGTTGATGGTATCAAGTATATCCCTTTGTTCTTGTTATTTTCATTTTCTTGTTTTGTGTCAAATCTGTCAAAAAAAAAAAATTCGTGCCTTGTTCTTCTTGTGCAAGTCCATGTCTTGCTTCTTGTCTTGTTGTCCGATTTTTGTGTCCATCATTCTCGTGTTTCTGCCTAAAATCTTGTGTGCTAATTGGTGATTGGTATCTTGTTGAATTCTGTAATCAAAAATAATAATATTCCTTGTGTCTTGTGTCCAGAATACTGTTTGAAGTCTTCTTGTTGTTAGCCGTTCTTTTGTTCTTGTTTAAGCAACCCGAAAACTGCTTTGTGTTTATGTGTTGTTGTTGGAAAATTTGGGCTGATTCAAACCAGAAAACCGTGACTTATCCTTGCTAAAATCATTGAATTCTAATTTGTTTTAGTGACCTTCTTGAAACCTTGAAACAAAGCTCCGAATCCTTAAACAAGAAACAACCAAAACCTTGACCCGTGGGCTGTTTTCTTGAGTTTTCTTGAAACTAATTTGTCATCCTTGGAATTCTGGAATTGTCAACTGATTCTTGAAGTTAAAAGCAGGTTTATTTGGCCTGAAGTGAAAAAAAAGGGGGAAACGAAGGAAAAGGAAGAAGCCCGAAAAAAAAATAAATAAAAAATAAAAAATTCTGCTTGACAAATCGAATCTGTTCTTGCTTGTTAATTTCACTTCTTGTGTTGCATCTATTGTTCAACACTTGAAATTCATCTTGGGGATTGTTGGGACAGAATTGCAGACTTTTGGGAGAAAAAAAAAAGGACGAACTTGGAAGCTGGAAATCAACCCAGAAGTTCAGTTTTCCTACAAACCAGTTTCCCTTTCCTTTCTTGATTCGGATCTTATTGCTAAATAGTACTAGAAGACAACTAGGAAACCACCCTAAGTCCCAAAAAAAACAGTCTCCTAATACTTATCCAGTAGCCAGCTGCTCAAAACAAAACCAAAGAGTCTTGGGAAGCCTTCCACCACTTTGGACATAGCTCACAAATCCCGAACCAGTTTGGAAAATCAGTCCCACCGCCTTGAAACATCACCAAACTCAGAATTGGTTTGACCTGCTTGCTGATTGCTGTTTCACACAACTAACCTTTATTTCTCCAGCATTCATTGAGTCTTTTACCTGTTTATTTGTCGGTCAAGTCAATCCTTCTTTGTCTTTGCAACTTCGGTTAGGAGTCAAGTTTAGTAGTTTCCTAAAGTGAGTCTTGTTGTGTCTTTCCACCGAATGTTTTTTTCAGTTTTTCTAAAGTCAATTTAGTCCTTAATTCTCAACTCTTTTGCTTCCTCATTCATTCTTCAAGTGAGCCAAAAGGTGATACATCACATTCTTGTGAAGGTAATTGGTGATAAGTCCTTGAATTGCTTGAATTTTCTGATTTCTTCAAGGAGGAAGATCAAGGAACTAGAGCGTGCTTGGTGAGATCATTAGCGTGAAATAAAAACACTTGAGTGATACACGAGTGCGAGGGAAACACGTGAGGGAGTGTGTGAGGCATTTTCTACTAACGTTTGTTGTATTTTGCAGATTTAACCATGGCTAAGGAAGATGAGATAACCATGAATAAGTTTGATTGCTTGGAGGATAAAACCTTCAAGAGGAGGGGTTCCAAACCTTCTAATAGCCATCGAGAACATCACCCTTATGTGCCTAAAGGAGTAAATGTTTTGGCATTGCGTGATGTAGAAGAACAACTGAATGTCATTAAAGCTCAACAAAGTAACTGGTTCTACACTCGTTGCTACGTCAAGGATAAAATTCTTAGCATGGCTATTGATAGGAGTTGTACAATCAACCTTGCAAGCATTGTTATGGTTGAGAAATTGAATCTTCCAACCGTTGATCTTATTCAGCCATACAAGTTGCAAAGTGCTAGTGGTGATATCTGGGTTACTAAGCATACATTTGTTCCTTTCCGTATTGGTAGATACGTAGATGAGGTATTTTGTGATGTTGTTCCTATTCAAGTGACACATGTATTGTTGGGAGAATCATGGATGTCTAAAAATGATGTTAAGTATGATGGGCAAACTAATAAGTATTCCTTCATATTTAATGGTTGTCGTTTCAAGCTTGGGTCACTTACTTATGAGCAACTTTGTGAAGATCTTGATATTCTTCTACATGAAAAGCAATTAAGGGAGCTAGTCAAGGGCGATGTGCAATCATCTCGAGAGGAAGCTACTGCACAAAAGGAAGAATTGAAGGATAAAGCTGAGGCAAAATCCATGAAAAAGGCAAAAGATTGCTCGGTTTTAGTGGAAAGAAAAGAGAGGAAGCAAGCAATACTTGCAAAAGCCAATGTTGAGAGCAAACATCATGTACTTTTGGCTAACCAACTTGACTATATTTTTCCTAGTATGTTTGTTCCGTTTTCACAGGTTTTCAAGACAAATCACGTGCTGCCACATGATGAAACTCCTAAGCCAACTGTCTTGACTAAATTTGGTAAAATTGTAGTTACTTCAATTGCCAAGAGAAAGGTAGAATTCTTCCCTAATTCTCTTTGTTTTCATGATACAACTACTGCCTTTGTGTTGCCTAAGGAGGTAAGTACTCTTAAGTTGGCTATGAGTAGTTCTATGCCTAATCTTGATGAATTGGTTACTACCTTCTTGTGCATAGTTCATTTTCTTGACTTGTTCATGTATGCTAAACTTCTAGAGTTAATTGGCATTGTTTTAAAAGTTGTTTATGTAAGTCATATGGTTAACTATCAAGGAATCATGAAGTTTGACAAAGCTGTCTACTTACTTTATGACCCTTATGCTAGAGATAGTTTACGTCATCTTAGGTGTCCTGTTTATTTTACTTGTGTGAAATTTATTTTGATTCCTTCTATGTCATGTGTTTCTTTTGAGTCTTGTGATTCTTCGAGTTTGTCTTTGAGTTATTTTAGTAATCCTGTTTATTCTAACTATGTGAGTCCCATGTGTTCTATTAGTTTTAAGTGTCTTGATATTATCCATGCATATCCTACTTTACGTAGTGATTCTAATGTCTTTTTAAATTGTGTTCATAATGTTAGGATGGTGCGTGACATTCACATATACCCCTCTTGTTATCGGGAAAGTGTTGAATACATCTACTTCGATGAATCTTACTCTTCGTTTTTTGTATTTGATCCAGGTATACATGTGATGTGCAATTGGCAAAATTCAAGTAAGCTGAAGCGTGTTTGCTGGTTTATGTTCAAATTGACTAGAAGGCATGTCTCTTGGCTCGCTTTCATTCAAACGTTCCCTGACGTTCTCCATCATAAACGATCTTTCGATTTAGGACAAATCGCCTTCAAGAGGAGGGGAATGATGAAAGAGCTAAAAGGTGTCCAAAGGGAATTCATTATTCAAGAAGTCATTCATCATTCAAGTAATATTCAAGAGGTTGGAAATGAGTATTACAATCTTTATACATTAATCCAAGTGCTACGTTGTATGGGAGAAATAAAATAAGCCCTAAATTCTAGGGTTTAAATTCGGCCACTTAGGGTTATTGCCAAAACCAAATTATTTCTTTAAATTGCTGGCCGAATGGTTGTTGATTAGATTAGGAATTTAAGTCCAATTGTTATTAGTAGTTTAGTTTTTTGTTAGTTTCCTAATCTAAGCCAAAAAGGGTTAGATTCCTAAAAGGCTTAGTATTAGTTATTTCCTTAATTGTTTCCTAGTAGTAGTAGGATTAGTTTTTCCAAGGTTATAAATAGGCCTTGTGTTGGACAAATTATTAACCACACTTTCAATAAAATTTTCAACTTATTCTTGTGAGAATAACACGTCTCTTTCTAGGAGATTCTTCTTTGAATACTTGAGAGATTTCGAGTGTTCAATCGACTTATCAATCAAGAACCGCACTTGATTGTGGCGTCATCTACCTAAAGCCTTGGTTCGCTAATTCATTGTTCTACGGGTTGAGATTAAATTCAAGATTCGTAGTTCCGCGAGTTAGAGGGGTCGAGAGTCTTCCGCAACTCCAACTTGATATTCGTCTAGATCCAAATCAACTCACATCATCTTGGTATCAGAGCTAGTTGATGGTATCAAGTATATCTCTTTGTTCTTGTTATTTTCGTTTTCTTGTTTTGTGTCAAATCTGTCAAAAAAAAAAATTCGTGTCTTGTTCTTCTTGTGCAAGTCCGTGTCTTGCTTCTTGTCTTGTTGTCCGATTTTTGTGTCCGTCATTCTCGTGTTTCTACCTAAAGCCTTGGTTCGCTAATTCATTGTTCTACGGGTTGAGATTAAATTCAAGATTCGTAGTTCCGCGAGTTTGAGGGGTCGAGAGTCTTCCGCAACTCCAACTTGATATTTGTCTAGATCCAAGCACTAACAAAAAACCCCTAAGTTGACTTTCTCTGATACCAAGATGATGTGAGTTGATTTGGATCTGTAACACCCCAAGCACAAGAATAATTCCCTGACGATCCTTTTGACAAATTTTGAGTTCCAAGCAAAATTTAAAACTATTAAGGTTCGTCAGCATGTTCTGATACCAAGATGATGTGAGTTGACAACGGATCTACACGATTATCAAGTTGAAGTTGCGGAAGACTCTCGACCCCTCTAACTCGCGGAACTACGAACCTTGAATTTAATCTCAACCCGTAGAACAATGAATTAGCGAACCAAGGCTGTTGGTAGATGACGCCACAATCAAGTGCGGTTCTTGATTGATAAGTCGTTGAACACTCAAGCTCTCTCAAGTATTCAAAGAAGAATCTCTTGGAAAAGAGACGGCTATTCTCACAAGGAATAAGCTGATAATTTGACTAAAAAACTTGTTAATAATTTCGTCCATCATAGGCTGTATTTATAGCCTTACAAGACAATCCTAATGCTACTAGGAATCAGCAAACACATAGCTTTAAAACTAATCCTAATTGAACTAGGCTTTGACCTCTTAATCCCATGTGGAATTTCAGTCATAGCTTTATTTGACTAACCAGAAATTTACTAACTTACTAATAGCAATTGGACTAAATTAGCCAAGCTTATTTAGCAAGGCAGTTCGTCCCATTACAACTGAAATCAGACAAGACCCCAATCGAAACAAGAAACCCTAATTAATCCCTAACCCTAGGTTTTGGCCACAAGTATCTAGGTGACTTCCTCATCTTCAATGACTTGGGTTAACGTGTAAAGCTTGAGGTCCTCATTTCCAAGTTCTTGAAGGTTACTCGGACATCCCACTTGGCCTTGCACGTGACACACCAACGCTTGCATGGAATCCTTAAGATGCTTGATGGATAAGTCGACGAACATTAAAGGGCAGCCTTACAATGTTCAAGATTAGCTCACACAAGCCAAAAGTTTGCAAATAGCAATTCTGGAATTTTCCTCAAAAATCTCGTTAAAAAAAACCCCCTTAAGAAAAAGGTTTAGGCTTATTTATAAGCCTTACAAAACCCTAATCCAATAAGGAAACAACTAGCTAAATTTGGCTCTACTAGAAATCCTACCTTTTAGGAAAGTTACATTCGGATCTAAGAAACTAAATTAACTTAAACTAAGCCACGTGATAGCTAGTTACATTCGGACCTCAATTAACACTTGGAGACCGAATGGCCAACTTTTATTTTAACTACTAGTAATAACGAAAAATTAACAATGATTGAACAAGTCTTCAACCATCTTCAACCATGATCAAAGTCTTGATCGAATGTGCTTCATCCTCTAATCCTTCAATGCTGGATTTTGTGCTATTTTGTTCTTGGATAGCTCGAACCAACGCTTGAAGGGATTCTTTGAATTGTTTGGCACGGGCACGGGTCACGGGTCCAAGTGGAACTCTCGTAGGCTCGTTGAACCAAGATTTAGGTAAAATAAGCATTGCTCGTTGACTTGGGCACTGAGAGGCAATGTGACCAAACCCTTGACACTTGAAGCACTTAGTGTCCCTATTGCGGGGCTTGGTAGCATTCGGATTAGCCTGAGGATTGAACTTCAAGTTTGGTCTAGATGGAGGAACATTCGGTTTTGATGAGTTTGAAGAAGGTGGAGTCGGTTTTGCACTTGGAGTAGAGGTGAAGGAACGTTCTTCCCTTTTTGGTTGCTGATTTTTCCAATTTCCAGCTTGGAAGTTGGAATTAGGGCGAGAACTACCCCTCCTCTTAAGCCTCCTCTCAACCTTGACAGCTTTATCCATCAACTCTTCAATATGATGTGAACCTAATTAGATAGTTGTTTACAAAAGCCTATTAGGATTATCAGCCTAATCTAAAAACGCTACTGTTCATCGTACTGTAGCATTACTGTTCATCCGAATTTCATCTTTAGTTTCTTGATTGTTGTTCTTGTCTTTTCTTGTGTTCTTGAGTCTTGAATCAAAAAAAAAAAAATTTACCTTCGGTTTTGCTATTCTCCTTCGGTTCTTGCTTCTAGTTTTCTGTCCATTGCTTGTCTTGATTGTTTGATCGAAATCTGCCCTAAGTATTGAGTAGTCTGTTGAATTAATTGCTGGAAATAAGTTGTGGCAACCCTAAACCAGAAATTTTTTGAATCTTGAACTTGGATTGTAGCCTTCTTGAATTCTTGAAACAAACCCTAAATGCTCTTGAACAAGTAAGACCACTTCTTGAACTTTAGGGCTGTTTTCTTGATCTTTTTGAAATCAATTGAAAGGATCTTGAATCCTGGACAATTCCAACGGATCTTTGAAGCTTGTGAGCAGCTGGACAGGAAATCTTTCCTTCCTCATGTGAATCCACACCCAGTCACCAGGCTCAAAAATCATCTTACGACGGCCCCTATTAGCACTTTGTACATATTGGAATGTACGCTTCTCAATGTTAGCACGAACCTTGGCATGGAGCTCACGAATGAATTCAGCTCGCTTTTTCCCATCTAGATTAACTTCCTCAGACACAGGTAAAGGCATCAAATCTAGAGGAGTAAGCGGATTAAATCCATAAACAATCTCAAAGGGTGAGTATTGTGTAGCACTATGAATTGCCCTATTATATGCAAATTCGACATGCGGCAGGCAATCTTCCCAAGTTTTAAGATTCCTTTTAATTATAGCACGCAACAATGTAGAAAGGGTCCTGTTAACCACCTCAGTCTGTCCATCAGTTTGAGGATGACTAGAAGTAGAGAATAGGAGTTTAGTTCCCAATTTACTCCATAAAGTTTTCCAAAAGTAGCTAAGGAACTTAACATCTCTGTCAGAAACTATCGTGCGTGGCATACCATGTAAACGTACAATCTCTCTAAAAAACAAATCAGCCACATGTTTTGCATCATCATTTTTATGACATGGAGTGAAATGTGCCATTTTAGAAAATCTATCGACTACAACATACACAGAATCATGACCATGTCTAGTCCTAGGTAAGCCTAGCACGAAGTCCATAGACAAATCAACCCAAGGCATACTAGGAACAGGTAGTGGAGTGTAGAGCCCATAAGGGTTTACCTTAGACTTGGCATAATGACAAGTTACACACCTTTGGATGATACGCTCCACGTCATGCCACATCTTTGGCCAGTAGAAATGCTCCTGGAGTATAGACAATGTCTTTGCCACTCCGAAGTGTCCCATAAGACCTCCACTATGTGCTTCCCGTACAAACATCTCACGCATAGAGCACAGAGGAATACACATCTTGTCTTTATAGAACAAATAACCCTGTGAAAGGAAATAGTTCTCACGGCTTTGCCGTGGAAAAGCATTGAACACTTCCCCAAAATCAGGGTCATTAGGATAGTATTCTTTGATTAATTCAAAGCCTAACAATTTTGCATCAAGTGTAGTAATCAAAGTATACCTCCTAGATAAGGCATCAGCGACAATATTGCTTTTGCCAGTCTTATATTTGATCACAAAAGGAAAAGTATCAATGAAACGCCTACAAACTTGACCTTCCTGGTGAGTATGGTGTACATGCCACTTTCAATGTTTCTGACTTAAGTCCTTTCCATGCAGACGACGAGCTTGATTTGAGGACAAATCGCCTTCAAGAGGAGGGGAATGATGATGAGCTCGGGGCTGCCAAAGGAGTCAAGGATATTCCGACAATGACAACTGGTCCAATAACGCGAGCACGTGCCAAAAAGCTTAAGGATTCCATGCAAGCGTTGGTGTGTCACGTGCAAGGCCAAGTGGGATGTCTGAGTAACCTTCAAGAACTTGGAAATGAGGACCTCAAGCTTTACACGTTAATCCAAGTCATTGAAGATGAGGAAGTCACCTAGACACTTGTGGCCGAAACCTAGGGTTAGGGATTAATTAGGGTTTCTTGTTTCGATTGGGGTCTTGTTTGATTTCAGTTGTAATGGGACGAACTGCCTTGCTAAATAAGCTTGGTTAATTTAGTCCAATTGCTATTAGTAAGTTAGTAAATTTCTGGTTAGTCAAATAAAGCTATGACCGAAATTCCACATGGGATTAAGAGGTCAAAGCCTAGTTCAATTAGGATTAGTTTTAAAGCTAAGTGTTAGCCGATTCCTAGTAGCATTAGGATTGTCTTGTAAGGCTATAAATACAGCCTATGATGGACGAAATTATTAACAAGTTTTTTAGTCAAATTATCAGCTTATTCCTTGTGAGAATAGCCGTCTCTTTTCCAAGAGATTCTTCTTTGAATACTTGAGAGAGCTTGAGTGTTCAACGACTTATTAATCAAGAACCGCACTTGATTGTGGCGTCATCTACCAACAGCCTTGGTTCGCTAATTCATTGTTCTACGGGTTGAGATTAAATTCAAGGTTCGTAGTCCCGCGAGTTAGAGAGGTCGAGAGTCTTCCGCAACTTCAACTTGATAATCGTCTAGATCCGTTGTCAACTCACATCATAGAGAAGACTTGAGAGAGCTTGAGTGTTCAACGACTTATCAATCAAGAACCGCACTTGATTGTGGCGTCATCTACCAACAGCCTTGGTTCGCTAATTCATTGTTCTACGGGTTGAGATTAAATTCAAGGTTCGTAGTTCCGCGAGTTAGAGGGGTCGAGAGTCTTCCGCAACTTCAACTTGATAATCGTCTAGATCCGTTGTCAACTCACCAGGAAGGTCAAGTTTGTAGGCGTTGTCATTGATACGTTCTACCACTTGGAATGGTCCATCTCCCCTTGGAAGCAATTTGTTACGCCGTTGGACAGGAAATCTTTCCTTCCTCATGTGAATCCATACCCAGTCACCAGGCTCAAAAATCATCTTATGACGGCCCCTATTAGCACTTTGTACATATTGGAATGTACGCTTCTCAATGTTAGCACGGACCTTGGCATGGAGCTCACGAACGAATTCAGCTCACTTTTTCCCATCTAGATTAACTTCCACAGACACAGGTAAAGGCATCAAATCTAGAGGAGTAAGCGGATTAAATCCATAAACAATCTCAAAGGGTGAGTATTGTGTAGCACTATGAATTGCCCTATTATATGCAAATTCGACATGTGGCAGGCAATCTTCCCAAGTTTTAAGATTCCTTTTAATTATAGCACGCAACAATGTAGAAAGGGTCCTGTTAACCACCTCAGTCTGTCCATCAGTTTGAGGATGACTAGAAGTAGAGAATAGGAGTTTAGTTCCCAATTTACTCCATAAAGTTTTCCAAAAGTAGCTAAGGAACTTAACATCTCTGTCAGAAACTATCGTGCGTGGCATACCATGTAAACGTACAATCTCTCTGAAAAACAAATCAGCCACATGTTTTGCATCATCAGTTTTATGACATGGAGTGAAATATGCCATTTTAGAAAATCTATCGACTACAACATACACAGAATCATGACCATGTCTAGTCCTAGGTAAGCCTAGCACAAAGTCCATAGACAAATCAACCCAAGGCATACTAGGAACAGGTAGTGGAGTGTAGAGCCCATAAGGGTTTACCTTAGACTTGGCATGATGACAAGTTACACACCTTTGGATGATACGCTCCACATCATGCTGCATCTTTGGCCAGTAGAAATGCTCCTGGAGTATAGACAATGTCTTTGCCACTCCAAAGTGTCCCATAAGACCTCCACTATGTGCTTCCCGTACAAACATCTCACGCATAGAGCACAAAGGAATACACATCTTGTCTTTATAGAACAAATAACCCTGTGAAAGAAAATAGTTCTCACGGCTTTTCCGTGGAAAAGCATTGAACACTTCCCCAAAATCAGGGTCATTAGGATAGTATTCTTTGATTAATTCAAAGCCAAACAAGGTCAGTTTTTGCCCAGCTTTAATTCTGATTTTTTTGACAGTTTAACCAACCATTTAAGCAGCAAATTCTGGTCGAAATCCAGCACCAATAATTCCAGAATCGTATTGCATTTGTTTTTCACCAAATCTTTGTGCTGTGTCAGTTCAATCCTGGAAGCTTTACAAAACTGAATTCCAGCTTTGAGTCGTACCTTTAGAAGTAGGGTTCAACTGACTTTCCTTGTGTTAAATCCTGGAGTTCAGTTATGTCTTTAGAGGTCAATTCTAGCCGTGTTTCTCTTATGTCAAGTATCTTTAAAATTAGTCCACTCTTGAGTCAAATCTCAACCACAAGTGAACTCTCCTTCAACACCACATTCTTGCGAGATTACTGTGGGGTAATTCCTAGATATTTGAGCAAATTTCTGATTTCTTCAAGAGGGGAAATCGAGGATATAGAGAGTCGTTTGTGAGACCATTAGAGTGCATTAAAACAATTGAGTGATACACGAGAGTGAGAGGAAACACGTAAGGGAGCGTGTGAGACTTTTACTTTCATTGTTGCTCATTTTGCAGGTTTAAAAATATGGCAACCGGAGAAGAAAAGATCAGCGGTGATGAAATAACCATTGCTCAACTTGCTTTTCAAATGCAAGCTATGTCTGCTGAATCTCAAAGGAAATTGGACCAAAAGCTCGAGGTCCTACATGAACGCATTGACAATCTAGAATCGTCGAAAGGTTCCTCTAAGAAATCTTAGGGGAAAACCTTTTTGAACGAATCTAGTGACTCCAATGGGGACACCGAGCAAGAAGAATATGAACAAAGATCAAGAGAAGGAGACCTAGACCTAAGCATGAGGACGACGCCATCAAGGGAGTGAAACTGAAAATCCCATCCTTCCAAGGCAAATCGGATCCTGAAGCTTACTTAGAGTGGGAGAGAAAGATTGAGAAGGTCTTCGATTGCCACCATTACTCCGAGTTACAAAAGGTGAAGCTTGCTGTGGTAGAATTCACTGATTATGTAGCAATTTGGTGGGATCAACTTAGGGCTCGACAAAGGAGAAACGGGGAGCCATCCATCCAAACTTGGGATGCACTCAAAGGAATCATGAGGAAGTGCTTCATACCAGCCTACTATCATCGAGATTTGCACAATAAATTGCAAACCCTCACTCAAGGTAGTATGACGGTTGAAGACTACTACAAAGAAATGGAGATGGCTATGATGAGGGCTGACATTCATGAGGATTTGGAAGCGACTATGGCTCGATTTTTAAGAGGTTTAAGGGCTGACATTGCTGATGTTGTTGAGCTACAACATTACCTCGATATGGGAGAGCTGTTGGACAAAGCCGTCAAGATAGAAAGGAAGCTTAAGAGGAGGTACAACTGCTCCAACCCAACTTCCAATCTGGAATTTGGGAAATCAAACCATAACGAGGGAAGAAAGGGCCACGACATCACTTAGTAGTGGCAAACCAGCCGCATCTCCCCATGGAAGCTCAAAACCGATTGTGAATTCCTTGAGATCGAGTGAAGATACTTCAAAAGTCAATACCAAAGGAAGTTTTCACAAAAATCCAGAAGTGAATAAGCCAAAAAATCGGGATGTTAAGTGCTTCAAGTGCCATAGTTTTGGCCACATTGCGTCCCAATGTCCCAACCAAAGAACCGTGTCAGTATTGCAAAGTGGGGAAGTCATCTACCTAAATTATTGGTTCACTAAATCAACAATCGTGGGTTGAGATTAAGTTCATAGGTTCGCGATTCCTTGGTTTGGAAGTTAAGGATTTTTCCGCACCTTAACTTGATTCTTCGTCTAGATCCTTGGGCATCGATGGGATACGAGTTCAGGCCCTCTGGGTGGGTTCGTATCAGTTGGTATCAGAGCCAATTTATGATGGAAAAAATTTACCTAATGGAGAAATGGTCACTGATGATGAAGGTAATGATGAGTATGCTGACATGCCTCCCTTAGAAGGAGGAAGTGATGAAGAAGAAATCATTGAAGAGCAGCCAGTTGTGGACCGTGTTGGTTTGGTGGCTTGACAAGCCTTGACTGCCCATGCTGGAGTAGATGAGCTTCAACGGGAGAACATATTTTACACTCGTTGCCACATCAAGGAGAAGGTATGCAGTCTAGTTATTGATCCAGGAAGTTGTACCAACGTTGCAAGTGCCATTATGGTGGATCGACTAAGCCTTCCAACAAACAACCATCCCAAGCCCTACAAGTTGCAATGGCTCAACAACAGCGGTGAGGTACGTGTACTCAAACTAATGACCCTAATGAATCTACAACTTAATGATACCATTTTCGAGGTTCCATGCTAAATTAAGCTCATGAGAACTGACTTGGCGAGTTCAATAGAGCGTATAAATACTTGAGTGACATACACGAGAGTTGAGGGAAAACATTGTAAGCGAGTGAAGTGAGAAAATTATTGTTTTCTACCAACCTTTCTTGCAGGGATTGAGCATGTCTAACGGGGACGAATCTCAGCCAATTGACTTCAAATTTCATATGGAAGCTATGATGAAGGAAGTTCAAAGAATGATTAAGGATTCCATAGAACCTTTGCATGAACGGTTGGACCAAGTTGAACAAGCTAAAAGTCGAACTAGCTCAACTAAGAGTAAAGATAAGAAGGCTGAATCCGAATCCTCTAATGGTGAGGAAGAAGAATTTGAGCCTCGGTTTAGAGCTGCCCGAGCTAACCGAAGACTTGGTGATGATGCCTTGAAGGGTGTTAAGCTCAATATCCCAGCCTTCTCGGGTAAATCCGATCCAGAGTTATATCTGGAATGGGAACGGAAAATTGAAGCAGCCTTTGAGTGCCATAACTTCTCAGAGGAACATAAGGTAAAACTTGCTGCTGTTGAGTTCATTGATTATGCATTCGTGTGGTGGGATCAAGTTCGTCTGAATAGGAGGAGGAACCGTCAACAACCTGTAAGAGATTGGGAAGACATGCGTGGTCTTATGAGGAAAAGATTTGTGCCAAGCTACAATCATAGAGACTTGCTCTGGAAATTGCAAACCTTGTACCAAGGTAGCTTAAGTGTGGAGGATTACTATAAAGAGATGGAAATGGCGCTAATGAAAGCCGATCTCCATGAAGATGAGGAATCAACTATAACTCATTTTTTGCATGGACTTAAGCCTGAGATAGCCGAGGTTGTGGAACTTCAACATTATCTGGATATTCATGAGATGCTTGAGAAAGCCGTCACTATTGAGAGGCGTCTCAAAAGGAGGGGCAGTGTTCGTCAAAACACAATTCCTCAAGCTGGAAATTGGAGGAGTGTGCCGATGAAAAGGGAGGAAAGGAATTCGGCTTCTTCAACGTCTTCCAAGCCAAAGTTCGAAGCCTCAAAATCGAACCCCAAAGAAATTCCCAAGGCTGTCCGTGATCCATCTAAACCAAGGAACCGTGAGGTAAAGTGTTTTAAATGCCAAGGCTTCGGTCATATTGCATCTCAATGTGCCAATCAACGCACAATGATTATTTTGCCTAATGGGGAAGTATTAACTGATGATAAAGATGAGTATGCCGACATGCCCCCACTTACTGAGGAAGAAGATGAATTGAGGGATGAATTAGTTAACCAAGAGTTGGAATGCTTAGTTATGAGAAAGGTGCTTGCCGTCCGAGCTAAGGAGGATGAAGAGGCTGCTCAAAGGGAAAACTTGTTCTATACACGTTGTCACATTAGAGACAAAGTGTGTAGCTTAATTATTGATAGTGGTAGTTGTGCCAATGTTACGAGTTTACTCATGGTTGAGAAATTGGGACTACCAACTACTAGCCATCCTCGACCTTATCGACTGCAATGGTTGAATGAGGCGGGAGATGTTCGAGTTTTCCGCCAAGTGAAAGTACCATTCCGCATTGGCAAGTATGAAGATGAAGTTATTTGTGACGTAGTGCCTATGCAAGCAAGCCATGTGATTCTTGGTCGCCCCTGGTGTCGCGCCCCGTTTTTTCGTGGAAAAAGGAAAGGATTGGTATTTTATTGGTTTTTGAAAAAGAAAGGGAAAGGGGTCATGGGACTACAAAATTGCGACGGTTTGGACCCAAAACAAAAGTCTAGAAAAGGGTTTTAGAAAAGTTTGAGTCGCCACTTGGTATGGATTTTAGGTGTACCAAGTCACCCAAAGATTTAAAAAATAAACAAAGAAAACCCTTTTTAGACGACTCCGGATCTTTGAAAACTAGAGAAAAGGTTCGTCACGGTTGAAAGAAGGAAGGCAAAGATCTGATGTTACTGTCTCTAAGGCACCCTTCTAACCTAGCCAAAGCTAGTTGCAAGATTTAGTTGAAAATTTCCTAATTCTAACTTTAAAATTTATCACATTTGATGTTGTCTACATGGATGCAAAACCTAAACCTAATGTTGGATCGAGAGGGCAAATGTCTCCTTGAGGTGTGATTGGAATTGATCACATTAGTTGTGTCATCCAATTTTGATCCCTCGAGGAGGTCACGAAAAATGCAAATTATGAGACTGAACAAACAGAAGTAGGATTTTCAAAAATGCAATCTTTATAAAATATCAAGAGAAGAGAAATTGGATTTTTGAAAAGACCAATTTTAAGTGCAAAGAGGAACTTGAATTTTCAAAAATGTGCAATTTTAAGAAAAACAGTTTTTTGATTTTGAATTGCTAAACATGAAGAAAGAAACTTGCCTTTTTAAAGAATGGTTTTGATAGCTTTTGAAATAATGCACATGTATGTCCTAAAGAGGGATAATGCAACATAATGGGTGCGGGGAACTAAGTTCGTGACTTTAAATCTTCCTTTTCATAGAAGGAAATAAAAGCGTGCTAAGGCTAGGAAGCCATACTCGCTCTTTTCCCTAATTCAAAGGGAAATGCCTTAAATGCACTAATCTAAAAAAGAAAAACTAAATGAGATGATTCGCATACGCGAGGGGGGAATAGTAACATGCAAAATGGGAAAGAAACTCTAAAAGTGAAAAGTGTGTGAAATTTGTATCTAATGCATGAACGGCGTTTAAGGGTCTAGCATTGGACTAACCCTCAAAGGTTCTCACCTAACATTGGATTAGTGAGAAATCGAAAGGAAGGCCACAACTAGCGTTGGACTAGTGTGGTGGCCAATACATTTACACAATAAACATGTAGACAAGATAATAAACAAGTAAACATATAAACACATAACACATAGGCATAATATCTAGATGCAAGACCCTAGGAAAGCAAATAAACACATAATCATGCAAGCATGCAAAATAAGCATATAAAACCTAATTATTACATTAGGGAAACCTAAATACATTCTAAGGGGAAGAAATTCGAAATAATAATCTAACTATTACATTTTCTAGACTAAATACACCTTTTACAAAATTAAACCTATCTATTACAACTTGGCAGCCAAGGCCTCCAAATGATTTACTTAAAAATTAAATAACATAAATAAAGACTAGACATGAATAAAAGCAAAGGAAAACTTAATCTAAAACATGCAAAATCATGCAAAACACATAATAAGCACATAATAGGGAAAGAAGTTACCATCCCTTGATATGAGGCCTTAATTGGATCCTTAAATGATGGAAATGGTTATCTAAGACTCAATATCAACAAAAGGGATCAAGGTACCAATTTAAAGGAAAAATCCATCAAAAATACAAAGAGAGGGTATCTAACAGATTAAAGCAACACAGATAATACTAGGAAATAGAGTAAGATTCGGAACAAAAGAGCAGGAAATATCAGAATACAAAAAGAGAGGTTACGCGGGTAGAAAGCGCGGACGAGCAGCAACTTATTCAGCGTTACAAGCAAAATCAAAGTCCGAGAGAGGAACGGACTCAGCCAGCGTAGCGTCTCTTCCCATCTTCAAAACATGGGAAGATTGCTTCCAGTTTTCGACAATAACACAAGCGAGATATTGAGGCAAGGGGATCCATTCAAAGCATCAAACATCATCATTCAGGTCATGTCAAAACAAGCTAAACCCACAAAGATCAAATCAGAAGCATTAATATCATCAAATGGACAACAAAGGGGAAGGAAAAAGAAGGGGTTAGAAAGCGAGGATTGTTATGGACTAGCTGCGTAACAAACAGCGTTTCTTCACATCTTCAAATATTCAAAGCGGCGTTACGCAAGTAGTCCACGCAAGAGGTCCGCGTTTCTTCACAACTTCAAACATTCAAGAGGAAACGCGGACCGTTACGCAAAATCATCCGCGCAAGTAATCCGCGTTTCTTCATATCTTCAAAATGTGAAGAACATTTTTCCAGAAATTTCTCGGGGAATCTAGCAACATCATCACGAAGCATCAAAGCGTCGATTTTAAGCGTAAAAACAAATCTACTAGCCTTACCAAGGCTTTATAAACACAACATGCTCATATAACAACTGGTAATCATCATCAAATATCATAAACTAAAACAAAACTATTCAAGACCTTGGTTCCACCAAAGGTCCAAATTTTCGATAATTTTACGATCAAAAAGCGGTAAATAAAGTAGAAGGATGTTACACGGAAGCTTTGAATCTAAACGCAAGATGAGGCCAGAAATTCCAAGAATAATCTTCCCAAGTATGAAACCCTAGCTTTTCCTTTTCTTCTTTCTTTTCTTTTTTCTCTCCAATTCCCAGCCGTTTTCCCCTGCTTTTTTCTCTCTCCAAACTCTCTTAATTTCTATTTCTCTCTTAGCTTTCTCACCCCCTCCAGAAAACCCTAATCTAGGCTATTTATAGCCACCAAATCTAGAACTAAGGGTTTTGATGTTCTTGGGATGAGGTGAGCTAATTTTGAACGTTAGATGAGTTGTTAGGGGTTAGGGGTGAGTTGGGGAATGTTTAAATAGGTTTCTTATCGTTCAAGCATCGAAATTACAGCTGGAAAAGGATGATCGAGTTACGGAAAAATCCAGCGTCATTTTTTTAAACCGATCAAGTTACGCGGACTTATCCGTGTAACTGGTCATCGTTTTTGACTTTTTTCCTTTTTTTTTTTTTTAAAGAAAAACCTACAAAAATGAGAAAAAAGTGTTAGAAAATTCAACAATAAATAACTAAACATTAATAGATAAAAACATAGGAAAACAACTGAAATAGTCAAAATTTGGTGTCATGACTTGCCCTCTTTATGTCCAGTTTGAAGAAACTCTAGACAAAAGTAAATGCTTACCTAGTTTCACTGGTTGTATCTGAACCATTGTAAACAACAGAATGTTATGTTGCAAATTTTCAAACTAAAATGCATAATGACCGAACTTCGTGTAGAGTTGCCTATATCTCGACATGAGAATCAGGTCAAGCGTGGTTCAATGCAAATCAACTATGATGAAATGAGTCGAAACTTGTAAAATTCGAGAACGGAGATAGAAGGGTGAGTGAGACTCCTAAGAAATTTAAATTTGAAGAGGGGATAGAAAGGGAATTTAAATTGCTGAGGCAATATGAAATTAAATTGAAGAAGGGGATAGAAGGGTGAGAGGTCACTGGTGAGCAACGAAATTTAAATTGAAGCGGAGGGATAAAGGTGCTTGGCGAGCTGAATAGCGACAGACTAAAGAAGCAGGGGGATAGAAGCAGGCGGTGAGCAACGAATTTAAATGATTTTCCAAACTTAGACTATTGATGGGATTGGACCAAGCTTGAATGACTAGATGGAAAAATGCAAATATGCTATGGTGGGATTGGACCCGAATGAGCTAAACATCGATTGGAGAGCACGAGCGACTAAAAAACTATTTGGGATTGGACCCAAGAATGACTAAAATACTGGGATTGGACCCAAGCGAATGACTAAACATCTGATTCAAATGGGATTGGACCCAAGCGACTAAAAAAACTATTCAGTGGGATTGGATCCAAGCCTGAATGACTAGATGGGAGAGATGAAAATATAAATGCTGGATTGTCAGACTTTAAAAAAAATAAAACACAAGTTGTTCAAACATGATAAATGTAAAATGCAAGTAATAATGCACTCGATGAAACGGTGCAATTCTGATTTTTGATTTTCTTGACTTGAAAAGTAAGTGATTGATAGGAACAATGAATTCTTTTTCTTTTTCCCTTTTTTTTTCTTTTCTTTTCTTTCCTTCTTCTTCTCTTTCTTTTTTCTTTTTTTTCTTTTTTTTAAAAATTGATGGATTTTGGAAAGTTGAAGAGTGTAACTGAAACCCTTCCTCTGCAGGGTTGGAACAAATCCACATATGTTGCCATCGTCTTGATGCAAATCTTTTCCGGAAATTAATTTTGAATGCATTATCCAAAATCGAGATCACTTCTCTCAAAACAAATTGCCCCAGTGTCAAGCTGAATGGTTAACCCTAAGTCATGAAATATTAACCAATTGGTCCATGGAAATTCAATTCCTCTTCTTCTTTTCTCTTCTTTTTTTTTTTTTTAACATAAAGTGCAAAACTCTTGTGATCACATTGGCAATTAAATGACTAAACGTATAAGAATCATGCAATAAAACACATTCATGAGATACTTATGTTCCACGAAACATTGCTTGTTTTCAAGTGGTAGGAAGTATTCATCAAAACAAACTATGGGATTGAAATAAACCATGCGATCTTGGAAATCCAAATCCTCATAAACCAGGCAAAACATTATTATGCAATTATTCAATTTGCATTAAGTACTCATAATATCAAGTAAAGAGAGAACAATTATACCTCAATTTTAACAATTCAAGCTTGATTTCTCACTTTCACCAAATTTTGCAATCAATGACTCATATAGTCAATTCAAACTTGCCTTTTCCATATTTTCTCGATTTTACTGCTAAAAGGATTTATGAAACACATCCTCTTATTCAAATTGCAATAATGTCTTTTGACGCGAAAATCAACACTTTTAGGTGAAGACTCCCGGTTACTCGACAATTGCCTTCTTGCTCAAATAGTAATGATGTCTTTTGACGCGAAAATCAACACTTTTAGGTGAAGATTCCCGATTACTCAACATTTTACTTGTTCAAACTGCTTTGCATACTCATAATTCAAGCACCGTTTTACGTGAAAGTTAACATTTGTAGATGCTAAACCTCCGGTTACTTAGTACTAGAATCATTGGAGTAGAACTTTGGCTCTCACTTTGCTACATTTTCTTGCTTTTTCTTTCTTTCTCTCTCTTCTTTTTTTTTTTTTTGAATATCAATTGAAAAAGGATCATTTGCCAACAGTATCAATCATTTTCTTGTAAAATCAATAAAAGAAGAAATCTCATTCAATAGGAAAAAAGAGGCATAATTTTCCCTATTTTACAAAACATACTTTCTAAAATGCCAATGTCCTAATCACATAACAATTATTCCCGAGTAAAATGAAAAATGGATCTTTCAAATCGCACGGGCTTTTATTTCAGAAGGAGTGAAAGCAATTGCAACCAAATGATTAGACATTTGCACCCTTTTTGAATCAAATTTTGAAGAACAAATCAATTTGTGGGGCAAATGTGTAATTTAGACAAAGTTTTTCTCTTTTTTTTTTTAACACATATAAGCACATAAGAGCCAAATTTAAACAAACATATACCTCCCTATGGAGCAATTTAACTAAAAAAATTTCTAACAGTTAAACCTATGTCGCAAGATCAAACATAAAAAAGTGAAATAAAACAAGAATGAGATAAACCGCAAATCGGGGATAGGTCGGTCATCCCTCAATCCACATCACCTCCGGTGGCATCTAGGATAGAGTCTCGAAGCGGAATGTCGAGCCGCATGCGTCTGAGAAAAGAATTTGTAAAGAAATGCGGGCTATAACACCTAGCGGTGTGCGCATTATGAAACCCGTTTCCAAATTTTTCCGAAAAGACACTTGTCCTTCCTTGATTTTGCAATTAATCACTCTTCAAAAATGATTTAATTATACAGTCTAATAAACACGACTCAAAATAAAGCTGATCTCCTCGACTTGACCGATCAGCCACTTGTCCCTGCTTCTCTGCAAAAGAAAAGAAATGGTGAAAAGTAATAATAACGCCGCCACCGTTTGACCCTTTTATCTCAAACATCCCGTAAACATGAGTTCTTGGACGTCGATGAGCGGTGTCATCTGAATTCCTTTTGTTTGACCGGTCTGGATCTGCGTTCAGCTTATCCGAACCCATATCATCCATACCTTCATGGTAAACTAAGAGGATTGTCCTTGATGAAGTGCCCTTTTGATGAAAATATGTGCAAAAATTTGTGCGAAGGAAAAATTTTATTTTAAAATGACATCATGACCATAGAATGAATGCTAAACATGACATTTTAAATCAATAAAAGCCAAACGCCAGGAAAACTATTTAAAACAAAAGCGTCGCACTTGACCCCTTTGGATATCATCTCTTGGAATTTATTGATGCAAGGAGTGCTTGATATAAGGTAAACCCGATAAAGCGTAATCACGGCTTCCCTTGTCCCATGAACTTTCCTTTCGCTTTACCTTTGTTGCTTTTCAAAACTTGCCTAGTACCCTTTGATTTGAAGTTGGTGATAAGGTAGTATAATGAAATAGACAGACTTAAACCCAATTTTGTCAATTTAAACATGTTTGTTAAAATGGTGGCATCAGTGAGACAATCCGTTCTGACAAAATTCAGAGGGAATGTATTTGCATCATTTGCCTTTTGATTGAGAAAGTTCTTTTCAGAAATTTTGCAAAAGGTGGAGGTCTATAACACAGCTTTAAGGGGTTAAGTGTGGTGTAGGCAGGTTTAAACTTGAATACAAAAAAATTTTCTTTGTAGAAAATTTGCCCTTGGTCTTTTCTTCCTTTTCTTTCTTTTTTTTCAAAATACAAAATTGATTTGGTCCATTTTCCTTAAAATGTTTTTTTCTTTTTTAATTTACAAAATTGCCCATTGTGGGGTTTGTGATTCTCAAATGGGGTTTGCTAAATAATTTTTCTTTATAGGCTCAAATAGGAGGTGGGGTTGAAGTGTTTAAAAAGGAAGAAGGTCGGTTTTTTGACCACCCTTTTGTGGCAATTTCTAAAGAAAACTTTGCTAATCATATGAAAAATCTTACATGTCGAATTGATTGGTTGAGGAAAAATCTGTCCATCCATCTCCATGAGAACCAATGCTCCTCTAGTAGCACCTTTTGAATAATGAACGCCCTTACCAATTTGGGCTAATTTCCCCTTAGCCTCTTCTTGTATGGAAGGATTCGTTTCAAAACCTTGTCCCCACGCAACCTCCCAGGTCTAACTTTCTTGTTATAGTTCGAGCCATCCTTTCTTTGGTAACATTGCCCATGACAAACGGCATTCAACCTTCTTTCATCGATCAAAGCGATTTTTCGTGACGCTGTTGCTTGGTCCATTCACTTCTTCAACTGAATTTCCATTAGAATGCTAAAGATGGGATTTCAACTTCATGAGTAATACAGCATCCCATACATGAGAGAGTAAGGTGTTGCCCAGGTAGAAGTTCGATTGCAACCTATATGCCATCAAGGCAAAAGGTAACTTTTCATGCCAATCACGGCGGGTTTCTGTCATTTTGCGGATGATCTTCTTCAAATTCTTATTTGCGCTACTGCGGCTCCATTCATTTGAAGTCTATAAATAGCTGAGTTTCGGTGTTTGATTTTGAACTGTTCACACAGACCATCGACCATGTCATTGTTGAGGTTCTTGGCATTATCCGTGATCAAGGTTTCTGGCACTCCAAAACGACAAATGATATTGTTTTTTCATGAAATCACACGCCTTCTTAGTCACGTGCTTGTAAGATGTGGCTTCCACCCATTTAGTGAAATATTCAATAGCCACTAGAATAAAACGGTGCCCATTTGAAGCGGAGGATCAATAGCTCAACCACGCCCATTCCCCCACATGAACATGGCCAAGGAGCAGTGGTACTATGCAGTTCTGTAGGAGGGGCATGTATAACGTCACCATGCAATTGGCATTTGACACACTTCCGAACAAAATTTACACAGTCATGCTCCATAGTAAGCCAAAAATAACCTGTTCTCATGATCTTCTTAGCCAACAAGTGCCCATTCATGTGGGCCCACAAACACCGCTATGTACTTCCTTCATCAGTAATCTTCTTCTTCATCACGCGCCTCAAAGCCCTAGGTCGGGCGTCTTCTTGTAAAGCACCTCCCCATTTAAGAAAAACTTTGAAGATATCCGACGTAGAAAACCCTTCGCGGCTGAATCTGCTCCGGTAGGATAAACTCTGGTTTTGATGAATTCTTTGATGTCATGGTACCAAGGGTGACCGTCAGAAGTTCCCTCTGTGACCAGGCAATGTGCAGGCTTCTCTTGGAGTTGGATCTGTATAGGCTCGATCACTAGTTCATCTGGATGTTGAATCATCGAAGACAAAGTAGCCAAGGCGTCGGCAAAGACATTGCGAAAAGCGAGGGGACGTGTCTAAGCTCAATTCTCTAAACCTCTTGATCAAATCGAGTAGGCTGCAGTGATACGGTATGATCTTTGAATCCCGGGTCACCTTTGTTGGAGAGTTTGATGCACAAGTAAGTCTGAATCACTGAATACTATCAAATCTTTGATGTCCATATCTAATGCCATCTTTAATCCAAACATGCAAGCTTCATACTCAGCCATGTTGTTAGTGCAAGGAAATTGTAACTTGGCTGCAGCAGGATAATGCTTTCCCTCTGGCGACACAAGTACGGCCCCAATTCCGGCCCCGAAAGAATTTGAAAGCATCGAAAAAATAACCTCCATCCTTGATATTGCTCATCCATATCTTCCACCGCAGACAAACAAGATCTCTTCATCGGAAAATAGGTGTGCAAGGCTGGTAGTCATCTTCCATTGGGTTCTCTGCCAAGTGATCAGCTATTGCTTGTCCTTTAATTGCCTTTTGCGTGGTAAAGACAATATCAAATTCAGATAACATCATCTGCCACTTAGCCATACGTCCCGTTGGCATCGGCTTCTCCAACAAATACTTCAGAGGGTCAGAACGGGAGATGAGATAAGTGGTGTGACTGAGCAGGTAATGTCTTAACTTTTGAGCGGCCCATGCTAAAGCACAACAACTCCTCTGAAGAAAGAGTAGTTAGCTTCATAGTGGTGAACTTTTTACTCAAGTAGTATATAGCTCTCTCTTCTTTCCAGATTCATCGTGTTGTCCCAAAACACATCCCACGGCTTCATCGAGCATAGATAAATACATGATAAGAGGTTTTCCCGGTGTTGGTGGTACCAGGACTGGGGGATGAAGCAAATAATTCTTGATCTTATCGAAGGCTTGTTGACAGTCTTCATTCCAGTCCATCGGTGCATTCTTCTTTAACAACTTGAACAGGGGTTCACACGTAGATGTTAGCTGTGCTATGAATCTACCAATGAAGTTGATCTTCCCTAAGAAGCTTTTCACATCCTTCTGGGTTTTCGGGGTTGGCATATCTCGGATCTTAATCTTTGCTGGTCTATTTCTATACCTTTCTTGCGACAATAAATCCTAGCAATTTACCCGGAGCCCCAAAGGCACACTTTTGCGGATTCAATTTAAATTGTACTTCCTTAATCGCCAAACAGCTTTCTCAAATCAATCAAATGATCTTCAACCCTTTTGGACTTGATGATGATGTCATCAACATAAACCTCCATCTCCTTGTGAATCATATCATGGAGCAGTGGTGGTCATGGTTGGTGACAGGTAGCTCTGCATTTTTTCAAACCAAAGGGCATGACTTCGGTGAAAGTCCCCAAGGTGTGATGAAAGCGATCTTCTCTGGTCATCCTCTCGCCATCAAAATCTGATGATAGCCAGTAAACGGTCTCCAAAGGATTGATCTCATGTCCCGGTGTTGTCCAAAAGGATGTGAATGTTGGTAAGGGAAGTCATCTTTAGGGCTAGCTTCATTCAAATCTATCAACACACACCGCACCTCTCCACTCTTCTTAGGAGCTGGACAGATTTGAAAGCCATAGGTAGTGTGATACCATGATAATCCTAGCCTTCATTTGCTTAACGATGCATTCTTTTATTTTGAGACTCATGCGGTTTAAACTTACTTGGGGCTTCGCTTTACGGTGACATATTTGGATGGTAGGCGGTGGACCACAATGTCTGCAGAAATCCCTGGCATATCATCATAAGACCATGCGAACACATCTTGAAACAAAGTTAAGAACTCAATCATCTCTCTTCTTTGCTCTATGTTCAAGTGAATACTAACTTTGACTTCTTTAATCTGCCTTAGATCAATGTTAATGATTTCCTCTAAGTTCGCCCGGTTTTCCTCATATTGTTCAAGGGTCTTGAAATAGATTCATACTCATAATCTCCCCGGTATCACTTTCGTTTTGAATTGATTCTAAAACTCCATTCATGAGAGATATCGAGGCTGGTCATCAAATTCCAAAGTGGTGATATCCAAAGGGTCAAATGATTTTATTTGAGGCCATCTCAAAAGAAATAAAATAAATGTAAAAGTAAAATAGAGTGGAACATAGCAAGGACAAAAGAGAAATTCCATTTCATTTAGCAAAAGCAAGATGACGATAGTAACATGGAAGCATAATTAAAGACATAATTTTAAACAAGCAAAAAGTAAAATAACAAGTGCATTATTTTTTGAAGACATGATTGATATTAAAGCATGATTCATTTCTAAGGACAATCCCCTTAGATTTACGAAACCACCAGTAGGCGGACAATCGGTCAATTTTGCATGGCCTCTTTGAGGAATCAAAGGAAACTCCACATTTTGCTCCAAGATCGGTGTCAAGGTGGCCGACAAGCAGTTGAGATAATCCCGGTCTCTATATCCTCGTGGACTTTTCTTCTTCAACCTGCGATATGATTACTCCAGGGCAGGCGAGGAATGTCGCGGTCTGACGGGATGTAGATCGCTTGATCACTTTCCTTCCTTCTCCGCTTGCTTGTCGCCCTCATCTCCTTCTTATCCTTGGCGGTTGGATGAAAACCGAGGTCCGAAAGTGTTCTTACGTGTTGGCATTTCAGCGGCTCACGGAATTCCTTGCAAGTTTTCCCAAGGCCTTTTCCCATCTTAAATCCTCCTCTGATCATTTCTTTGGCCATCATCACACTAGCTCCAGTCAAAACATGATTGACGAGCGATTTCCCATTGGGGCCCACCCACGAAGCTATAATACGCGTATGATGAGGGGAGGAGACTAAGTTTCTCTTGATGCTTTCATCCTTGGATCCGGGGTTGACAACCATGGTGCAATCATCTTGAGCAAAACGGTGATGCAGCTGGTCATTCATGGTGAACCTCGATTATCGATGAAGAGAGGAAGGCACCGAACCAGTATGTATCCAAGGTGCCCCAACAAAATATTGTAGGCGGTGAAATCCATTACTTGACAAGCCACTTGAAATTGAAGCTTGTCCTATCTCCAAACCAGGTCCACCTCTCCATAGACTCTCTCCTTGCACCATCGAATCCTCTTACTATAGTAGTGACGAGGGCGTAACTTGGTGTCCGGACAAACCTAGTTTCACAAGTGTGTTCCACGGGCAAATGTTCAGTGCCGATCCATTTGTCTACTAGTACCCTTGGCAGCGCGACAACCTCAAGCCAGATATGTACAAAGCCTTGTTATGCCTATTCCTTGACAGTGGATCCTCGTCGTGAGAAGTAGATGTGATTGGCGCTGCGTTTCAATGACATCGAGAACTTCTCCGAGGGGGGGGAGATCCTTAGGCACTTGAGCCTCATTCAAAATCTTGAGGGCGCTTCCCTATGAAGTTCGTCAAGCGATTCAAGATGGAAATCATGCGGGCATCTTATCCAATTGTTCCACAATCTTGTACTGGCGCCGTTTCAACATTTTTAAAAAATTCAAGGTCTGTGGTCCGCGGTGGCTTAGGTGGCATGGGACTCTCTCGACTAGTTTGGATTAGTAAGGACTCTCCGGACCTTGTGATGGCGAGTCACCCTTTCCTCCATGTCCTTGTTTTCAAATGCAGGATGGTTCATCGTAGTTCCATGGCACTTCTTGCAAATTGTTGAGGCATTTGTCGTGGTACTCAAGTATGGCTGGCTCGGCAATTCTAGAATGAAAGGTTTTCAGCCTTGCATGACCTCGAGGGTCCACCTCTATCACAAAGGCTCTTCTCTTCTTACTGACGGTTGATTAAACTTTCCTTCAAAGATATCTTCCATATTAGTCAAGAACTCCTTAGCATGTAAGTCTCCTTTCTCTCAAATGATCCACCCCATTACCTCACTTTCCTCTTTAATGAACGAGTAGGGTCAACAAACTCTTCATTCACACTAATCACTCCAACGGTGTTTTTATGCTCCGGAAGAGGGTTTTTATTGACGTTCGGCCCTTGCTCATTCCTTCTTCTCAGAACTATGTCCCCAGCATCTACCATGTCTTGAATTTTATGCTTCAAGGCCCAACATTTAATCGTTGAATGTCCCGGACTTCCAGAATGGTAGGTGCAGCGGCATGAGAATTAGCACCGTGAGGGAGTCCTCGGGGATATAATTTGGGAGGGACAGTGCCGATTTTCCCAGCGGCCTTCAACTGCTCATACAGCTGGTCAATGGGGCGGCCCAGATCGGTGAAAGTTCGAAAGGTTTTCTGTTTTTGCATTTCATTATGTTGAAAAGAATTTTGGACAGGATTTTGTGGGGCAAGTCTAGGAGCATAGTTCTGACGGGGGTGGGAGATAGGTTGGGAAGTTGAAAACAAAGGTGGGGAATTCAAATGAATAGGTCGGGGGTGAGGCATTTGGGTGGCAGTGTGATGGTTGATGGTAGGGATAAGAGGAGTATGAGCTTGAACTAGTTGGGTTACTCCGGACTCTGGGCCTGAAAGGTGGGCTGTGATCCCACACAAAAGCAGCTTCCCCTTCTTTTTTTTTAAACGGGAGTTTCCTCCACCGCCATTCCGCCGCCTGCCCACAATGCTTCCAATTGTTGTTTTCGTGTCACATTGACAATTTTCCAGCTTTAACAAATTCATCGTATTCCTCCAACTTGTTGACAATTGTAGCAAAAGAACTCCCAGTCATTCGGAAAATCTCCTCAAAATAAGGATCATGAGCCTTAATGAAAAATGCGATACAATCTCTCTTACGTCGCCCATGGGAGGCTCAACTTTAGTGACCAACTTTCTCCACCGCAGGCATATGACTTGTGATCTTCGAGGGCCTTCTCTTGGTCCCCTCAAGCGTGGTTCTGGTCGGTGCTAGTTCACAATTATACTGTTTCACAAAAGCAATCGACAAATCCAGCCAGAATTAATTTCACACTTTCGACAGGTTGAATAACAATCCAAACATCTCCTCCCGGACTCTCGGAGGAGCAGGCATGGGCAAGTTCTCATCATCTATCGGTTTGCCCAGTTTGTTGGCAAACATCTTAAAAATCGTCTTTGGGTTACCGGTTCCGTCATACTTGCTGAACTTGGGGTCTTGAAACCCATGGCAGCTGCACGTCGAGGAAGCTTGAGGGCAAAGGTGCGTCATAATCAAGACCACCATGTTGGTTTAGTCTGATTTTCCTCATGAACTCATCAAATTTATCCGAGCCTTTTACGCAAATCTTTGTCAACAGGTGCAATAAGGTCATCCACGCTAGTTTTTCTTGGGAAGTGGAGATCCACACAAAAGGTTCCGTGGTATGGTATTAGAGGCTACGGAGGTGAGTAGGCATGTTTAGAGTGTCGAGGCTGAGTATGAGGGTTTGTCTTTTGGTTGGGCTTAGTAGGATGTAATTAGGGTGAGAATGTGAAGATTGGTGTGGTGATGAGAAAAGGTAACATCGTGTGGGTTAGAAGTAGATGGGACAAAGTGGTTTGAATAGTGGTCGGAAGGGAGTTGACTATCCATCAGGAGGGTTGCTAACAACTTGAGGTCCTGTTCATTGAAACACCTCCTCATTATTTGTCATGGCCGTCAATTACTCAGCGCTGTGCGACCATCTCGGCGTTCATCTCATTAAACCTTCCCAATACTTCACTTAGCGAGCCCCAGGGCAGCAAAGTCAGGGCCGAGAAGTGACCAAAAGCATTCTATCACGAGCCATGGTGCGAGAACTCATGTTTACGGGCTGCTTTGAGCTTTTGCTTTTAGATCGGGTAATGATGGGGCTTCTGCGTGAAGCTATTTTTAAAAGTACCTGAGTGGGAAAAGAAACATATTTTAGAAACTTATTTCCAAAGGGGGGCTGAGATTAAAAGAAAAAGGAAAAAAAAGTGAAATTAGTGATTGTTTATATAATTGGATGCATGTCTAGAGGGAGACCCTTTGTGCCAAGGGTAGGCCTAGCATGATGCAATACTTTCAAGGTGGGGCACATTCATCAAACTGAAATCGGACACTTGTGAAATGATGAGAAAAGGTTCTTCATTAGCAAATTCTAAAACATCATAGTCTACATCATCTCTTGAAGGCGTTCTTGTACAAAACCATTGAATTTTTCA
The DNA here is from genome assembly GCA_013103745.1 of Gardenia jasminoides. NCBI lineage: Eukaryota > Viridiplantae > Streptophyta > Magnoliopsida > Gentianales > Rubiaceae > Gardenia > Gardenia jasminoides. Next base: position 16,205,820 of record CM023096.1, read on the forward strand.
GCCCTATCTATTACAGCATCTTTTGGTTCTTTAGAGTAGGGGTTCCTCATGCGCTTGGTCATATAGTTATTTTGCACATTTCCGTTTCAAGTCTTGGTTCTTTTCTTGCATCTCCTCATACATCTTTTTGTTCTTGTCACTTGATCCTTGTTTGCTTATGCTTTGATTGCTTCAATTGTACATTCTCTCTATCCTTTGCCTCAATAGTGCCATCAGTCTCTTGACTTCATCGCCAGTGCGTACCTCTTGCGGATGTCTTCCATCCACGATTCCTAAGCCGGTCTTCATGCGAGGTGTGACGACCAAGCTTTTATGTTGTGGAATGTAAGCAATATCCTTGTCTTGGACAAGCGTTCCCCATACTTGTGTGACGGTTCTTTCATTGGATTTTCGGCGGACAGATTCCCTTGTCAAAATGATAGTTAAGTTGGTCAAATCGGGTAGAGGCGGATTGAGCAGCGTCCCAAGCTGTCTCAAAATCTCTTTGGAGTGTAGCTCATAACACCTTGAGTTCCTAGCGGTATAAAATCGAGGATTTGGTGAAGAAGAGGATCGAGGCAGTCCGTCAGTCTAATACCCATCTAATCTTGTGATCGGCGTATTGAAAATACACCCATTGACATTCCTCGGTAGGTCACTCCTATCCACTCTCTTGTAATGAGTAATCAATAATTATATCCCACTAGAGGCAAACTATCGAGGGCAGTTGTCTTTGAAATGTACTCCATAGCCCATATGTGCAGAATTAGGTTCGATCCATGGAAGAATTTCACCCCATTTTGGCAATTTGTTGCAAAGCTACGAAGATATGCGCTTATCACGGTGGTACTATAGAGCCTCGTCGATTTCCAATCCCATAGAATAGGTCATTCATAAGCTTGGTGATCTTGAAACCAATTTTCCGTCTCTTCTTGGGAATAAGTAGATCCCGCCATGACAAATCCATATACCAGCGGTCTTTTGTGCTCCCAAACAGCTTTGGAATTGAACGAAAAATCTTTGGCATATTTGTGAATCCATCTCTTGTAGCAAACCCTATCAGACAAAACCTCACATCTATACTGTCTGACCCTAGTACCACAAACTCCTTTAATCAAGTAAAGCTTGTGAGAACTCAGCTTTCCGAAGCGGGGAATATCACTGCAGTACCTTCTACTAATAAGTTAAGAAGACCAGATACTTCCTCAATACTCATAGTAAATTCCTTATTTCCTATCTTAAAGGCTGAACAGCTAGGGTCCTATAGTTGGATTAGAGCCTCTACCAGATACCCATCAGACTCTATGTCCTAAAATCCCCAATTGGTCGAGATAGGTCCCCACAGATTGATCTCAGCACTGGTGAGAGAAGTCCGGACCATAACTGAATTTCCACTTGGGCTGCTACTTGTTTGATAAAATGCCACGTCTGGGTCTATCCATGCGAATCCGTCAAGCTGGGTCAAATACCCTACCTAGCCCCACCTATCAGGTTTACTGAAATTTAAACATGAATCTCCTATAAAGGGTTATGTACCCAGGAGAAGTGAGGTGGGCATAGTCCTATAATGGGATTCCCTAAGTGGCATTCCCTCTATGGTTTATGCATGATGCCATTTTATTAAAGCAAGTAAGGGTGCAAAATGAAACATGGCCTATAGGAGCCCCATTTGAATGCCGGGGTAAGCCTAAAAGTGGTATGCAATTGCAACAAACATAAATTCAAACATGTAATAGTCTATCTAGAAGGATGGCTTGTCTTAAAAGAGTGTCAAGACTCTTATTTTCTAGAGTTTGTGAAATGCAAGAAAAGGGAAGACAACAAAAGGTTAGTTTAATCGACAGATATCACATAACACGTTGAAACAACAAATTGCACAAAAAATAAAGGGGTGGAATCCCTCCTCTCGTGTCTAGTGATCCTTAATAGGGTAAGATAGACTCTCCCTTAGGTAATTCTAACATGGATGCATGAGGTTGAGCTCACTAATGCATCTAGACTTCGATAAAGGTTCGGGCTCCCAAACCTTAACTCAAAAGGCAAGGTCATCAATCCAAATGCCTCAAGTCGGTGGTTCAGTGATCCCTAGACATTGCTATGTGCAGAGTTACACCGACCACATGTCCAAGTGGATCGATCCTAATCCCTAATAGGGAAGGTGGGCGTGACAAGCCAGCTAGAAGTAAAAAAATAGGGTCAAAGTAAAGAAGCATATGCACATTATGAAAGTGATTCCCTTTGAGAGGAGGATTCAAATACCAAACATTCTTGAGGCTCTAGTGTGGCCCCACGACTCAAGGAACCACGAGAACCAGCCACCGGACTAGCTCACGCCGGGACTCAATCGATCAATTTGGACAACTCAAATATTTCTAAATGCAGCTATATGGTTCAAACTAAAATTCAACATCAACCATCTAGGATACACAATTCTTAGATAATGTTAACCAAAAGGTATTTCAACAACATTAGTCTTAATAAGGGTAAGGTTACAATCAAAATCAACCACCTCTCGAATCCTACGCCGAGTCAAACCTGGAATCTGGGAGGGAAAAATATATGGGTGAAGCCACAAGCCCAATGAGAATCCCAACACATAACAATTATCACATTCGTAAAACATGCTTTCATTTAATCGATCACATAAGGAAAATTTTTACAACCGCATTTTTCCTTCAAGAATTTCATGAACATTGAATTTCAATATCACATTGGAAAGCATCAATAACATTCATTGTGGAAGGATACATTGCTTCCATGTTGTCAATAACACTTCTTTGGCGCTTCCAATCTCCAACCCCAATACACCGACTTGGACCCGACATCCAACATTCATTGGGTGGTGTACACTCGAGGTAACCTTTCATTTCATTCCCGAGTCCGCCGACGCATGCCGACCAAACCCTAATTTCGAATAGGCCTACTCTCCTCAGAGTTTGGGATCCCGGAACCAATTGCACATTCGCGAGCTTATCACTCGCACATTTAACAGGCACATACACAATTATGGTATTTCTAAATCATTTGAAAAAAATGAGAGGGTCGGTCGCGATAAGTACACACGATCTCCTCCGCTGATCAATGGTTTTGAATAATTCAACCATGGCATCATATACTATTCAAGTTTACACGCGTTAATTAGCAATTAACACTTAGTAATTACGTGCAACTTCAATCGCCGAGTAACATTTAACAACAAATACAATTTCAACATGTGGCACATTTTAATAAAACATTTAACAACAATTTGGAACCCTCGGCCTTTAACTAGGGCAAAGTTGTGTCGAAGGTTTCGATGTCAGCGTCCTCGACTTAGTCATGCGGCCGATCTGAGGTAAATATAATTTAAATTTTAATTATAAAAATCAATTTTGACCAATTCACTTCTGTTATAAATAAGAAAGTAGTTTTTTTTTTTATATAACTAACGAGTAATTATTATATCATTACGGCGATATGAACCTTGGTAATTGAAGTTCTGAAAAGATATATATATTTTAGGTCAAAACACGTAATTATGAAAACTTGGAAATTCCGAGGATTTGAAATAGGTTTAAAGAAAATAAACTATCTTTTAAAGATTTCAATAATGAAAGGTATTAGGATGGAAAAATTGCGGTAGGGTTTTGGGGTCGTTTGTTGTCGAAAGATATTTTTCGTGAGGTTCTTTTTAGAAGATTATGACTTTGAAATTTGCTCGTTTGAGTCTTGTATGGGTACAATTCCTTTACAAGATTTTAAACGAGTCAAGTTTTTGAAAAAAAATCAAGTTTGTTTGAACAATAATTTCTTGATCGAGGGTTTTTTTTTTAAAAGTTTTCGTGAGAAACCCTAAGGTCCATGATTTGATACAACTAAGTTGGAAATCTTGTTTGGGAATTGGTACAGTTTCGTAACAATAGAAAGACGAAACTTTCCTTCAGAAAACATTAAAACTCATTTTGGTTCAAAAATCCAACAAACTTGTCCTTTAAAACTTTGAACTAAAATCCAGAATTTTCAAGTTGGATTTTCAGCGATTTTCATTTGCTTGCTATGACGTCTAGAAAATGAACTACGGCGCGTACGATATACCAAATCGAAGCCCTATGAGTCTAGTTTTGAATGCCGCAAGTGGCTCATGATTTGAGGTTATAAATCAAGAGATATGAACATTCTGTTCTGGTTGGTTTAAGTTTCTGGTTTCTTGTTAAAATTTCTGGTTTTGGCATTTTGAAAACAGTTTTATTTGCACATGGTTAGGTGTTTGCATTCAATTCCAGCAAGCTAATCAAGCTCTTAAGCAGCTAGTACATCCATTGAAAGCTCACGGTTACATGCATACAACATTAAGTATTCACACATTACTCAAAACAATGATATATCAAGCTTTAAGTTCATCAACTTAAAATTTTAGCTTATGGTCAGCGTTTTAAGTTCTTCAACCATTCATGGAAGTTGAAAACATGCAAGGCAGTTTTAAATAGATTGGCAAGCAGTAAGTTTAACACGATTCTTGAATAAATAAGGCTCAAGATTTTTGATCACAACCATCATTTCCAGCATAGATGCTCAAGAGCTTCAAGAGTTGAAAGCACCAACATGCATGAAATTATTTTAGGAATATCAACCGAAATAAGTTCAAAATTTTCAATGCCAAGCTAATGTATCAAAAGTTCAGTTCATCATGAAGTCAAGACCGAGGCAAAATAGTGTTCAAAAACAGTTCCAAGGCCCCTAGTCATGTACAACCGCAGCCAACAACATTCAAAGTTCATTGAGTAGTTCAAATGGATGTTTAACCATTCTCAAGGATCATGCATGCAATAAATAAAATGAAACTATCATTTTGAGGTTTCGGGTAGCTTATAGAACTCAAGAATAATGCTCCTAGTTAGTCAATCAAATTTCCAGCAAAGGTTTAAGAGGATACAGGCAGGCCATGACAAGATTCAAAGCTGTTCATCATATGCATGAATAGTTTATCCTTCAAGAGAATATATTTAGAAAAGGAAAACTACTTCTTTGAGCTAAAAAGGATATAAGATGAGTCCTACCTCCTACTAGCTTCAAGAACGGATGAACAAGTGTGAGGCTTGAGCTACTCAAGTTCGGTTTCCAGCTACAAGAAACAAAACAGGCTAAGGATGGAAAAAGGCTAAGCTGTCAAGGAAACTTTTCAAGAAATAAATGGTGTTTTACCTCCTTGCTCAAGAACGGATGATGTGAAGACAGCTTATTGCTTTCCAGATTTCCAGCTTAGTTCCAGCAACTTGCAACCAAGGTAAAGTTCTTGGGGCAAGGCTGGAATAACCGAGAGTGAAGCAAGAGGAAAAGGGAGAGAGAGAGCTCTCGGTTGAGAGCTTTTTGGGGAGAGTTTTTGCTGAAGTGAATGAGAGTGAGTTTTTGGGTGAATGGAAGAAATGATTAAGTGATTTTCTGGTGAGGATTTCGGGCAGCAAAAGGGGGGGGGAATGCAGCTGAAGTTGCTTGTTCAAATGGCCAAAGTTGGCTGAAGTAATTGCCAAGTGTTCTAACCTCTTTCATGCATTGGGCATGGTTGAAGGTGGACCATCATTTGCTGCCTAACAAAGCTGAGAATCTCTTGCTTGAACCAAGCATGCTGCCGGTTATGAGGAGGGGGAAGAGAGCATGCTTGCTGCCAGAAATTTCAGCTTCATCTTGACAAATGGCAGCCAAGGATTAGAAGAGAGGGGCGGCTGAATTCTTGCTGGAGTTTTTGGAAGATTTTGCAGGTGATTTTGGAGGGAATTCATGGTGGTTTAAAGCTGTGAATTTCGGTCCAATTGAGCTGAAGTGAAACGGCTCAATGGTGATTCAATTTGGTGGTTCATGAAATGGTTCAAGAGTGACAAAACTTCTAGGCTGGAAAGTTTTGTTAGAGTCCGAAATTTGTGAAGCTATGTCCGAATTTGTGAAGCTATGTCCGAATTTATGAAGCTATGTCCGAATTTGTGAAGCTATGTCCGAATTTATGAAGCTATGTCCGAATTCATTTGAATGATTTTTAGCTAAATCCAAATGTTTTAAGAAGATTTAAATGAAACCAATTGATGAGGGAAAGATAGTTAAACTTCGTATAAATGATGGTAGTGATTTCAAAGAAATTTATTTAGGGTTTTTTTTTTTTTCGTGATTAAGCACATGTTCGCAAAAATTTTATAAGAACTACTATGAAAATTTCTAAAACAAGCTTTAGGTTAAACTCACGACCCCTCACATCTAGGGTAGATGCCCACCCACCCCTAATGTAAAGCAGTACAAGTAAATAAATAACACAATAATTCATTCATCATAACGCGATGTGTAGGGAGTGATTGTAACGGAAAACCCTAAAAGAGAAAAGAAAAAGGGATGCAACCTAAAACACCCAAATGTGATATATAAGAAAGTTAGCGAAATAGTCAACTAGATCAAGTTCTGGACCCTCTTAGAAAATCCCCGCTGAGTCGCTAAGTCACTACCTCGCTTTTCACAGTGGAAAAATGAAAGGATTGGTATTTTATTGGTATTTGAAAAGAAAGGAAAGGTCATGGGACTACAAAATGCTTGACGGTTTGGACCCAAAACAAAAGTCTAGAAAAGGGTTTTAGAAAAGTTTGAGTCGCCACTTGGTAGTGGATTTTAGGTGTACCAAGTCAACAAAAGATTTGAAAAAATAAACAAAGAAAACCCTTTTAGGCGATCTTTCTGTTTTTGAAAAAACTAGAGAAAAGGTTCAGTGTCACATATTTGGTTGAAAGAAGGAAGGCAAAGATTCGATGTTACTGCCTCCAAGGCACCCTTCTAACCTACAAAGTTATTCAAGATTTAGTTGAAAATTTCCTAATTCTAACTTTAAAATTTGCTCACATTTGATGTTGTCTACATGGATGCAAAACCTAAACCTAATGTTGATGAGGAGGGCAAATGTCTCCTTGAGGTGTGATTGAATTGATCACATTAGTTGTGTCATCCAATTTTGATCCCATCGAGGAGGTCACTAAAAAAATGCAAATTATGAGACTCGAACAAACAAAGAAGTAGGGATTTTCAAAATGCACTTATAAAATATCAAGAGAAGAGAAATTGATTTTGAAAAGACCAATTTTAAGTGCAAAGAGGAACTTGAATTTTCAAAATGTGCAATTTTAAGAAAACAGTTTTGATTTGAATTGCTAAACATGAAGAAAAAACTGGTTTGCCTTTTAAAGAATGGTTTTGATAGTTTTGGAAAATAATGCACATGTATGTCCCAAAGAGGGATAATGCAACATAATGGGTCTTGGAACTAAGTTCGTGACTTTAAATCTTCAACCTTTCATAGAAGGAAATAAAAGCTGCAAGTTAAGGTTAGGAAATACTGCTTCTCTTTTCCCTAATTCAAAGGGAAATGCTTTAAATGCACTAATCTAAAAAAGAAAAATGGTCGCTCTACTTGTGGGGAATGAGATGATTCGACAAATGGGGATAAAATAGCAAAATGGGAAAGAAAGAAAATGAAATTTGTGTCTAATGCATGCTTAAGGGTCTAGCATTGGACTACTAGTTCTCACAAGGTTCTCACTAACATTGGATTAGTGAGAAATCGAAAGTGGAAGGTCAGAACTAGCGCTGGACTAGTGTGGTGACGTCAATATATTTACACAATAAATATGTAGACAAGATAATAAAGCAAGTAAACATATAAACACATAACACATAGGCATAATATCTAGATGCAAGACCCTAGGAAAGCAAATAAACACATAATCATGCAAGCATGCAAAATAAGCATATAAAAGTCCCCATTATTACATTGGGAAACCTAAATACATTCTAAGAAGAAATGAAATAATAATCTAACTATTACATTTTCTAGACTAAATACACCTTTTACAAAATTAAACCTATCTATTACAACTTGGCAGCCAAGGCCTCCAAATGATTTACTTAAAAATTAAATAACATAAATAAAGACTAGACATGAATAAAAGCAAAGGAAAACTTAATCTAAAAACATGCAAAATCATGCAAAAGCACATAATAAGCACATAATAGAGGAAAGAAGTTACCATCCCTTGATATGAGGCCTTAATTGGATCCTTAAATGATGGGAATGGTTATCTAAGACTCAATATCAACAAAAGAGATCAAGGTACCAATTTAAAGGAAAAATCCATCAAAAATACAAAGAGAGGGTATCTAAACAGATTCTGCAAGCAACACAGATAATACTAGGAAATAGAGTAAGATTGGAACAAAAGGCAGGAAATATCACACAACAAGAGGTTATGCGGAGTAGAAACGCGGACAGAGCCGCGCAACTAAGTCCGCGTTACAAGCAAAAATCAAAGTCCAGAGAGGAAACGCGGACCAGAAACGCGGACTCAGCCGCGTAACAGTCCGCGTCTCTTCCCATCTTCAAAACATCAGGAAGATTGCTTCCAGCTTCACAATAACACAAACGAAATATTCGAGGTAAGGGGATCCATTCAAAGCATCAAACATCATCATTCAGGTCAAAACAAGCTAAACCCACAAAGATCAAATCTAAGCATTAATATCATCAAATGGACAACAAAGGGAAGGAAAAGAATCACGTTAGAACGGGATCATACGACGGGCTACCATGCACAAAGCCCAAGGTAATGCTTTAGCGCTTTCACATCTTCAAGTTCAAATGAAACAAACGCTGAGGCATACAAGTAGTCCACAAGAGGTCCTGCTTCTTTCACAACTTCAACATTCAGAGGGAACGCTGACCGTTACGCCAAATCATCCGCCGCAGTAGTCCGCTGCTTCTTCACATCTTCAAAACGGAAGAACATTTTCCGTGAAATTTCTCGAATCACAAAGATCATCACGTAAGCATCAAACGCCTGATTTTAAACGTGAAAACAAATCTACTAGCCTTTACCAAGGCTTTATAAACACAACATGCTCATATAACAACCGTGTAATCATCATCAAATATCATAAACTAAAAGAAAACTATTCAAGACCTTGGTTCCACCAAAGGTCCAAATTTCCGAATTTTACGATCAAAAAAACGTAAATAAAGTAGAAGGATGTTAGCATTCGGAACCGAAGCTTTGAATCTAAACGCAGATTGAGAGGCGGAAATTCCAAGAATAATCTTCCCAAGTATGAAACCCTAGCTTTTCCCTTTCTTTCTTTCTTTTTTTCTCCAATCTCCCAAAATTGCTTCCCCCGCTTTTTCTCTCTCCAAGCTCTCTTAATTTCTATTTCTCTCTTAGCTTCACCCTCCGTAAACCCTAATCTAGGCTATTTATAGCCACCAAATCTAGAACTAAGGGTTTTGATGTTCTTGGGATGAGGTGAGCTAATTTTGAACATTAGATGAGTTGTGTTAGTTAGTGAGTTGGGGAATGTTTAAATAGGTTTCTTATCGCTCAAGCATCGGAAATATACCGGAAAAGGATGATCCGAGTTCGAAAACCCAAGGCATTTTTTTTTCGCTTCGATAAGTTACGACTTCTGACTTTACGCTGACTTAACTGCAGTAATCGTCATCGCTTTTGATCTTTTTTTCCTTTTTTTAAAGAAAACCTAAAAATGAGAAAAAATGTTAGAAAATTCCAACAAACAATAACTAAACATTAATAGAAAAAAACATAGGAAAACAACCCAAACAGTCAAATGTCACAGCCAGATATGGTACATCAAAGGGAAATAGGTGAATCACTAATCAACAGACAGTTGTTACAATAACATTGAAAACGGGGAAATCAGTAACTAAATGAAATTGAGATCAAAAGAAATAAAGATTGTTTCAAAATAAGTGAGAGAAAAGTTAGAAGGACCATGAATCGCAGTTAAAGTGAGAAACAAAGCTGACAAATCAAAGAGGAACAACGCCGGATTTTCGGTACTTTATTGGGATTAATTTCTGCCGAAGTCTTTCAATGAGAGAGATGGGGTTAACATAGCGGAATGTTCTAGCGTGATGACACCGGCCGCAAGGATGCCGCAAGTTAGAGAAATTAGTCACCAGTCATAAATAAAAGGCTAATGGTGCCTGATCAAGACGAGCACCGTAGTCAGTGTGCTGGTATCGTTTGTCCATTCTTGCAGGGAATGCCAGGCCAGATTACGGTGCAACATATTTGCCAAAAGATTTAAAAGTGGCAAGATCACTGCCCTAAAAGTTATGGCTTTTGCCAAATATGGTTTCCGTTGAATGAAAGTGAGATGGATCTTCATGCTCAAAGCACGTTAGGTCGATAAAGATAGCATTTAGATGTTATTATTGTTTGTACCATGTTATGAGCGGTTCGGCAGCGCAATGACGCATGCTGGTTCCACCGCGAAGGGTATAAACAAGCGGTCTCAAACATACGTGAAGTCGCCGCCGTAACGCACGCCTGCCAGGAAAGACATATCGCCACGAAGAAGAACGGGGGAAGATCATCAGCCAATCATTGTGTGATCTCACCGTGGTTTGAGTATGTCAAATAAGCCGCAGCCGCAAGAAACTAGCCATTGAAGAAACTTCGTGTCTAAATCAACCGGCATGCGGTTCATTCTGCGATGCTATGAAACTGGCCATGTACGGTCAGAGCGCAAGATGCTGACCATTTGGTCATCCATAGTCGCCGAATACGCTGAAGCTAAAGCGGAATGTAAAAATTGTGTATCGGTTCATCTGTCCTATCCACGCCATCACACAGTCGCCGTTATTTTACCCGACGCCGCTCTTTAGACGAAGCTTGGTACCACGCGCTGGAATGATAGTAATTTATCAAACGCGATCGTTGTTGATGATCGTCGCTCGCGACAAGCATGCTTCGTACGACGAGTCACCCGTTTCAGTATTACAGTACCGCAGATAGCGGTTAACAAATATTTTGCGCCTGGTCATTGCTGGTTCGATCGCAGAATGAGCGAATCGCAAACATTGCGTGGCAAAACGGTTGTGCTGCGCCCAGTGGCTAAAAGTTAGTATTTTTACTTCATACCTTCAACCCCGGCCAACATTACGGGATTGATTTTCGTACAACGCTTTGACAGTATAAAACGCCAGCCGATCGCCACACGTAGTCATACCACATACAAAAACCTGGTTATCGCTCATTGCCGACACCCGATGAAATTTCGGAGCCTGGCGGTCTTTGTGAAATTGGTAAAGTCCCCTTAACGCTGGTCTGTTTCGTTCACTTTACGCGTTACTCGAGCGTGCAACTTTGTAAACCGAAGAAATGCCGAAGTATCACGTGGAATTGCATGAGAGGTTATATGCCGGGCCGTTTTCTGAGCAACGCCCGGTTTCAACTCCGACATGCTACTTTAGATGGCTAAGCCGAAAGGCAGTCACCTTTGAGCCTGCCCGCCATCAATATCAAGAACGGGAAATGTAGAAAAGGTGATTGCAAAGCAAGCCTAAGGAGATAACTTCTAAGGGAGGCCGATGATTGTTCAATCGTAGATCTCCGTATCAAGAAAGCGCCTTTTATTACATGATAGCCCTTTTGATAGTTTTAGCACGAGGTTGTCCTTCTCGAGAGGGATGATGAAGAATTGCTGTTCAAATGCAAGTCAACGCAGCCTACCTCCACTTGGACCCGCGGAGTTCCACCCGGGTCACGTCCAAGTGGAACTCTCGTAGGCTCGCTGACTTGCATTTGAACAGCACTTGATTCTTCATCATTCCCCTCCTCTTGAGAAGGATTTGACCTCAAATCGCGCTCGCCACCTACATCAAAAGGACAAGATCAGCCAAGTAGCACTAACATGGTACTCACCGAAGATCTAGTCGAGGCATAATATACACGCGCCAACCACCAGAAAGGTCCATCTCCTCTTGAGAGCTTGCTTTGGCGCCGCTTTGAAATCTTTCCTTATAAGATGTAACCACACCAATCGCCGCCTCAAAACAACCTTACGAATGACACTTATATTTGTACGCTTCACATATTGGGTAGTAAACGGTGCTCAATGTTAGCTCGAACTCTCTCATGCAATTGACGACATACTCAGCTTTCTTTTACCATCTAAGTTCACATGCTCGTAAGAAGGTAAAGGCAGCATATCCATAGAGTTAGAGGATTAAAACCATACACAATTTCAAAAGTATAAAACTGTGTAGCACTATGCACAACCCTATTATATGCAAATTTACATGTGGTAAACATTCTTCCCATGTTTTCAAATTCTTCTTTATGATAGCACGCGAAGTGTAGACAAAGTAACATTAACTACTTCAGCTTGTCCATCACTTGAGGATGACTAGAAGTAGAGAAAGTAACTTTTAATTTTCCCCACAAAGTTTTCAAAAATAGCTCAAGAATTTCACATCAATGATCAGACACAATTGTTCTAGGCACACCATGCAATCGGACTATCCTTTAAAGAACAAATCAGCAATGTGAACAGATCGTCTTTTATGACATGGTATAAAATGAGCCATTTTAGAAAAACGACAACAACAATCATAAATGCTATCATGACCCTTTCTAGAACGTGGCAATCCAAGCACAAAGTCCATAGAAATGTCAACCTGTGGTTGATTAGGTATAGGCAATGGAGTATACAACCCACTAGATTAACTTTAGACTTAGCACAATGACACGCACACACTTACTAATGACACGCTTCAACATCTCTACGATATGTGGCCAAAAGAAATGCTCTTGCAAAGTAGTTAGAGTTTTAGACACACCAAAATGTCCCATTAACCCACCACTATGCACTCATTAACAAGTAAATCTCTAATGGAACCAACGAGGGACACATAACTTGTTAAGATAGAACAGAAAACCATCATGCAAGAAGTACTTGTCACACTTAGACTTGACACATAGAGCATAGATCTCAGCAAAATCGACATCCTTAGCATACAATTCTTTCATGAATTCAAACCCAAGCAATTTGGCATCTAAAGTAGCAAGCATAATGTCATTTAGATAAAGCATCAGCAACTACATTCGACTTACCTGTCTTGTACTTGATGACGAGGAAAGGACTTCGGAAGGCAATCCATCTCACAATCCTTTTATTCAACTTACTGCTTCAAATAATTCAACGACTCGTGATCAGTATGGATCACAAACTCCTTCGCTCTAAGGTAGTGTTGCCAAGTTTCTAGTGCACGAACTAGGGCATACAATTCCTTATCGTTGGTTGAGTAATTAAGTGCAGCACCACTTAATTTCTCACTAAAATAACCAACGGGTTTTCCTCCTTGCATGAGCACAGCCCCAACTCCAACACCTGATGCATCACATTCCACTTCCAAAAGTTAGATCAAAATTAGGTAGAACTAGAGTGGAGTGCCACATGTGTGAGTTTAAACTTAATCAATTGGAAGGCCTCTATCTTGATCTTCCCCAAGAAAACTTCATTCTTCTTCATGGCAGCCGTGATTGGTGCCATGATGGTACTAAAGTCTCTAACAAACCCCGTGAAGCTTGCTAGACCATGAAAAGCTTGACTTCACCAATAGTCTTTGGGATTGGCTTGAATAGCCTTCACTTTGGCTTCATCAACATGAATACCTTGTGAACTAATAACATACCCTAGGAACACCAAACGATCAGTACAAAGACGACTTGAGATTGGCATATAACCTCTCTTTTTGAAGTACCTCAAAAACAGCTCTTAAATGTTCAACATGTTCTTCCAAACTTCTACTATAAATAAGTATATCATCAAAATAGACAACCACAAATTTACCAATGAAATGTCTTAGAACATGATTCATTAACCAAGATAAATGTACTTGGAGCATTGGTAAGTCCAAAAGGCATAACCAACCATTCATATAAACCATATTTAGTTTTGAAAGCAGTTTTCCACTCATCACCCTCTTTCAGACGAATTTGATGGTAACCACTTTTTAAATCGATTTTGGTAAATATGATTGCACCATGAAGCTCATCTAACATATCATCTAACCTAGGAATAGGATGACGATACTTTACCGTTATAGCATTGACGGCTCGACAATCGGTGCACATCCTCCATCCACCATCTTTCTTAGGCACAAGAATAACCCAGCCACGGACTTAGACTTCTCCGTGCCCAACCTTTCCTAAGCAGCTCATCCACTTGCCTTTGAATCTCTTTAGTTTCCTGGGGCTGGTTCTATAAGCCTTTGTTGGGTAGTGGAGCTCCAGGAACCAAGTCAATTTGGTGCTCGATTCCTCTTAAGGGTGGTAATCCATCAGGGATATCTTCAGGAAACAACTCTCCAAATTCCTGCAAAAGAGAAGACACACTTAATGGTAGAGAGTTAGTAGAGGTAGAAGGTAAATCTAACTCCCCCTTGCACACAAGTATAAGTAAAAGTTGGTTAGAAATCAAAGCTTGTTTTACACTCTTGGTTTTTGCAATCAAACTTTGTTTTCTCTCTTTTCTTTGCTTCATGGCCGAGTCCTCCCTCTCTTTTTTCTCACTATTTTCGGCCATGCTCTCTTGTTTCTTTTCTTTGGTCTTCTCTCTCTTTTTCCACTCAAGATCTTTTTCATGCTCTTGTTGCAATTTCATTTGATCCTCATAAACCTGTCTTGGTGTAAGTGGTGCAAGCTGATACTTCCTGTTACAATGATTCACAATGTATTTATTGGTCTTCCCTTTGAAGTCGACATCACGATCATACTGCCAGGGGCGACCAAGAATCACATGGCTTGCTTGCATAGGCACTACGTCACAAATAACTTCATCTTCATACTTGCCAATGCGGAATGGTACTTTCACTTGGCGGAAAACTCGAACATCTCCCCCCTCATTCAACCATTGCAGTCGATAAGGTCGAGGATGGCTAGTAGTCGGTAGTCCCAATTTCTCAACCATGAGTAAACTCGTAACATTGGCACAACTACCACTATCAATAATTAAGCTACACACTTTTTCTCTAATGTGACAACGTGTATAGAACAAGTTTTCCCTTTGAGCAGCCTCTTCATCCTCCTTAGCTCGGACGGCAAGCACCTTTCTCATAACTAAGCATTCCAACTCTTGGTTAACTAATTCATCCCTCAATTCATCTTCTTCCTCAGTAAGTGGGGGCATGTCGGCATACTCATCTTCATCATCAGTTAATACTTCCCCATTAGGCAAAATAATCATTGTGCGTTGATTGGCACATTGAGATGCAATATGACCGAAGCCTTGGCACTTAAAACACTTTACCTCATGGTTCCTTGGTTTAGATGGATCACGGACAGCCTTGGGAATTTCTTTGGGGTTCGATTTTGAGGCTTGAACTTGGCTTGCTTGACGTTGAAGAAGCGAATTCCTTTCCTCCACCATCGGCACCTCCTCCAATTTCCAGCTTGAGGAATTGTGTTTTGACGAATCACTCCCTCCTTTTGAGGACTCTCAATAGTGGCGGCTTTCTCAAGCATCTCATGAATATCCAGATAATGTTGAAGTTCCACAACCTCGGCTATCTCAGGCTTAAGTCCATGCAAAAAACGAGTCATAGTTGATTCCTCATCTTCATGGAGATCGGCTTTCATTAGCGCCATTTCCATCTCTTTATAGTAATCCTCCACACTTAAGCTACCTTGGTACAAGGTTTGCAATTTCCGGAGCAAGTCTCTATGATAGTAGCTTGGCACAAATCTTTTCCTCATAAGACCACGCATTTCTTCCCAATCTCTCACAGGTTGTTGACGGTTCCTCCTCCTATTCAGACGAACTTGATCCCACCACACGGATGCATAATCAATGAACTCAACAACAGCAAGTTTTACCTTATGTTCCTCTGAGAAGTTATGGCACTCAAAGGCTGCTTCAATTTTCCGTTCCCATTCCAGATATAACTCGGATCGATTTACCCGAGAAGGCTGGAATTTGAGCTTAACACCCTTCAAGGCATCATCACCAAGTATTCGGTTAGCTCGGGCAGCTCTAAACCGAGGCTCAAATTCTTCTTCCTCACCATTAGAGGATTCGGATTCAGCCTTCTTATCTTTACTTTTAGTTGAGCTAGTTCGACTTTTAGCTTGTTCAACTTGGTCCAACCGTTCATGCAAAGGTTCTATGGAATCCTTAATCATTCTTTGAACTTCCTTCATCATAGCTTCCATATGAAATTTGAAGTCAATTGGCTGAGATTCGTCCCCGTTAGACATGCTCAATCCCTGCAAGAAAGGTTAGTAGAAAACAATAATTTCCTCACTTCACTCGATTACAATGTTTTCCCTCAACTCTCGTGTATGTCACTCAAGTATTTATATGCTCTATTGAACTCACCAAGTCAGTTCTCTTGGCCGTGATTTGCAGACCTTGAACAAAGCAATTCCAACCACAAGATGCACGTTCAACCCACCAAACCAAACAACCAACAAACTATGACAACTTGACTTGAAATTTTGGAGTGGCCTAAACGACTTGACAAGGAGACGTTTGAGAGATGTCTTGACCCGATATGAAGGGAAAAGACAGACTTAAGAATTAAAGGTTGGCCCAGATTTTAGTTTTGACAAATTTTGGCTAGAGGGCAAAATTGTAATTTCACACTTGCCTAATACAATTCTTGAAATTTTCTTGAAAATATCTTAACAAATCTGTAAATTGATTTAAGAATCTTGGAAAATCAGATTTGGAAAGAGAATTGGTGATTTAGGCAATCTTTGACTTAGTCAAACACGTGAAATCTGGCTTTGACTTGGTCAAACACGTGATTTCCGGCTTTGACTTAGTCAACAAAGGAAATTTGGTCCTTTTGGATAATTGTACCCTTAATTAATTTGGAAAATACTATTTTCAAGCGGAGGAAGGTTTCCAAATTTGTTTCAAGAAGGGTAGAATGGAGGTTTAGCAATTTTTGGCCAAATCCAATTTGGATTTTTTTTTTTTAACTTGAGTAGGAAAGTTGGGGTGGCCTTTAAATATGAGTGGGAGTGCAAGGCCAAAATTTTTTTTCTTGAACGAGTTTTGTACTCTTTTTTTTTTTTTTCTGGCCGGATTCACTCCTTCCCAAACTAGGGTTCTTGTTCGAGTTTGGCAGCAAGAAAACAAAACACACGGATCAGCTTCAAGATTTGGGTTTCAAGATTGTTTTTCAAGTCTCTTCTCAATTCAAAATTTGCAAGTTAGAATCAAGAAGTTCAAGAACCACAATCAAGCAATGATGAAATGCCAATTTTATGCCACAAGATTCAAGAGAAACCCTAGTCTCAATTTCGGACAACAAGGAAGAATTCTGGACAGCAGCAAACAACGACACAAGATCAAGATTGACTCAAGAACACACCAAGAAGTACGGACAGCAAGCGACCTTACCACAACAAGTTCGGACAGCACGCAACTTGTTTGGACAGATTCGACTTTCTCTAAGGCAAACAACAAGACACAATTCGGATGGAATCAAGAAACCACAAACGAGACACAACACAAAAACAATTCAGTTTCGGATCAAGACACAAGACAAAAGGACACCTAGATGCAAACCCTAAGACACGTGACAAAGAAAATTGAAAGGGATATACGAAGATACCTCAACCCAAAGCTCTGATACCAACTGATGTGATTCCTACAACCCTAAGAAGGAGAGAAATCGCCCACAAGTCCTGGAAATCTGAAGTATCAACGTTGGGATGGAATTGATTCAATTCTTGGACCGCACAAGAACAAAACCGATGGTAGAAGACGCCACAATCAAGAAGGTGCTTGATTGATAAGTCGACGAACATTAAAGGGCAGCCTTACAATGTTCAAGATTAGCTCACACAAGCCAAAAGTTTGCAAATAGCAATTCTGGAATTTTCTTCAAAAATCTCGTTAAAAAAACCCCCTTAAGAAAACGGTTTAGGCTTATTTATAAGCCTTACAAAACCCTAATCCAATAAGGAAACAACTAGCTAAATTTGGCTCTACTAGAAATCCTACCTTTTAGGAAAGTTGCATTCGGATCTAAGAAACTAAATTAACTTAAACTAAGCCACGTGATAGCTAGTTACATTCGGACCTCAATTAACACTTGGAGACCGAATGGCCAACTTTTATTTTAACTACTAGTAATAACGAAAAATTAACAATGATTGAACAAGTCTTCAACCATCTTCAACCATGATCAAAGTCTTGATCGAATGTGCTTCATCCTCTAATCCTTCAATGCTGGAATTTGTGCTATTTTGTTCTTGGATAGCTCGAACCAACGCTTGAAGGGATTCTTTGAATTGTTTAGCACGGGCACGGGTCACGGGTCCAAGTGGAACTCTCGTAGGCTCGTTGACTTGCATTTGAACAGCACTTGATTCTTCATCGCCCTGTTTTCTATTTTTGCGCCCAAATGCATCGAATTCAAACCAATTCACGCGCATACAGTTCCATTGACTCGAATGCGATAATAAACGTGCAAATGCGGCTCCTAAACATTTTAACTCCATACTAAGGTTGTCTACAACTCATGGCCTAACTCCAAATGTTCATAATTCATTCAAATTGGTTCCAATTCAGCTACACCTCATGCATTTCTAATCAATTCCCATCAATGTACTACTAATGGAGTATTAATCATCCATTTACACTACCAAACACACAAAGGTGGTCCAAGATCATTAACCCTAACTAGGGTTCGACCTCTCATCATTGCCAATTCAACAGCCACAACACCAAACAAACTTCAAATAAACATGTATTGCATACATAACACACTAAAGGAAGCAACTAAACACATTAAACCAATAAGCCCTAAGTACCCCTTGTTGGCCGAAGTTCTTGGACTAAGAAATCAACTAGCTTACACCATCAATTCATTATATCAAGCAAGAACAAGGTCAAGTTTATTCAAAACAATAACATAGACATCAATTCCCAACAATGAATCTTGAAAAATAAGAAACCCTAACCTAACTTCTTGGCCAAGAGTATACACACTAAAATCAGCCAAACCAAAACGTAGAATCATCTCAAAAGCTAAACATAAGCATGAATCAAGCCAAAAGAACCACAAAATCCAACAATTTCATCACCTCCATCAAAATTCCAGCTTGTAAAGATAGAAAGAATACCTTTCTAGCTTATGTTCTTGGTGCAACTCCAAGTTCCCAAGTGCAATCTTCTCCTCCCAGCTCCAAATCAAGATTGGATGATTGAAGTTGGATGAAATCTCAAGTTTTTTTCACTTTTTTTTCCTCTCTTTTCTTTCCTTTCTTTCTTCCCGGTTCTTTCTTGTTCTTGGCCTCTCTCCACCCGAGCTCTCTTGTCTTCAAATGGCTAATGGATTGAACTTAGTAGATATTTCTTTCTCTTAGTCAAAGTTTAGCTAATGGTCAAAATTATCATGCCAAGAAGACCTAGCAATTTAAGGTGTCCATCATCCTTGCCCCAAATGATTTCTTATCCTATCAATTTAGTCCATAGGCCATACATTCAACTTAGTCCACTAATGCATAATCTCACCTACTTAGACAACTAATCACCCAAGGATCTTAATCACTTTTCTTAATCATGCCTTAACATACATAAAAGCAAAGAGATAACAAACTTGTAGTTGGATATAAAACTTAAATTCATTTTCAAAACTATGGTTTTACGAAACCAAATTAGGGCTTTTTATATAGAAATTAGGGTTTTATCCAAATTTAGGGTTTTCGAAGCAAACTAGGGTTTCAATTTCAAATTAGGGTTTTCAGACTTTGAAAACAAAATAGTTAAATCAAAACACTTTAAGACGTAAAACAAACCATATAAACACCTTGGCAAACAATAATTACTATAATCAACATTATTTAATATTTTCCAAAAATTCAGAAAAACCGGGATCTCACAAATCTACATTGACCATAAGGGTTTAAAATATATTTTTACCCAAAAGGAGCTGAATATAAGTCAAAGGAGGTGGTTTGAACTACTAAAAGACTTGTGATTTGACAATTAGCTATCATCCAGGAAAAGCTAATATGGTAGCTAATGCCTTGAACAGGAAATCTTCTAGTAATGTGGCTACTTTATTTATTACTCAACAACTTATACTCAATGATTTGGATAGGATGTAGGTGCAGCTCAAGTTGGAAGTGAGCAATGCTCATCTAGCTAACATTGCTGTACAGCCTAATTTAATCGATAGAATTAAGATTGATCAAGCAAAGGAAGCTTGGTTGCAAAAAATTAGAGGGGAAGTAGAAAATGGAAGTACTTTAAATTTTAAAATTCATGAAGATGGGTCCTTAATATTTGGAGATAGAATTTGTGCTCATGATGATACAGAGCTGAAAACGGAAATTATTTAAGAAGCTTATAGTTCTACCTATTCAGTTCATCCAGAAGGTAAGAAGATGTACTAAGCCTTTAAAAGAAATTTTCTAGTGTAAGAGAATAAAGAGAGAGTTGACAAAATATGTTGCTCGGTGTCATGTTTGTCAGCAGGTTAAAGTTGAGCACCAGGTTCCTATTGGTAAATTAAGGCCACTTCCCATCCCTGAATAGAAGTGGGAAAATATCACTATAGATTTTGTAAGAGGTCTACCCCGAACAATTCATGGTTGTGATAGCATATGGGTTATTGTGGAAAAGTTAACAATATTAGCTCACTTTCTGCCTATTAAATCTGGTATGCGTATTGAGAAGTTAGCCAAACTCTACATAGATGAGATTCTATGGTTGCATGGTATTTGCATGACCATTGTATCTGGTAGAGATACTCAGTTTATTTCTTAGTTTTGGCAAAATTTGCATAAGACATTAGGGATTGGGTTAAATTTTAGTATAGCTTTTCATCCCTAAACAAATGGTCAGTCAATAAGGACTATCTAGATTTTAGAAGACATGCTCAGAGCCTATGTGCTAGATTTCGAGGGAGTTTGGGATGAGCACCTATCATCGGTTGAATTTCCTTATAACAGTTTATCAGACAAGTATTCAAATGGCTTCATATGAAGCTTTATATGGGAGGAGGTGCAGAACTCCTTTTTGTTGGTTGGATATAGAGGTGTCAACGGGTCGAGTCCTGGTTTGGGTCTGGGTCCCGGTCCAGGTCTGGGTCCGGGTCCCGGTCCAGAATTACTGTCAATAGGTCGGGTCCGGGCCGACTCAGATCCGGATCCGTATCTGGATCTAGACGGTATCAATATAAAGGTTCGGGTCCAAATTCAATCGGATCCGGACCCGAGTAGGGTATACCCTTTTTAAAAAATTAATTAAGTATGATAATTTTATTTATATATAAAATTTATTAATACAACGTTAATAATATGATTAAATTAATTTCAACAATCATTTAATTTATAGAAAATTATTTTTTATTTTAAAGCAAGTAGATTAGTAGCAAATTTTAATAAAATATATAAATTTTTATTAAAATAATTATATTAATCAGATCCGAGTCCAAAATGGATTGGAACATATAAATCCATATCCGATCCTTTTTATTTATAAACAAAACTGATTCGGATCGGATCCAGATAAACGGGTCTATTGTTTGTCCCATACTCGGAAAAACGGATCAGATCCAGGTCGGGTCCGGGCCTAAATCCAATCCGTTGATAGCCCTAGTTGGACATAGGAGAGGAAAGGCTTACAGGCCTTGACATTGTACATGCAGATGGCAGAAAAAACAACAGCGAGCCGGGAAACAATTCGAGTTGCTCAAAGTATACACAAAAGCTATGCTAATAATGGGAGGCGTGACTTGGAGTTTAGAATTGGTGATTATGTTTTCCTAAAGGTGTCACCTTATAAGGGTATAATGAAGTTTGATATTAAAGGAAAATTGAGTCCTAGGTACATGGGACTATTTGAGATTTTAGACACAGTTGGTGAGGTAAATTATAGGTTAGCTTTACCACGGCCTTGGCAGGTGTGCATAATGTTTTTCATGTTTCGATGTTGAGGAAGTATGTCCATGACTCCAGTCATGTCTTTGAATATGCACCACTTCAATTAAGGAGGATTTGAGTTATGAGGAATATCTAGTGAAAATTGTGGATACGAAGTATTAAGTGTTAAGATATCATACAATTTCGCATGTCAAAGTGCAGTGGAGTAATCATTTAGAGCAATAGGCTACTTGGGAGCTTGAGAAGGAAATGAGGAAGAAAGATCCTCAACTGTTTTATGCTCCAGGTATGTGAAGTTTAGAGAACTAAACTTCTTTTGAGGGGTGGAGGATGTAATACCCGGTTCAATTAAAAAAGAAAAAACACATAATGTCCATAATGGGCTAATTAGCTATTAATTTTTAAGTTTTGTGCACCCATTTTAGTAAGAGTAAAATTTGGGGGTACAAAGCTAATTTTAAGAAGTTACCTGTTACATTGATCAAAAAATTAAAAGGATTAACACGAAACCTAGAATGTATTAAGTTATTTCTCTATCGGGTTAGTTATAGAGAATGATCCAGAGATGCTTCGAAGGAGAGGAAACGAGGAAGCTACATCTGTAAACAAGAAAGGATCATTCAAGGTTGTTTGAGGTTAGTTTCCACGTTTAAAATAGATTTTTGCTGATGATAAAAAACAGAAAAAATTGGGAAGAAACTGGGAGCTTCAGGTTAGCGGGACTTGAACAAATTTTAATGGAGTTATCTTTCACTGAGGTTTTTTGCTAATAACATTATTGTCGTTTGAATTGGGAGTTTTGCAGAATTCTATAAACTGTACATTAGTAGATATCAGAGAAGAAACAGAAGGCATGGCACGGCACGTTTTGGACTTGCGAATTGATATATCAGTTGGTTCATTGGAATCATATGCCAGGGTATGAAATACAAAGTATGTCATAAGCATTCAAATATAGGATTGATAGTTATAGTTAGCTATTTATTTCAGTATGTCATAAGCATTAAAATATTGGATTGATAGTTATACTTAGCTAGTTATTTGAGTAACATGGTGCTGGATAGCCCGTGAATTGATATACGGTTTTGAATTGGTTTTGACTAATGCATGATTAGATTACTTTGTATTAGACCATTTAATTTTCAATGGTTAGATAGGTGGTCAATGCCTTGTAACATTTAATATCTAGTTCTGTACTTGGGAATTTAGTATTGCCTTAGCTGACGTTAAAGTTTTAACTTCCAGTTATCATAATTTGTTAGTTTGTTCATGAATGAGTTTTCTCTTAGATTATTCTGGTGAAACTTGAATTGGGCATTTCTACTGGATTGTTTCGAATTCTAAGAATTAAGCTATTGGAGGTAAAGTAACTTTTTACCTAATCAGTATTTTCTGAAGGAAAAAAAATAAAAATAATTTATTATTTTTTTAAAAATGCTTTATTTTCCATGTCAAGTTTAGATTTGGAAAAAGTTAGTAACTACGTGTTATTACTAGAATGACATGGATTTTTTTAAATTTGGATTAAGCATATTAATTGACTAGTTGTATTGAAATTGTCCGGTTTGCATTAGTAAATGAGTAAATTGAGCTATTTACTCAATTAATTATGAGAATTCTTGATGTATATTGTTGTGTAATTGAGTTTGGCACCATTCCAGAATTTGGTATTATGTTAGTAGCTATGCCCACCGAGTTTTGAGTGTGACCCAAGGTCAAAGGGTGAAGTTTGGTCTAGCACCCAAGTCAGAGGGGTTATGCCGGGGCCGAGAGCACAGGTTATTATGTGTCATGTTTTAAGTCTACGTGGTGGTTGTATGTGCTTGTTGAATGGCTCATCAATATATTCATATGATTGTTTTATTATTATTTGATATGTGATGGGCATATATTTTATCTTTTTTTAGAAGGGTTTTAGAGTATATTTTTGTGTGTTTTTAACTTAAAATGGAAGAAATGAAATTCTTTATAGTTATTTTTTATACAAGACTGTTTAATTATCCAAATCTTGCAAAAATGTGGTTGAATAAATTAATTCGTTATATTTTTGTAGGTTTTGGCGCTCAATTGAAGTTAAGTGCAAAATTGAGGGATCAATGTGATCAAAATAGCATTTCTGAACTAATACTCGGCCCAAAAGTGGAAAATAACAGCTTAATGATCAATTAGCTTGCGTTTCTCTCTCACAAAAGATGGGAGGCAAATCCACGAGCTATGCCTCACAAATCTACTTCGCATTTCCCTGATAAGGACATTTTCTACTTGTTTGCAACTTGCAACTCATTTCCTGATCAAGCTAGCAAAGAATTGTAGCTGTACCTGTACAAGAAAGACTTGAAGAAATGTAGAATCATTTTATGATAATATTATGAAAATATTTCTCCTTCCAAAATATCTATAAATATTTCTTGTACTAGATTGATTCAAGCATTATTATAGATGGTAGAAATAGTAGAGTTGAGAATAGTTCAAGTTTCTTAGTTTTAACTCTAATTTCATATTGTAATTTCTTAGTTTTAAAGAGAAAGTGAGGGGCACTCTTGTACTTAGCATATTTCAAAGATTAAATTGTTAAGGAGTTCAAGAGTTCAAATACATGTTTGTTCTATATTTAGACATGTTTATTATTATGTTTACCTAAACTTTTCACTTCCTAGGGTGAGGATGAACTTGTTATAGTTTTTAATATGAAATAGTTAGGTATAATTATGTTCTCCATGATTTAGCTAGTTTAAGAATACGTGCTTACTATTTATGGTTGTTCTAGTAACTATGAAGTATTTGATGACTGTTGAGTAATGAAAATTACCTTCATATAGATTTTGGTTCTTAAACACTAGATTCATTCTCACGAAAGTAGTGAATATGATTCATTGGAGTTTCATACAATAATTTCATTAAACTTATTTAACTTGTGTCTTACCCTTTCTTTGTGAAAACAGGTTAAGAAAGGATTCAAGGAGTTGAGGGATTGGTGAAAGTAATTTCCAACAATTACATATTTATTGGTGAAAGCGAGAGCTTGCTTTATTCGTACCTTGCATTTTTACACACTATTTGTTTAGCTATACCACTCATGCATGCTTGTCTGCATATTTATACTACAAAAATTTCAAATAATCTACTTTACCAATATCCAAATTAAATGAGCATCACAGATTTTAGATAGTGATATATGCATTATTAAAATAAACTTTTCTTTTTTCTAATCGAGCCATCGGCGTACATGCCAACTTCATATTCACCTCATAGAAATTTGAATAGTTAAATAAATTTATAATTAAACCTCATGCAAGTTATATGGACTAAAGCCATTTTTAGGGGCTCCACATGCATTATAACTATCCACTTGTTGATTTGATTGTACGTAACTTTATTTTTTTATAATCTATATTCAACAAATGGCCATATTTTCCTTATGCGCAAGTACTTTGACTTATGAAAATTACATTTCTAGCTTACTCACTTGGAGCATTCTTAAGTTGCCAATTTCATGATGGACCCTCTTCTCCTCCAACTGGGATTATGTGATTGATGTTGTTATTATCTAGCAAGCAATATCACAATTTCTATAATACAGCACCCAACTACGACATATCACTTTTAAACTGGTATGACTAATCCCTAAGGCCCACAATGTTGCCCATATTTGTTGGCATTTCGTGCCATCCCACACAGCCGTGTTTCTTCCTGGCCTCTAATATAACATGCCCCTTCAATATTACTTTTCCCCCCCAACAATAGTCACATACTTTACAACTTATCCTCCCTTCATTTGCTAGAATTTCACCCACATCTAACCCCATCCTTAAGCACCATCATCGAGCAAAAATTTTATATCCTTCTCTTTTATTTCCATTTTCCCCAATGATTTCATCTGCAGGACTATAATTCCTAAAATTTGGTCTCTATTTCCATAAATAGGGGTTTTTCCCCCCTAACACAAATCTCAAATTCTATATTCTTATTACTGTTACCTTTTTCTTTCACTTTTGGTTTGACTTTCTCTGTTTAGTACTCGTATCAAGTCACCGCTAAGTTACTACCATTTATAAAATCTCTCATTTTTTTTTCCTCTTTTTCCCCCCTTTGGTTCCCTTCTTTTTTTTTTTTCAATTCCATGTGCCTTGTGCTACTGTTTTACTTTTACTAACTCCCTACATACAAATGTGTATTTTGGATTGTTTATGCTAAAATCAAACGAACATCCATGGTAACATAAACTCTTGTATGTTGATTCAAAGTAGTAAATGATGCATAATAAAATAATAATAATACAACTCAGTTAATTTAATGATTTTATACAATACCTTCTACTTTTAACATTCTTTACTCTTCCATTTTCTTGTCCAGAATTACAAATCATGCTTCCCCATTTTTTGGACTGCTTCCTACCCACTATTTGTTTTCTGTTGCATTCCAGGCACTGCTTCTCTACAATGCATTGACATCTCCTTAGTTGTTTCTCAATGCTCACTTTAAATAGTTCGTATTATCTACTGGTTACATTGACCATATCTTTAATCTCATCCACCCCTGGTTGCTGCTTTCTTTTTGAACATTAATGGTAGCTGCTAATTTCTCAACTTCAGCCCTCAACACGTATTCTTCCGTGTAATTTTACATCCCACTCCCGTGCAGTCCTTCCTAATTGCTCCATAGTCTTTAAATCCATTATATCACCGTTATTATTTTCATTTTTGCTGCACTTTAGAATGGGAGTTGTAGTGGGCCCGATCTTGTTTGATACTCCTTCGGGATAGTAACCAGAAGCTTTATGCTTGACCAACGGGTCCTGCCTATTCCCCATCCACCCCACAGACAACCTTGAATTCACTGCAATCCAGTTGTCCATGCTTTATCAAGCAACTTTGCCTCGTGTGGGGATGTCCCCTATCATAGAGGGTCCTGGACAGATCTTATCTTCTAACCCAGTACCTAATTAACTCTAAAATATATATGTGCCCTACCATGGGCTTTATCAATTTCTGTGCCAATACGTGTCATCTCCAACTATTTCCTTCCCATAGAGAGGAAACTTCTTTTAAATTTTTGTGTCATCTCTAACAAATTAATGATAGTTTTGTGATAGTTCTAGATTTTAATTCTAAAGTTGAAAATTTGGGAGGTCTTGGATTTTGGAAAAGGTACTATTGAATTCTGTTAATATGAATATTAGTGCTGCCCCAAGTACAAACTATTTATACCAAGCAACCACTTTTTGAGATTGTAATGGTGTGGTAATCCAAGCAAATTTTTTCTCCTTCAATGCGTTTGAAGATGTTTTATTGCTTAAACTCTAGCTCTCCAAAATGCTTTTGTATGGCTACCACCATATTGATGTAATCTATAACATTATCTAGAAAATCCTTTGCCACTAAAATGAAAATAAAAACAAATTTACCATTTGAGTAGTTGGAACATATAGTATATGTCCTCAGAATATGCAATGGATGGCATCTTCTCTATTACATTTGACATTTTCAATTTTGGAGTTCTAGTCTTAGAGATGGTGAGTGTTAAGAAGAACAGAGGATTATATCGTCTGAATAACCAACTCAATCTTCTTCCATATGCTTGGAAGCTGTGGAGGGAAGGCAGAGGATTAGAACTAATGGATTAAGCAGCAGATGAACTGTATTCCACTTTTGAACTAATGAGATGCATACAGCTGGGTCTACTATGTGTGCAGAAGCATGCAAAAGATAGACTGAACATGGGAACCATCATTCCATAATTCTATGTTAAGCTGTGAAAGTCCATTACTGCCCCAACTTAAACACCTAGGATTTTGCTTTGGAAGAAGGCCCCATGATACAAGTTCGTCTTCAAGTAAACAAGATGAATTTTGCACTATTAACCAATTTATAGTAACTACCACCCTTGATGGCGGGTAGTTGGGGTAATTTCTCACAATATTGTTAAAAAAAAAATTGACCAACAATTGTTGTGGGTCAAAAAGGCTTTTCTAATTCTAAGCCCTCGTGTTTCATGAGCACGAGGGGCCTTGAAATTTTTTTTTTAAAATAAACCAAGGCCCTCGTTTTTAACACCCATGGGGGCCATGTTTTGTTGACAAAGCATTTTTTTAATAAACTTATGAATTTTTGAGATTCATAGATAGCAAGTTTATAACTTGTTAATTTCATTTACACATTTCATGTACTTAACTCATTAATTTCATTAATTGGAGAAAAAATTATGGCTCGTTGTCTATTTTAAAAAATCAAAAAAAACTAGGTTATATTTTTCACCTATTGTAATTATCAAATTAGAATGGAAATAAAACCCTAGAATTAATAAGCCAAATCCTATTTTTCAAAATCAAAGGTTTATTTACAAAAACTAAATATAAATCTTCTATATACTAAAGAAGAATTTTGCACAATATAATAGATTTATTGTAATTATTCTATAGGGCTATCTCTTCACCAATGTATATGTCTCTTGTCCTTATTTCTCGGGATATTAGGGCAATCACATTTCCGGTGCGTTTTCCTGGTCAACTCGAGATCAAGTTGAGCCTGATGATGAAAAGACCTCCTCAATCCGAGATCAAGTTGGAGCGGTGGTAGCTCCTCATCGTCATCAGAGTATGTAGCAATTATGGTTTGGCTGCACTGTGGACATGATTGTGAGGCAATAGGACTGGCCTCTACATGACTAGCTGTATCGATCTAGGCCATCTACAGAACAGGAGACAACTCGCCAGTCGATCTAGCTACAAAGTTGAAAATAATGTCATCTCCAAATGTGCACCGATTGTGGACAATGAATATAAATCAAGATCACCAAATGTTGGTACCTATGGAGGAGTGGTAAACGGATCATAAGCATTATGCATATACTCTGGAATATATGATGGGTGTGCCATATCTTCATATGACATGGAATACATAATATCTACAAAAACCATCGGTAAGGGGAAAAAAGATACATTCAAACCAAAAGTTTTGATGCACGACATGAACTGTGTACCAGCATTTGTTTGATCCTCTTAAATGTAAGACTACATGTCCTGATGCACAGACATGCCCTCATCATCATCACATGGATATGTACCCAGCCTGCGACGTCTATCCCCATGAGTGGTTTTGGGTACTTGACTTGGGACATGCTGGGTTGGCCTCTAATATGGAATATCCTAGGAGGTGTCTAGCACCATGGAAACAAATATAGCACTATGCATTTTTTGAAGGTACTACATAATCCTAAATACTTGATTCCTAATTCTAGTAAGTCCGGGATGGAAGGTCTGTATTGGATCATCATGTTTGAGATTCGCATTTGACTGATACCTAATACGAATCATATTATCTATCTGTTGTTAACAATATACACAATTAATTGTATTAAGATTAAAATTAAGAAGTATAAGAACCAATTTGAATAAAGATACAAAAGCATTAGATAGAAAGAAAAACTTAACAAATAGTTGAACTGACTGGCATCACCTTGGTAACCATCACGAGATGGATCATTAGGAGGTAGGGGTGTAATGTATATGACGATATGATTACAATACCACTGCATGTACTTATCCAAAGGCCTAAATGCGTCTGCTAGTCATCTAAGAATTACTGCATTGGCATGATCCTTCCATAAAGGTATCCAACCCTTGTGATACACACCCCAATCTTGGTCTAGATAGCCGGCTAATTTAATCTCATAAGCATCGCTCGAATTTGTGCTAGGAGGCTCTAGAATATCTTGGCAAAACCCAAACTAATGCATGACTCCATTAGGAAGATGTAATTCAACAATGTGTCATAAAGTGAGTCGGATCTTGGCTCTCCATATCTGTTGTACTCACGCATAGTATAAGGGTAATGATGACAACACATACTCTGTGTAAGACTCCCATATAAACTGTATTAACAACAAATTGGTTAATTGGAGTTAACTTCATGGGGCAGCTGAGCATCGTTGATCCATTTTGTTATCGATCCAGGCTGTCTTAAGTGGCCCTGGTCTTTTCTGCTTCAAACGGTTGGCATTAATATGCAGTTTCAATTCTGATGTCATCCAATATTGAGGATGTCTCAACAAAAAAAAATTTCACCCTGAAAACTTGCCTTATAAGCCACAAATGCTTGCACATGATGCACTAGCGTGTAAAGGTTAGTTCCAAACACATAATATGCAGCTATCACGTGAGAACACGGGAAGCAGGGTTCCTTCCACTTTGACATGTGCAAGTACCAATTTCAAAGTTGACAATCTATAGGTTATCACCTTGGTGATTTTTCGGACAAATAGTCATGCTGTAGTATATTCTCTCCCGGTTGTTGTACACCCGAATGTAGTGCTTCCTGCCTTTTTGCTCATTTGACACATACTTTTTTCACCAGTAGTACGGATTGGGTATCTTTAATCTACGACTAGCATTGGATTCTTCACAAACAACTCCACGCTCTAATGGAAAGTGAACTTAATACAAGCCTTGATTGGTAACAATCAGGCATTTCTTAGCAAACTATTGAAACATTCTGCCACATTAACAGATGTAATTCCCCAACGATACCTACCATCCTTACACGATGTCCACTGTTCCTCACGAACAGAGATGCCCATTAACCAATTGTAAGTCTCTAGATTTAGTAAGTAAATTTTGCTTAATCCACTCTCATAGTTGCATGGTTGATTTGCAATGCCAATAGCCCACATCAATTTCTTGAATCTATACAATGGGTAAACATTATGAAAACAATTAGTTCATTTATGTGATTTTGAACCTATATTTCTATAAATTTGACTATATTGGGAAAAAATGTATACCTGTCACTTCTAAACTTTTGAATGAAATTACAATGCACATGCACTAGACAAATGCGGTGAAATCCATTCCACTTGAGCAGCATTCTCATAGCATTCATGATTCTCTTGTTTTGGTTTGAATTAACACATATATTCTGCATATAGGCACATATACATTTGTAATAGATGTATAAACTAGGCCCAACTGTGGTTACTTTCCTCATCAACCAAAGCAAATGCTAAAGGCAACAGGTGATTTACAAGTATCAAACCCGACACCCACCTACAACTTTCCTTGATACGGCCCTTACATGAGAGTACTATCCACACATATCACTGGTTTTAAATGGGGAAATGCTTGAATAGCTAGTGTGAAGATCCAAAAGACGTAATTAAATATCAGCTGCTTATAGGTGCTCTGGAGATAGTGATCCTACACAACCACAGTTCCAGAATTAGTAGCAATTAACTCTTGCATATACATCAGAAGCTGCGCTATTGATGAGGGCCAAATTACCGTATACTATGTCAATGGTTTTACGTCGATCGCATCAAATTTTTTTGTATAAACATCAACATGCAATTGTTTCTTAATTGAAATCATGATGTCATTCACTTTATATAATGGGTCACTTTTAATTTGATAGATAATGTGCTCTACAATGATAATCAAACTCAACTGTCAGTGGTCATTATTATTGCAAATACAGATACAAGTATGCACATCTACAAGGATAACAATCATTCACATTTTATGAGAAGATCTTAATATTTCTCTCAACTGTCAATTACAACTAGGTGTAGAGTTTTGAGCCTTACATCAGACATATCATGTTGTGGGAGTACTCTCTCGAACTTTGTATTCTCTATTTTCTTTTATTGACCACATTTTCATTACTCGTTGCACCTGTGTTTTACTTTCGAACAATTGCTCCAATTTTAATTTCTTTGTGAAATCATCCCGCAACTTTATTTTTTCAATAGCTCCTGTGCTCAGAGGGTTGAACTAAAATGTTGCATCAATACTAGCATCATAATGCACCTGTCCAAAGGGCACTTGGACTTTCATCCTGACGTGTGATAACATTGTAGCCTGAGCATAACCCTTGTTCAATGGCATAATTATCATGGTCATCATTATCGGACTCCAATTCATCAGGTTCCAAATCTGAATCTTCTTTCATGTCCATGACATCAATATCATTATCTAATTATGGTGGGCATGCTGTAGTTGTGTCAATGACACAAACACGAGTGCTCTCTAAGTGAAAATTTGGCACTACAGACTATTACTAGGCAATCATCAATTTTGTAGTGCTTACTAGCTTTTCTCCTCCTCCTAGTAGGTTCAATAGCTCCACTGTCTAATTGTGTCAATTGACTGTCGTATAAGCCAATTATACCAATTAGCAACAATTGGAGAGGGTGAATGTCCTAATCCTATGAAATCATCCACTTCGACATATATCTCAATGGTATGTTCAGTAGTCTTGGATTTCGCATAGTACATGGCCATTACTGTGCTATCATCTACCAAAGGCATCACAGCAAACATACCAGTGCTCACACAATTCGAGAACCACAGTCGTAGCTTATATTTACCCTAATCCAAATCCATCATATTATATATTCTATTTACTAACTGATTGTAACGCAATCTTTATTCCATAAATATAATATTCTTACACATTGGATGATCGTATAACATTGATCCTCCGTCATATACAATTTTACCTCCTCAATATAGCTGAATAACAAGTGCACTATCGCTCGACATTTTTTACCTAATCTAACCAATAACATCTAATTAGATGGTAGATAGCTTAGTAAACAGTAATCAATTCACTAATGTTATTAAATATTTGCCTACATATAATTTTTTAATTATGCATTGAGTGCATTTCAAAGTTTCAAAGTTAGATTACATATCCAACAAACTATGAGTCAAAATGTAACTGGGACACTGAATGTATAAAATTTATCATTTATTAGTTATTAAAATCATAAATTATGATATGAAATGAATAACAATATAACATACCAAATTAAAAGACAACATAACTTATAAAGCTTATAGATTAATTAATTTCATACTCAAAAACATAGTTGAAATTACATGCTAAAGTTACGTTAATCGATTGCTAACTCATACTCAAAAACATAACTGAAATTATCATCTAATTTATGTTAATTGCTATGCTTACATGCATAATAAATAGGGCCAAATTGAATAATTTTATTGCAATATCTAAATTGTAATTAACAATATATTGCAAATCATAATAATAATAACGGGATAGAAAAATAATTCTATTGCAATATATAAATTGTAATTAATAATATAATATAATTACAAATCTTAATAATAATAGTTGGACAGAAATTTTAGTAACCTGTAATTTGATATCCAGTCAAATAACACAAACCCAGGGAGCGATTGATGGAATCCACAATGTTGGATGTTGAGAGATGAACCAATAGCAAGACAAACCAGTCCATAGTGCCTATTTCAAGCCCGGGAATTAAATAGAAAGAGAAAGGATATGCGGGGAGAGGAGTGAGAGAGAACGAGAGGAAATGTGTGAGAAAGTGTGCAAACGAAAGTGCTATGTGTGGAGGTATTTATAGCCAAACTAGCTATTGTTTTACTATTGAATTTCTGATAGTTATTGTTTTACCATTGGATTTCAGCACCAAATTTTTTTTTTTTTTTTTATTTTTTTGGATTTACGCATGCCCTCTGCGTTTCTAAAACATAGAGGGCCTTATTTGCACTCAAAACCCTTGTCTTTTGTAGAGGTTTGTCAGCAAAACATGGCCCCCGCAGTTGTTAAACACAGGGGCCGTGGCTTATTTAAAAAAATTCTCAAAGCCCCCTGTGCTTGCGAAACATTTTGGGGGGGGGGGTTAGATTTGGAAAAACTCCTTTTTAGCCGGTCAATTTTTTTTTAAACAATATTCTGAGAAATTATCCTAAATAGTTGAGATGTGCCCTCCAACAAAGCAGAATTATATAATTCATTGAACTCAACAAGAATTTTCTATTTATACTTTGATTTTCTTTTTGCTTCGTTTAGTTCATACCTAGAGATTCATATATCTTTGTTGATGCAAGATATAAGAGTCATACATTTGATATAGTTCTTTTTTTTTCCCCTTTCTTGCTGAAGTTCATTGTAAATTAAAAAAAAATGAATTTATGGGAGTTTATGAAATATATTTTTTAATTGAAATATCCTAAATTGCAATTTATGTACCACAAATACCAAATTACAATTGAATGAGCCGAAATAACATCTCATGACAATATTAATCACTAATTGAAGAGTACCATGTGCTCCTTGTCCATTTCTATAGAACACTTTAAATCAAGTTGTATAGTTGTTACTTCTTTTTTAGTTCATATTTGTCACAACTTGACTTTTGGTTTAATGACTTTTTCTTTCCAGGATCAAATGTTAAGGGGCCTACTGCCATTTACACCCATATTATATTATGTATTACAACCAACAGTAGTGGCAAGTAGTCCTGCAATTAGATTCATATGTGTTTCCTCGTGCTGGTTTTTCGCTCACAGGTTTTACTGCAAATTGTTTCATAACATGAGTTTATTGGAATAGTTCAGGTGGCGTTTTTTCTTGGCTCTCGAGGTCAAAATGTTTAGAATAACCACCCTCAACTTCCGAAATGTCAAAGAAACAACAAAAAATTTGTAAATTTGCTAAACTTATACAATGTTTACCCCCAGAACAAATTAGTGAAAATCTTGAACTATTAAAAAGGTGTAGGATTTATTCAATTTTGAAGTCTATGCCACTGTAGAGGAGAGCTATCCTCCAAAACTTTGAAGCTAAAAGCCTAAAACTAGAGATAACATGTTCATACAATGTCCATTTATAAGCAACAACCAAAAATTTAAAGAAAAGCCACCCTCACTAAACTAAACAAATCTAGTCGATCTGCCACAATACAGTAAATGCTTTTTTCCCAATGCATGGATTGCGAAGGAAACAAAGAGAACGGACACAAACTTCTTTTGTAGGCCTGAAATAATGAGCTTAATATTTGACAGATCTGACGAAAATACTAACACAACAGCTTTTATACCATTAATTCATTGTCATACAAAGTTACTTGCAGTCACCAGTGTTGGCCTATATCCATATCTAATCTGTAAACTGAAACTTCGCATTTTCGAAATGCTTATTTCTTCCAAGTGATGAATGACCTTATGAAAATGATTTCCCTCCCAACAGATGCAGAAATTCTCTTTTCTCTACAAGTTAGTATGAGCGTTCTGCTTCTGGTGCCACCAGATTCAGCACAAACTACTCTGCAAATAAATCATGCTTAATATGCTTTTCTGACTCATTGCATCATGGAAGTTCAAGTGAATCATGCCTTTCAATTCAGCAACCCGTATTGACTCCGTTCAGCTAAAAATGGTTTGAAGGTCATCAATACTCCGATTGCCTCAATTACATTCAAGATGAAGAAGACCAACTGGACACCTGCATTTAAGAAAGCTAAATTAGTGAACACAGGCTTTTGTACAAAATGAAGTGAAAGTTCATGCATATATTACTATACTGAAAATTTCAAGGGATAACAGTACCAATCTCCTCATGGAGAAGTTCTCCTTAACATCCATCATATCTTCTCAGCAAGCTTTGTAACAGAACCAGATATAGTGGTCTCATTTTCGTTTCTTTTTCTCTGGAAAGAATCTTATCTAAGATGAGAATTTCAGCTTGCATCCAAGCTTTGATTTCAAATGGCTTTACCCAATGTGCAAAACAGAGTTTGAGCCTAAACTACTTTCAATTTGGAACTAACCATTCCAAGCCTATTCAATTCTAAACATTCCAAAATTATTTGTTTCCAGGAGAAAATGATTAATTGCAACATGAGTCCAAAACTTACACATGGACATGGAGATGCCCATTTTTCCTCTAAAAAACAAGAGGATGTAGTCTCAGACAACTAGGAAACTAACTTTTCTTGTATCAGATCAAACAATACAAAACCAGAAAACTTTGCAAATGTCCAACCTGGAAGGAAGGCAGCATGCTGACGTTTTTGTGCCCAAGAAAGGCTGCATAAATTGAAAGAACAAGAGTGATTCAGCTGTCAAAGGATGCTGAAATTCATTACTTTCATTATCGAAGCCAGATCAAGCGCAGAAGATTCTGCCTTGACAGCACTAAAAACTACTACCGTTACTTAGATTTATTTTCTTATGCAGTTATTTCTCATTATCAAATTTATCATGTCCACCACAAAACAGAGTGAATTTACCACTGCACTAAGCTTTACCCTCATACGGGAATACATATATGTATCTGTAATGTTTTGCACAGTTCTGTAAGAAATGCTAATTGCTTGGTTAGAAAATGTTTTTTGCTCAGCTGAGTGGATCCTTTTGACATGATTGATAGTTAAGATGAGGCAAATCAGCGTAGGGCAGATGCTCCATGAAAATGTTTCATATATCCAATAAAAAATTAACCAAAAAATTATCTTAAGCAAGAGACACTCACACAGCACCTCCAGCAGCTGGACCTACAGCTTTGAACAATGACATTGCTGTCATGGCCATGCCATTAGCAACACCTCTTTGGTGTTGTTCCTGTAATTATAATATCAGACAATAAAGCTCTAAAATGGATAAACATGCTTTCTTTGTGAAACATAATGGAAGAAAACTGAGATCAAGTGAAAAAGACAATACCACCGCATTATTCTGGAGTATGAACAAACCAGTGATAATTGAAGTCTGAGAAAGTGATGATTTACCAGAAAATGTTAGGACTTGGATATCAAAAACAGTCTGAAAATCTCAATATATTTGAATACGATCAAAGATTTTTGTCACGTGAATGAAATGAATCACACAACTATATGTGAACTTGATGGCCATTCTCAATTAATGTATTGTCGCCTTCTAGCATAAATAGTGTAGTCCAATAATTAGTAGTTTTACATAAGTATCTAAATTTGTCGTGAAAGAAGCTTCACATGCGAGATACTAGCAATCAAGTCAATCTAAACTATTGTCCATCCCATCATATTTCTGTGATGAATGATTGGATAATCCTGGTTCCCAGTATGTGTCATCCTAACACTTCTAGTGCTAACATTTGGAGAGAACGAAATGCAAGCCAAGACTCAAAGAATTTCTCTACTAAACAGCCAGATTGTTGACGCTCCTGATACAGCTCCAAAAATGACCTGAACATGAATATGACAGAGCGTCTTCAGACCCAAAATGAGTGAAAAAACCACACGAATTTTTTTTGAAGGAAAACAGAAATTCAGGGATGGACCCAGCAGTATATAGAGGACGAGAAACTATGGGGATCACTTAACAAAGGAAGCTTTCAAACCTGAGTATTTTAAGTGGTACAATGTATTCAAGCTTTCTTTTCCTAGAATTGGATTATAGATGCACTTTCAAACTCAAGATTTGAAGTTGGACTATCTAAAAGTTTGGCCCAATTCTCTAATTGTACAGATGATGATGGTTACGTGTACATAGTAAAAAAGAAACATGAGGCTGATTCTGATAATAACCCCTATCCGGGAATAAGATAGAATACATCATAGAAGTCTCCTCAAATTCTCAATCCAAGTAATTTTTGAAGACTCTCATGGAATGCCAGGGGAATCGCATAGAGTCCCCTCAGGTAGTTGTTAGCATTCATAGCTATGAGAAGTAGCATTGTATATCCCCCTCTGCCTTGTAGTTATTTCAAAGTACGTAGATAAAACAGATGGTCTATGCCAATGGCCCCATCATGAACAAAAAATAGCACCTTCAACGAGAAAGTCCTTGATTTTCAAAACTAGCACAGAGATGTGCTTTTTTTGCAACTCTTTCAGTCCAAAACCTAACTGACTCTTAAAAACTAGCAGAAAATATCTCTTTAGCTAATCATGAGGGCTCCAGATTATGAAGTGGAGGCAACCGAAAGATTCTTGACCATCAAAAAAGTTGTAGAACTATTGATCTTGTCATAACCCACCTTAAAAGAATGTCAAATCATCCACTAAACAGCTAAGAAAGTTTGTTAACATAAACTCACTCTGCTAGTACTTTGACATGAAGAATATTTTGTTCCTAATTTGACAGGAAATAAAGAGTTGTCTGTTTATAATGCGTTTTATGATTAAATGGGTTTGTTTTGGCCTTTCTACATACATGAGTTATGATTTTGACTGTAAATGTCGTGAAAGTGAAATTCTCTAATTTTTGTCTTTTAAAGTTACTCATCAAAACTTCTGGACTTCAGGTGATGCCAAAGACCAAATTCTGGGACAGAGTTCACATCTTTCCCAAATCAAAACTGGGTGTAAAATTTAGGGGCTACATGTACAAATTTACCATTTCAGCAGTCTCCTCCAGGTTGAAAACTGTCTTTGTGGGGCTGATTACTGCTCAAAATTGAACCAGAATACGATCAAGTCTTTTCTTGATTCTGATCTCTCAGTTGTCAAGGTTTATCCACAATCGACTAAATATAAGTCAAGTAGATGAATGCATGGTTTACCTCAAAAAGGTAGCAAACATGTACGCACAGCTCAAAGGATGTGGAAACGTTTTCCACTCTGTGAATATTATGAATAGCAATGATTAAGTGTAAGCCTCTACTAAAGGGAAACTAGACATTGAATGTATGATCTGTATAGAGTGTTTTTCCAAAACAAGCTTCAAAAGATTCCCACTGAGAAAGCTGAAGCCAGTGGAAGCTTAACTGAAGGGCTCATCTATCTGCTACTATATGATCTATAAATTATTGAGGTCTGGAATCTATCTAAGTTCTATGTTACATAGGAACTGGTGACCAAGGTTTTTATACGAGAAACTGAAGCCATCGACAAGGAAAATAAAAATCAGTTATAGATGAAAATCACCATATTCTAATCATGTTTAAGACCAAGTCTGGAAAGCTACTTTGTACTCCAATCAACTCTGGAGATTAACCAATAGGATTCCCTCCATGTAAAATCCTTAAGTTGAACTTCAGTTTAGGAACAAAAAGCAGTGAATACAGGAAATCAGATATTTTTAACACAATAAATTCAATAGCCGTCTCACTCATGGACATCATGCAATCTGATGGAAGACAACTTAGTTTAGTGTCATGAAAGAGGACAGTAAAGTAGAAGTTGTTAAGAGAGTAACAACCATTTCCGAAGGTATACTTCAAACGATATTTGTCTAAAGTTTTTTCATTGCTACCAAACCACCTAAGAAGTCAAAGAACAATTCAAGGAAGTTGAGAGAACTCTTCTTTGTGTTGCATATATATTGTTTTATGTAAACACCAACATATTCTGGAATTTTTTGCATAATTGCTGACAGAATTCGACAGCCAAAGACTACTTATGCATTGTTGAAATAAGAAAAGAACTTACAGATAAGACATTTTTCAACAGTGATGCACAATTAAGGACAACTGAGAGGGCAACTCCGGATAGCATAGCTATATAGGGGTAACTTGTCAGCAGAGGTATTGACAAAGCCTACAAATAGAAAAGTTCCATATATTATTAGATGCCATTAGCTAAATTAAATTGAAACCTTATTCTAAATAAGATTATACTCTCAATATGGATTTAGTGGAGCTTACTCCCGAGATTCGAGCAATCTTAACTGGGCCAAGCATCTTCTGGACAAATGGATACAAAAATAGTTGGAAAACTAAAAGACCACATCCTGAAAATTTGGAATAGTTGTTTTAAGTATGATGCTGAAGTTTCCCATCAGAAAAAAAAAGAAATAGAAAAAAGAGAAAACATACACAATGCAAAATAACGAAGATTATGTTCTCATTTGTTTCAGCTTAATCAGATATTTACATATACCATTTGGTCTTTTAAGCAAACTTACGTAATTCTCCAAAACCAATCACCTCACGAAACACATGAAAAGAAATGAAAAACCAAAAGAAAATCTAAGCGAACAACCAATGTTTTAAAATATTTCTTGTGATTAAAGCTAGCAACAAAATGCTCGATGTGAAGCAAATTGTTTCCCACCAGTAGTTCAGAGGACACAAAAAGTGGTAATACATACATTAGTTATACTTCAAGAGAAGAAACAAATACGATGTCAGAGAAAAAAGTTTATATACTTGGATCATATCATTTGTACAAGAAGATCATATGGGGACGAGCACAACTGCAAGAAGCAAAAGACAAAAGAAAAATACAGAAAGCTAAGTAGATGATCACATAGATAGATTGGAACACTACGGTTCACTAGATAAGATATTTGCCTTCATTAAGTAGTCCGCAACAACTGTTGAAACAGGGAAGTAAAAAACAATACCTATAGCTTCCAGAAATAAAAGCACAACTAGAAGTAGTTTTAGAAATTTCGAGAAATAGGTTTACAATAATCACGTCTGCTTCAGAAGGGATATAGTGGCAGGATCATATCTAAGCAGCTATCTACTTACAGGAGGTCATATAACAGATATCACAAGTCCAATAAGTTTTTTTTTTTTTTTTGAATAGTTCAAAAAAAGTCCAAGAAACTTCTTATCTTAGATTAGTTACTCTCCAAATGATAGATATACTGCAAAAAATTGCTTCAGATGCCTGACGAATAGAGAAAACTTCCCTACACAAATTCAAGAAGAGCAAACCATTTCAACAACAGAAACCACTGGACTTCACAAGAATGCTGCATTTTTGGGTCAACTAGCAGAAGGAACCAAAGATTCCTTTTGCTTTTGCATGACAGAAGAAAGGAGTGCCATATGGTACCACTTTAAAAATAACAAGTAATATGCCTCAACACATGACACCAAAATATCACCAAAAAAAAAAAGGTAAATTACACTTAACGCCCCTGTGATTTTGACTACTGCCACATAACCCCCCTAATGTTTGAAAATATTCACTTCACCCCCCTATGGTTTTATATAAAGTGGAAAGTGGACGGAATGCACAATTTTGTACCAAACGAGCTCCAAAAGCGCGTGTGATAAAATTTTAATATCCATACAACTCCCTTATGATTCATATAAATATCCACTTTACCCCCCTGTGGTTTTTGCAATCGTCCACGTAATTCCCCTATACTTTTATATAAAGTGGTAAATCCACTTTACATAAAACCATAAGGGGGTGAAGTGGATATTTTCAAACATTAGGGGGGTTATATGGTAACAGTCAAAACCACAGGGGGTTAAATGTAATTTACCCAAAAAAAAATGATTTTTTGTCAGTCAGCAAAGATTAATGTCCTAAATTTATTAGTACATCAAGTCTGTTTCTAATTTATTGGATCTCACAAAATTGGCTTGAATGGCAAAACATGGAATACTGGTATGACATCATGCATTCAGATACTTATCACATCTACAGTATGCATTGAGGTTCCATCTCCCTTGTTCACTTGAAAAATATGAGCATCATTAATGGAACCATTTGGTCAACTTAGTTAATATCTATTTCTGACAACAAACCACACATGATTCTACATGGAAAGAAAAGTTTCATGCTAAATGATCATTTCAATTATAGAAGAAATACTGATAAAATTACATCCTTGATTCTACAACAATCAGCTGGACCAGACAGGAGGAGAGAGGAGACACAATGAAACAATAGACTTTAACAAACAAACACCTCTTTGTGGTAGAAGTCAATATATATTGATAACCAAACCAACCTGTAATTGTTAGAATTTCACCAACACTTTGAGTTGAATAACTTAAACCTCCAAACTTCTTGGGGCTTTCTGCCCATAATGGAAATATCTGTGAAGACAAATAATTGTCATGGAATGTGCATGGCTAACTGGACAAGAGTAGCAACAAAAGAAACAAAATCGTGCAGTAAAGATATGACGAAAATAACTTGCGAGATGATCAAAGTTTCAGCTACAAAAATACCAAATAAAAGGCTCAAAGCACCAACAGAAATTCCTACCTTCACCACTGTGTAAACTGATAGTAACATGCTGGAAGAAACAATGTTTAATGATTAAGATGATGAGAAGACAGATATTATTAGATATTTAACTATACCTCTGAATAAGCCATATCATGAAGGGAGAAGATGCAATATACTATTATGGATGACATCAATGGCCAATTCTTCAAGAGACTTTTCCCAGGAGCAGTTTCTCTTCCATCTTTTGTTTCTGTTTCCCCATTGTATTTTGGTATTGCAGCTTCCAAAGCATCATATGATTCAGCAGGTGAACAAGTAGAAGGGTGCTTATGCAATGTCTCCTGCAGTTCACATGAATTACCATTAATTCCAGCAATGTATCCTCTCAACGCATGAGTAAGTTAACAAACACGAAGAAAATACTACACATTTTCATAATCAGGATCGATGGGATATGAAAGCAAAAGAAAACTGGAGGATCTACATGTTATGGTTGGCATGGGATGCACAAGAGAAATTTTTTGCATTGTACATCGAATACTGTCCATAAATTTATATTCCTTCCCTGATGAGAAGATGAACATAGATCTACTTCATTCAAGGTAGTTACATGTAAAATGAGTATGGTTGCTTTTATACAAGCTTTTAGGCAAGTAGGTAACCACATAGACCCGACTGAGTTTTTTCTTTTGACTTGGCATCACAAAACAATTCTGGAAGATAGAAGAAAAGATTGTTACATGGAAAAATATAAATATTAATTGTTCATCAGCAATTTTTATGTGGTATTATTCATTGCAGCATAGTCAACATTAGTACTCATTGGCATTGCTCATCTGGCATTGTTGGCCACATGACACTATTATTGCATGGAACTTCTCATAATGTGTCTCAATTACTCACTTTTATGTATATCATACTTGATCTGGGCTCAGAGCTATTGCACTAAAGGAAAAATTGGCCAAGGGTGGAGCTAGCTGCAGTTTTGAAAAGTATTCTCTTTATACTAAAGGAATCATACTCATCATTATTCTTCTGATATAACTGGTAGACCTATTTTCAGTTCTTTGGCACATTTCTTCCTAGTGCTTCATTTCCTCAGATAGATAATTCAGTGACATCTTTTTACATTCCCTACACCCCAAGTTATTCATCTTGAAGCCACTGATCACATGACAGGTATTCCTACTATTTTCCCTAAT
Source organism: Gardenia jasminoides (assembly GCA_013103745.1). Taxonomy (NCBI): domain Eukaryota; kingdom Viridiplantae; phylum Streptophyta; class Magnoliopsida; order Gentianales; family Rubiaceae; genus Gardenia; species Gardenia jasminoides. Next base: position 16,248,373 of record CM023096.1, read on the forward strand.
TTTCAACATCAACTTCCATGCCAAATTTTACTTTGACAAATAGTCCTACTAATACCCTTGAGTACGTGGGCATCTGCCAAGCTTTGTTGTCTCTCATTTGCTCCCAAGACTGAAGAAACAAGCATCTGCACCACTAATGTCAGTTTATTTTTAAAGTTAGTAGTGGAACCCTGTCACTTCAAAACTAGGTTTCAAATTCTCCGTAATATTTCTTGATGACTTTTTCAAGGATGCATATTTTTATCTTATGAAATATTATTGTAAATTGCATTTTGTATTTTGTTTATTTCTATTCTAAATTATGACAAAACTCGACCTATTTGTGTTCATCCATCATCATGATAATGCAAAAGAATCTTTTTCTAGCCCATTCAAATCTGTCATGGCCAACTGGAATATTCATATCCTTGCAGTGACACCAAGATGGAGTTATTAAAAGGAAGATTAAGCAACTTGTCCTACTGCATGAACACTCTTGTTTACGAATGTACTTTTGAAACTGATCCATCAGGTGCCCTTTTTGACATCAAATCCAACAGTTACACCTCCGTGATTTAGATCTTCCTGTTGCTTTACAGAAATGTAAGAGATCTACACTTCATATCTTATTGCCGACTTAGTGACTTATGTTCCTTTATCTCTGTTCAACCATATTTCTGTTGTCTCACTTGATTCTCATTCAATTCCAAGTCCGTTGCTGAAACTATATCCATCCTGGTTGGGCAAAAGCTATGGAAAAAGATGTTGCATTATTGTACTCCTTCCTTAATTAAAATTATTGTTCATTGTGATCGGTATAGATAGTAAAAGCACATACTAATAGTTCCTTTGATATCTTAGAAGTTCATCTTGTCACAAAAGTGTCTACAAGTTCATCTTCTCACAAAAGTGTCTACACAAGTTTATGGGATCAATTCTGTGAGGATATTTTCTCCTGTTGCCAAGATTATAGACACATACACACACAAAGTACACACAGACACAAAGAGCTTGATGAGGAGGTTTACATCAAGTGATCTCCTGTGTTGATTCCAAGTTGGTGAGTTGGCTAAAGAAGTCTTTACATGGCCTAAAGCAGTCTCCTAGAGCTTGCTTCAGTCAATTTAGCAGTGATTCTGTGTGAGTTTGGGCTCAAAAACAAGAAGTTCTGGTATAAAGTTGAATAGTTGTTTTTGCAGATCATGGTATAACTGCAGGTGATAATTATAAGATACTTCAACATTAAACCCTCTCTTTAGGCGCTGTTAACAAACTAGGATGGTATGTAAGACAAGTTGGAAAGCTCGATTATCCTACCATGAGTAGACTAGATATTTCTTTTCCACTTAGTAATCAGTGGATTCCTAGAATGCTCCTCAAAGTAGTCAGTGGGATGTAGTTCTATGTACTCATAGCTATCTTAAGACTGCTCTAGGTATGGTTGCGTTGTATATGAGCCATGTTTATGTGCAAATCGATTGGTATGCAGATTGGGCTGTTCCTCAAGATCAAAAGTCGACTGCACAGCATTATATTTGTATCAGAATGGTACACAAAGTTTGTTTCAAATTCGAGTGCAATATCCTAGAACCCGAGCCAAAGTTCTTCCTGTAAGATATTGACTTTAATTGTCATTTTCTTCCACAGAAGTCTTTAAGACGGTGATTAAATTATCTCATGCAAGATCAGTGGATCCCTACAGCTGATTTTTGTTTACAAAGTTTTGGAGGTTCACGAGTGACAATATACTTGTAACAAGTTATAGTGATTAAAGGATGCAGTTTAGTCATTCAAAAAATCAAGTAGGAATGTAGACTATGTGAGTCAAAGTTCCTTACCAGACTAAAGGTGAAGTGTTAAAAAAGAGGTTCAGCAATATATTTATCTAAGCTTTTATAGATTCAATTGCTGTGACAACTAGGAGACAGCTAAAAATAATATTGCAAAAAAGTTATCAGCTCTGGAATGTTGTATGGAAAAATCGCATTCCAAATCAAGACACATTTCAAATTGATGAACATTATAGACGACAGGAAATCTAATTGATATTCAACGTATATACTGGAGACTTACCGGTAGCCAAAAACAGCAAATTGCCCCAATCAATGCAAAGAGCGATATGAAAAGGCATGGCAAGAAGTATGGAAATCTGAAACCAGAAAAAAAAAATTTTTTTTGGGGCATTATGGATAAGAAACTCAAAAACAAAATAGTAGCCCAATGACATTTTGAAAATATAAATACAGACAAAGAGCATTGTTTACCTCCCAAAGACAGAATTTGGACAAAATATGGCAGGATATTTTTCTGCAGGCTTGGTCCATGAAATAAAAATTAGAACAACATATTAATGGAGCTGAAAAGATGTGGCATAAAATAAATGTGTGTCTACTTATACATGCTTCACAAGTTCAAAGAATTTTGAAAGCCCTCTGCCCATATACAATATGGAAGTTCTAGTCGTAGGCTTTTAGCTCATTATACGTAAATGTTCGCTAAACTAAGTCAAATCTTGTAGGTACTTATATCAAAGTAAAGCCCCACTAGGTTTTCATACTGTACTGTTCCAAAAGTAAGTGAGATGAAATATTCTCGATGAAAGCAATCCAAAAAACAAAATTAGTGGCAGCAAAATCATTATAAGCAAAACTTGATTCTGGCAATGGGGATTCAGTCAATACAGGCATCTCAGAAACTTCAGTAGTATTTGAGTTAGAGCTGCTTCCAATAGTTAATATGCACATGATAAGGGGCTAAATTAGCAGCAGAATGGTAAATGGGAATTCATAAGCAACACCATAAATTATAGTACCTGTGCAAGATAGCCTCCCAAAGCCGGACCAATGATCAAACCGATGGCCCATGATGTACTAATCTGCGTAAAAAATCAATCACTATTTTAACATATTCTAGTTCAAACATGAAGGTTAGGCCATTAGTGTGGACTGAATCAAACATCCCCGTATGGTTCAGAGATGCGGTTGAGCAGGTGAGATTCACTGTCTGAAGCTCCAGCCTTTCAGTCCAAATTAATTGCTATTTTGCTTCCAGTATATTGTATTTGCAACTTACAAAGATTTTCAAATAGTGCATTTGTTAGTTCTACAAATGTTGTTTTGACAAAATTATATTACTTGATGATTAACTGTCTTCTCAATGATAGCTCACACTGTAGTTGTGTTAGTAAACTGACATATCTCATAGTACAAATTTTGTTAGTTAAGTAGCTAGTTTATAAATCTGAAGTAGAACTATATGGTGATCTGGGGTGCTTACAGAGGAGAGAGCCAGAGCTTGATAATCATGTTGGAAAATCTCACTTGCATATGCCTGGACATTTCAGCAAATCATTCATTGCTGTCTGTAGATTTTATGTAAATGCAAATGCAGGGAAAAAAAAGAAGAAATGCATGTACATAAATATAAATTTAGGATAATAGCTTCTTTATTCAGCTGTGAACTTCCAAAAGTAAAAGACATGGAGAATTGGTAATACCTTTATTGGTCCGAGTAAACCATTCAGTGCACCAAGCAGAAACCTTGTACAAATTGCCATCCAGTAGTTCACACTAAGACCAAATAGAGTATTGAAAACAACTCTGAAACCAAGGTTTACCAAGTCTTATTGCACTATTCATACTTGGAACAGAAAACTTAAATTCAAGCAGATCAAGTAGACATACACTGTCATAACCCCCATGAATATGACAGGTTTTCGACCGTATCGATCAGCCACTACTCCCCAAAACATGGAAGTCAGAGTTCGTCCAAGCATATATGAGGCACCTTCCAAATAATAGGCAATGTGTGACTAGTTATCAAGGACAAGGATGCAATACTTGGTGGAAAATTATCATTAAAATAGAGAGAAACAGACCAACCTACATAGCCAGCATAAAAATTGATATCTTCTTCCCTCTTTGCAATGTGGAAATCTCTTATCTGCAATAGTTAAATTGCTTAATTAAAGACTGGAGCATCTGAAACTGAAATCAGGAATTCTGGTTATCTATTTCAAGAGGGAAATGTACAGATGCATCCATGACATTAGGGAAAATAAGAAGTATAAGAAATCTCTTTATGAAAGTAAATGCATGAGCTGGATAGAATATCTTTGGGTTTAATTTCTAGAATTTTTACAAAACAGGTTGCAAATCCAATAATCTGCAGGATTCATTTGTAAAATTAATTATGAAGTAAAGTCAAGTAAGCCCCATTTTTAGTCTAACTTACAAAGGCAAAGAGTAAAATGAACTAGGATCAGAGGTCGATGGTTTGCTTAGCAACATGAATGCTAAAGGGAACACATAAATTAGTACAAACTAGCAATGTCTCCATGTAAACTTTATAATTTGGTCCAGATTTAATAATCCCTTCATAGACTGCACAATTTAGAGAAAAGTACAGGATGCAAAGGATCACCAAGATATCCGTCTTTATACACTACTATGAGTGGCCAATTGCTTACATATATGTTTAAATTGAAAATTCAAGTGTGCCGTTTGATTATTTTAGGGGGGTTTTTTTTGGGGGGGGGGGGAGGGAGGTCTGAGAAGCAGGCTACTGCTCCGAGTCTAAATTATACCAACAAGAATGAAGGGACTAGCTGCTTCTACGTCTGTTAGTATTTAGATTCTTAAAAGAATAAGGTCATAAAGGTCTTCAGATCTGAATAGGAGAATGCAACTATTTCTTCAGAGGCAAAAAGGGTAAAACATTAGTATTCCAACATTGAGAACTGAAAGATTCGCAGGGTATCTGACACAAAACAGTACAGAATACCATACAAAATCCTTATAAGAAGTCAATTACAAGACTGTTAAACTAAGCAACCCGAGACAAATAAGGGCAAGCCACATATAGATTTGAACAAAAGCTCAAAGGCAACCAAATTTGGCTAAAATATACTTACCATGAAATAAAGAAATGGAAAGAGAGATGAAATTGGTAGTGCTGAGGAAGCAACCAAGACAATGAAAAAAAATATATATGTCAGAGAATGACCTTGCAATACAACTGAAATGTTGACAAAACAATAGCCAATCCCCATGTAAGTGCTAAAGATATTTGTAAACAACTATGAAGCTATACACATAAACATTTTGTAAAAATGCCAAACATTTACCTTGAAAAAGGAGAAGAAACAAGAGGCAATAATGTAGGGATATCCAGAGCTTTTTTTTTTTTTTTCTTTTTTTATGTCACAAATCCCAGATGAACCATTTATTCATCTAGGATAAAAAAAATGCCCTCAAATGGGAGTAAATAAAGAATAGTGTGGCAACCAAGAAAAGACATGTTGTATGCTCAAACTATTTGCTGTAAACTATTATATATCTCATTTCCTCCATCCAAATTCAGTCTTACAAAATTTGGTATGACCAAAAACAATAGTCATAGACCAGAGTCTGAACTTTAATATAAAATTACGTTTGAATACTGAATACTTGAAAACTAATGTGGTGAGTTCACATGGTCTACATTTCTCTTTAATCTCGTATAGAGTTGATCCTCTTCTTTAATATTTGTGCTCAGTCAAACTGAGTCACTTGATTTGTGGATAAGGATATTTCAGTTCAAGTGTGTGCATTTGGTAATGATGCAGATATTGCTCTTCTCTAACATCTAATCTCAGTATCTGCTTCCAAATGAGGGAGCAAACCACATTTTGCCTGTTTCAGGCAAAAACCTGAGAGCAGTTCATCTTCTATATCCTTTTTGTTGAATCTTTTCAACAATAACCCATGAGGTACAAACAAGCAGTTATTGCAATATAATTGAATTAAATGAAAGTATTTTCCACTTTATACCTAAGGTAATAGGAAATCATTGATAAAATCGAGCAAATAACCCACATCTGTCTAACACTCCCAATGGCAGAGCTAATATCATCCAGGCCCAAACTCTAAGAAGAAGAAGATAATCTTAGGTGGAAGTTGTTCCTAAAAGTGTAGATTTCCTTCAGAATCCACATGAATCTGCAATGGGAATGAATTTCTAGGTGCTCGTATTCAATTGGGATCAGCATTCTCAGCAGCCCAACCGTACAACCTGAGAAAAAATGTTTACAAAGCAGAATTTGGAAGCTCCGTCTGGTCAATTAAACTACTAGTCGACTTTTCTGTTCCATCTACTACCGAGAAAGGTCACAACATTAATACAAATGTGGTATATCTCATCCAGAAAAATTCAGATATGAATTATCCCATAATGCAAAAAGGCAACCATATGAAAACAAACGAAATGTCCTTTCTCTCGAAAGGGCCAATGTCACTCATTGGCTGTAATAATCACATTCATTCTGCCTGGAGACATTTTTGCTCCGTCTATACACCATTAATTGCCTTCAATTCAACAGCTAAATTGAAACGATCAAATATTAATTCTTTCCTTCCATTTTTTATGAGATTCATCAGCTAGTTATTAAATATCTCTAAAGATCCTTTGTCAAAAAAATTAAGACCACTAGTACTTTTTTCTTAACATTTGATAGCCAGTTAATAGAAAATGATGAGTTAATAGAAAACAGACCATTTAACAGAAAAGCAAGAGTCATCCACTATGCCACAAAGATGTTTCAAAAGAACAATAAATTTTTTTTTTTTTTTAAATAACAAGAAGCTTTGTCTCTTCTACAATTTCAGGATGTGCCACAGAAGCTGACTTGAAGTAAGTGATAGTAAGCATAGAGCTTTTTGTCCTGTTTGTTTTCCGTGATAACAAGAATCAGGGGGGAAAAAGTACATCACCCAGAATAAATTATTGCCACCAGAGAACGGATGAAACCAAAATGGTAAACCACTTGGGGAAATGCAAGACATGAAGGAATTATCTCTGATTAAACTCTAAGATTCATGAGTTGAAATTTGCTTTCTCCAGTTCTATTTCTCCATGTCTCGAGCTCATGAACCAAAATAAAATCCTAAATGTAATAAAGCAGATCAGATCACTAGTCTCACCTAACCAATTTTCATATATTTGCTTCCAATATCCAATAAGACATTTCTGTCCAACTACCAGACCGACAAAGCAAAACCAAACTCCAGTAATCACATTTGGCTTAGTTCAAATTAAAATCCAGCAAGAGTAGACCAAACTTTAAATAAACTTCAGTTACCTGCAGATAGCACAATGGTCCATATGGTTAAAAGCTTCTTGATGGGCAGACCTCTCTGCCTCTCCTTCATCTCATCCACCATACAACCAGGGCAATTCTCATAGTATGGTTTCTTCAGGAGTGTTTCTTGAAGCTCACCGTTCGCCATTTTCTCACAAAAATTCTCAGCAGCACCACTGCTACACCTGTCCAATTGCCTCAAGACCAACTGCAAAATGTAACAATTCAAAAAACAAATAAGAAGACCAGAGTTACGAACAAGAATCAATAAAGGGCCAGCCACGAATGATTTGTGGACCAAAATTTTTTATCACAACTCTCGTTTACAAGTCAGTCATCCTCTGTTATCTGCCAATGAAAAAAAGTGAAAAGATACGCACTTGGAAGAGAAAGTACAGAAAGTACTGGTACAGATTCAACTTGGAAGAATTGGGCAAATTCAGCCAATGCACAGTAATATGGGTAACATTTATATGACTGATTAGATGCATGTGCAACTTTCCAAGTAAATCTGAGTATTGGAACTTTTTGTCGTCATTTGTGTGTAAATGTACAATTGGACATCATTGCTAACGTAACTGGGACTAAGACAACATAGCAATAGTCAACATCAGGATCAGGGCAACCCAAACCCAATGTACTGAAAACACTGCCAGCCACCAATAACTTAATGTACAAAAATACTTACCTTCTACACTTTTATAGTAACATATTTTTCCTTGTAAAGTTATTATTGTCATCATTACACAGTTGTATAACAACATATATAGAAGAAAAATGGGCTTTCTGGTGTTAACTTTTACATTGTTTTTTAGATTTTCATTTTTGCGTTCTTTAATGTTTGTCCAATTAGATTTCATCTTTTTTTTCTTATCAGTTTTTTCCTTTTATCTTGCACTTCCACAAGTGTTGGTGCAATAAATCGAATACTGCAAATTATGCAATGAAGAACAAGGCATGGAATCCAACGTTGAATTTGATGTAAAGACATAAAATCCAAATATAAAATGAAATATTCTCTATGAAGATAATCCCTTTCTTTGCCAACTATGTTTATGGCAGTGATAACTCTTCATATGTGCTCATCCTTGGTAATACAGAAAACTAGAAGTAGGATCCCATACAATGGTTTTACCAGCCATTGTTAAATAGAATTGACACTTGAAAATGTAAAACACATCTTCCAACAAGGTCTTTCCAACAAGGCCTCTTACAACAAAGAAGTCCCCTTCCAACAAAACTCCCTACAAACACAATCCGAAATGGTGTCTTCTCAGAAAGCGACCTTTAGGCTTTAACAACACAAATTAAAACTAGTTCGCTAATGTTCAAAATCGCACGAAACCAGCCATACCTTTCACTTTCAGCCACACAAACTTGAATATCTTACGTGGAATACAAAGCACAAAAGTTAAGAGTAAGGGTGATCCATGAACCACCTCTTCACAAAAAAAACATATGTTCGAATCCCGATACCCATATTCTAGTTATGATGGTGGGCTATTTGTAAGAACCTGTACAAAGGAACCTATTGTTCCGGATATCCTCTGTCCTCATGATGACCGAAATCGAACCCATTCAAAATTTTCAATTATCAGTAAAGAGGGAAAAAAAAGGTTAAAGCAAATATTAGAGATGTGAAAGAGTTTTTTTTTTTGAAAGAAAAAAATTTGGATGAGTTGTACTCTAACCAGAATTCTTATAGAGATTACCCATCAACAAGGGATCCATCATCCATGATCGTAGGAGTATCCTCTGTCTCGTGATAGTGATCGAAATTGAATTTATTCAAACTTTTTAATTACCAAAAAATAGAAACACAAAAGTTAAAGCAAATGTTAGGACATGAAATAGTTTTTCATAGAAAAAAGTTTGGATGGATTCGTCTCTAATCACAAATTCTTACAAATGGCCCATCAACACAATTTTCACATTGACAAGGATAATGATGGGTTCCAATGCACAACTTTTGGCCTGACCAAATTCGAACTCATCTAAATTTTTCAATTATAAAAAAAAAAGGAAAAGAAAAAAGCACAAAAGTTAAAGAAAATATTAGAGATGTTAAACCGTTTTTTTCATAAAAAAAGTTTGAATTAGTTTAACTCTGATCAGAAATTCTTATAGATGACCCATCAACAAAACTTTTACGTTGGCAAGGATAATGATGGGGTTTAAATACATGACTTTTGGCCTGTTTTCATTAATTGTGCAAACTTGTATGGTGGAGACGTAAAACAATGAAATAACTCAAAACACATAGAAGACAAGGATAATGATGATAGCCTGATTCATGTGGTTGAATACAATTTACGTGCCTAGGAGCAGTCATAATCAACATTATTCAAACCAAACATGTCCCATCATTGTTTATTCAAGAACCTACGAAACAGTTACCAATCGCGTGTACATACAAATGAGCTGACAATGGAGTGTTCAAAAAATTATTATATCTTCTGCGGCTGCCAATCTACGGATGATTTCAAATTTTTTTTGGTTGTTGAGAAGTCTGTCAAAGACAAAAATACAACTCGTTCCATCTGTCATTCTCTTTATTTTGAAATATTTCAAAATATTTGTCATTTATTAAAATCAAAAGTTATTTCTAATTATGAATAACTTTAGAAACAAATTCACACTATCATCACCATCAAACCACTATTCTTAGGGTTCGTGTGGTTCATTAATTGGATGAGATGAGATGATGACTCATCCTTGGATAATCAATCCTGAATTAACCATCAGGGGATTACTCATTCTTGTTATCTAATGTTTGGTTTATTAATATAGTTGTAGGTTTTGTCTTTCTTGATAAGGATAAAAGAATCTAATAAGTTATTATCCCCTCTCACAACTATCCCTGATAAATAATACCAAGACCCTCCATGGATGACTTTATCCCCTCTAGAGGATTAATTCGGTTAAGATATATAATCTAATTATAAAAATGTAACCTGAGAGAGTTATGAATAGTAACCTTACACGTGGCATCACACAGGCAGTTCGGTTGATCTGCCGAAGCTTCAGATCCGACCGACCTCCGAGCACACCGGTCGACCTACACTCCGAACTCACCGGTCGACTAATCTGCCGCCCTTCAGTGGCGAACTGGTCTCCCAGATAGTCAGGGCTCCTACCTACATAATCGGGGGTCTCGTCTATCCTTGTCCTCCCACCTGACGGATAAGTCCTACCCCCACTTCCAACGGTATTTGGGGTGGGCTAGAACACTGGGAGGCTCATCGCCTATAAGTACATAGGTAAAACACAAAAGGGAGGTACGTCTCATTATTCTAATCTTGTGCCTACACACTTTCTCTCTCCAGCTTCTCTCTGACTTGATCGTTGGAGCTATTCCGAGGAGCAATCCCGCTGTATTTGCAGGTGCTGGTGAGTTCGGCTGGTGGATAGGAGTTCGGGAAGAGGTCAGTTCGGCGGAACAGTTTTTGCTCTAACACAACCAAACATTGGATGAGACAGGCTATCCAATCTTGTCTTATCTTATAAACCAAATGAATCCTTAAAAGATTAGAATCCGACGGAGGGAGTACCAAGAATGAACACGAGAGTAGTAGAATTGACGAGTCTCGTATTCCCGGCATATTTCGCGACGCCTTCATTGTGGGCTGACGATTGATATCCAGCACTCCTCAAATGAATGTGGATGGAGGTTTTTGAGATGCTGTGTAGTCTGAATCTGATGGTACTTTGAATGTGCAGTTTGTTCTGATTTTTGTTTCATTTATGTGTGTGGATGTGCGGTTTACGTACTTTAGAGGCTGATTTGCTGCCCAAATCAGAGGTTGCGGTTGATCGGCGTGATCTGGGTTCAAATTTATTTTCCAATAAAAAGAGAAAATCAATACTAGAAAATTAGTACTCAGTGACCCAAATCCCAAATCCCAAATCAAGTCAAGAATGCTCTGCTGTTTGGATTGTTAATTGTTACTCACAAGTTGAATTTGGACCGTCAATTGTTGAGTGCAACACCTGCCCTAGTTGAACTTCGGATAACCACTTACAATAATGGTGCTTAAACTTTGGGAAAATGAACTGGAAATGGCCAACGGATCAAATTTGGATCAGCGATCGGGTTTTGATTAAAAAAATTCGGATAAACCGATTTATTTCCAATTTTTAGAGTTTCGTGGGACAGTGTGGGAATAGTAATCAGAATTTAATTCCCAATTTTGATGTAATAGGTTTATAATTTTTTTTCCCCGTCCACCCTAATGCTTATAGAAGAGATTTCTCTCTCCTTGAGAGTCTTTCTCTCTCTAGCTAAAACTACCCTCAATCCAGTGGGTATTTTACTGCTTTTTCAAAAATTCAAAAAAAAAAAAACTTCAAATCTTATGAACTTTCAGGCCACAGGGTATAATAAATTTGAGCTTCTTTACTCAAATTCTCTAGGCTAATTCCTTGTAGTAGTTAAGATCTAGGTATGCTTACTGTGTAGGGACTACATTATCATGAAACTGCTGGAATTGATGTTTTCTTTTCTTTTGAACTCTGCTTGAGCTTATTCCCAGCTAGGATGTTCTAAATTTAGCTTAGATTTCTATTGATTAACGTAACTATTGTGAGGACCCGAAAATTTATTTTATCTGACTTATTTATTTAATTATTTATTCATTTACCTTAATTAATTTATTTTAATCATTTTAATTACATTTGCATTGTGCATTGACTCATTTTATTTCTCAAAAACATTTGTTCTAAAATTTAATTTTTCTATTGCTTAATTAGAGAATTTTGGAGAAAACACATTTTTCGAGGCAAACATTTGGACTGAGAGTGAGGCAATCTCGAAGAGTAAGGATGATCATTTACAGATTAAGAAAAGTTAATTGAGAGATTAGAAGTAAGTGATTAAAATTTAGCTCATTTAAGAGCATTATTGGCCTACTATTCCTAGTTGACTTTAGCACCATAAAACGAGGCCTTATGTCTTCTCTTTCTTTCACCATTTCACTTCACCAAAAAGCAACCAAAACTCTCGCTCTCTCTCTCCTCCCCATTGCTGGCCGAACCTCCCCCTCCCTCTTTCCCTTAGTTTAGACTTCATTTTCATCCTCCAAAGCTTGCTCAAATCTTGTCTTCAACTTAGCTCCAACTTTGGATCATCTTCAAGCTTGGTAGAAGGATTGGAGAAAGGAAGATTCTTGGAGGTTTGGTGCTTAATTCCTTGAAATCTTGCTTGCTATGGGGAAGAAGGTAAAACACTCTAAAACTTCAAACTTTTCTTCATTTTTAGCTAGATCTTAGCAAGATAAAACTTGGGTTGTTGATGGGTTCCATGAACCTTGACATTAGGTAGAGGCCTTGCGGATATTTTACTTGCTTTCATGAGTTGTTCTTAGGTAGAGGCCTTGAGGTATTATGTGCTTAAATGGTTGGATGATTATGTGTTATGGCTTGGATTCTTGACTTGCTTGGTAGCTTGAATTTTACCTCTTTAACTAGTTTGCAAGATTGTGATTTTGATGGTTGTCTTGGTAGCATGTAAAGTGAGATTTATGCTTGAATCTTGGTGGAAAATTTCAGCTTTCAAAACCTTTCCTTGGCAGAGAAATTGGAGCAAACTTTCAGGTTTTAGAGCTTCATTTCAACTCCAATCATGTGCTAAAACTTTTGGTTTTAGAAACCCTAAATTGGCTCTAACTTGGAACTAAAAATTTCTATTTTAAGGCCATACTCATGGCCGAAGATTTGAGCTGAAAAATCCAATTTTTAGAGACTCTTCTTGGGTCAAAAGTTTTCAAAAATAATGGCCCTTAGATGCTCTTTGAGTGGAGCAACAAAACTGATTTTAAAAGAAAGGAAAAGAGAAACCTTCCACAAGTGTATAGCTAAAAATTTTGTGTAGCAAGTTTTGAAAAGCAGCTTTCGGAAAACTGTTACATCTTGGTGTGGAAAAATCCAAATTGAAGTTCTGTTTGCATTTGAAACTAAACTCAGAGTTCTTTTAGTGGTATAAATTTCAGAGACTAGTTCAATTTCTGTGAATTTTGACAAATTTTCAAAATTGACTGAAATTCAAGACTGTTATGCCCTATTTTTACTGTAGTAGAGTTTTTGAATGAAAATTTGACTGGTTTCTAATTTGAATCTTGCAAAAGTGTCTTCAATAGAGTTTTAGTTCATCGAGTCTATTTTCCAATGGTATAAGATTTATAATTTTTGGACTTGTAGAACTCAAGTTATGATTTTTCAAATAATGTTACAAAAGCTAAAAATTCTTCTAAAAAAGTGTCGAAAGCTTACAAATGCCTTGGAAATATTTCCTAGTTTTCAAACCTAACCTTTTGATTATTTACACATCATTCCATACTTGGGAAAATGGATTTTTCCACCACGTGAGATTTCTTTTAACTTGGAACGGGAAAGTTTGATTGTTTGGAAGTTGACCTTGGTTGAATCCCTAGGTAACTTTGATTATACATGTCTCAGGTGATCACGTGGACACCGAAAACCTTGATTGACCTCCTGATTTGCTCTCCCTTGCTCTTGACTATTGGTGAGTGTCAAGTGCATGATTTGTTGACTTTTTTGAACTTGTTACATGCTTGAATTGAACGTATTATTGGACTTGTCGAGGCGGACGTGTACTTTATCTCGTCTGACCTCTCTTACTTGACTTGAACTTGTTTGCTTGTACTTGCTCGTAATTGAAATGACTTGCCTGAATGTGTACTTGCTTGTCGATTGAGCATTGTCTCGTCGACTTATTAGTGATTTATGGGGACGCCCAAACCCCTCGGTTAGTCAATTGACTTGCAGCCAGCATGAGGTCTTGGTCAAGGAGATTTGACGAGCCTTGAGTCCTTACCTGTTTCGTCGGTTGGAATGCGTTCGCCTTAGGGGAAAGTGGGGTCGTCACAGTTGGTATTAGAGTTTAGGCTTCAGATCCTTGTAGCATATCCTAGGCTAGATGTTTAGGATGCCGGACAGTGGAATTAGTTTGAAAATTAAGTGAAAAGATTACTTGTATACATTTGAATAAGACTTGCATTCTAAGTGGATGATTTGGAGTTAAGGAATGTGGAACTATATATGGTTGAGCTTTGATTTGTGGTTAGAGGAACCTAGATGGTATGTCGGGCGAAAATGAGGATTGAGTTGATTTATACTTTGGGGTGGCCAACCTTCGTGTTGATTGACTTTGTTCTTATTTTGGTGCCTGAATACAAATATGTTTACAGTTGAGAATTAGGTAGTCATTTGTTCATAATTAAGGAATTAGGACCTTAGTTTTGCCAAGTAGTAGCAATAGACTGTCTTAAGAAGATAATCGATTACTGTTCCCTCTTCCTCTATATAACTGTGTAGTCTTTTGTTTGATCTAATTGTGTGTATATGTAGTAAGAAAATTTGGTACTTTAAGCTAATTAAGAATGGCTCTTTTGAGTTCTTAGCTAGTATTTTGATAGAAATATGAGATTGTGAACGACTAGAGAAGGGAAATACTTATTAGGTATTTGGATCAAAGTAAGGTTAGGCATGATTGGAGAGTTTTGCTGTGTAAATAATGAATTCGAGGAAAAGAATCCTGGTTTGAACCATGTATGTTTTGAACCTTGTTAGGAGGCAGGAACTCATAGTCTTCTTTGACATGCCTTTCGGAGATACGTGTATAGGTAAGAATTTTAATAGTGTAAAGCTTTTAGAATCAAGCAAGTAGGAGTGATGTCAAGTGTTCTAGTACCGCTCGCTATTGCTATACTTTTGTTTAGGGTTCTTGATTTCCCCAAGTAGATGAGTTGTGTTGAGGTCTCTTAGATATGTAATTAAGCAAAAGGCAAGACTCGTATTCATAAGTCAATGAGAGCCCTTATATTGGATTTCAAAGAGTTGAGATTTAAATGGTTAGAGTTCCATTTGTGATTAAATATTAACCTAGCGATTTTGATTTCCTTAGCAGGTCAATTTTGGGAGTTGAGGGAATCTGTGACATGGCAAACTTGGAAGATCCATACCAAGACATAGAGGCTCTTCGAAAGGACATATGGTTTCAGACAGAACTTGCTAAATATTGGGAAGGACGATGAAAACAAGAATATAAGGAAAAGACTGAGCTAATAAGCAAGTACATGGAAATGAAGAACAAATACGAAGCCATACTAAAGGAGATGCAGCGTAAATTTGAATTGGTGCACTCAACTACCCAAATTGAATTTCAAGATGCTCCTAACACTCAAGTTAGAAGTCATGAAGGAAGCTCCACAATGCTAAAGGAAAGCGCAAAGAGATTGGCAAAGATGAACATGCTACTGAAAGTAGGGAAAGAAGTTAAAAGCTAGTGGACTTGTTGTGCAATGACTCGGAACTGCTAAGTGTGATTTCTATAACAAACCTCATCCTGCAAGAAGGTGTTGGCGAAAGATGGGTGCATGTTTAAGGTGTGGCAGCCTCGAACACCTAATGAAGAACTGCTCTAAAACCTAGAATAGGCTATGGTGGAACCACCGTAATAGTACGTGTTAATGGAAATAGATCTCTTTTGGAAAATGTGAATGCTTTAGCAAATAGTTATATCTATTGTAAGAGTTTTGGACTTGGCGCTTGATGTATTGACTAGCACTACCCAATGCTTATATTGTTTGCCCTTAAATCCTGCTAGATGTAGGATGAAAGTTCAGTTGCGAACTAAATTAGGGAGGTCCTAGTCTTTTGTATGCTTTTGTGAATGATTAGTTGGGGTGATGCTTTGTGTGGCCTCTAACTTTAAAGGACCTAGCACTCGTATTTTGTGGTACTTGTGTGGTATGTATTTTGTGATTACCCCAAATTGACTTGCTAATTTGCTTGTGAATTCTGGAATGTATATATATGCTAGTTGATGCTTATTTTAAATGCTCCCACTATTGACATACATGTTTACTTTTGCTTATGCATATTTAATTTTATCTATGCATCTAGACATATAATTAGGATTATGGATGGTTGAGGACGTGAAAGAGGCCGAGGACGCTGGCGTAGGCAGCCCCAAGCCTCCGAGAATGATCAATTATCAGAAGCTAGACATGAGCGAGGGTAGAGAAATGAAGAAGGGAACCAAGTAGCCATTGCCATTAATAGGATGACCGATATACTAGAGCATTTGGCTGAGCGTCAAGCCCCTGAACATAACAATCAACCTAGAGATCAAGAGTAGGGGGAGGATAGAGCTCTTGAGCGCTTTCTTAAGTTTTCCACCCAAATTCCTTGGAGGATCTAACCCCGAGGCAGCAAAGAACTGGTTCGAAAGGATGGTTGAGATATTTGCCGCCTTGCACTATACTGAAGAGAGGCAAGTGAGCTTTGCTGTTTTCCAATTTGAGGGAACGGCTCGGGCATGGTGGAATATAATTAGAGTTAAATGAGAAAGGGAGCAGACCCTTTGGACCTGGGCGAGCTTTGAGAGGGAGTTTAACGAGAAGTTCCTTCCACCTATGATCCAAGAAAAGAGGGAGGACGATTTTATAAGGTTGAGACAAGAGGCCTTGAGTGTTGCCGATTATAAGAAGAGATTCACTAAGTTATCTAGGTTCGCTCTAGAGTTGGTGTCCACTGAGCGAAAAAGGATAGGCGGTTTGTTCAAGAATTGAATGTTGAAATACAAGAGTTTTAGCAGCGGCGCAAATTCTTACATTCACCGATGCTTTAGAGAAAGCACAAAGGGTCAAGAGTGTTAAATTTCAAGTGATGGCCTTTCAAGCTAAGAAAATGTGTGAGGACCCGAAATTTCTTGAATTATTTTCTTATATTTCTTGCGAGAACCCTAGAAAAAAATGAATTTGATTGCACTATGAAATCATTAATTGCATTATTTTTCTTAAAGCACTTAATTTTGTATACATTGTATGGCATTAATTTAGAATTGCATTTTACATGTTTCATGTAGTCAAATGCATAAAACTTATATGGTATTAAGTGGGTTATATTTTAAATTGAGGGATTAGAGGATAAATGCATAGATTTTTTATCCAATTCATGGTCCAAATTGCACCACTTGTCAACCATCTAGAAACATCTTGACTTAAGCTTCTTATTTAACCTCTTGTCTTCAAAAATTTGAACCAAAATTCCCTTCTATTTCTTCCTCTCTTGGCCGAACTACAAGAACAAGAAACCACCAAAAACCTAAGTTAGAATCTTGCAATTTTAAGTGAGAAAAAACTCTTCCAAGAGCAAACCCTAGGTTAGATTGTAACTTAATCATCAAGCTTGGTTGGAGAATTTGGAGCTTTTGGGTGGTTTTCTCTCTCAACTCCCAAGGTATTTAACCACTTATCTATGCTTGAGTGATGTTTAAATTCAAAGAAGATGCATGCGAGTTGAGTTTAAAGTGTTTAAAGTGTTATAGGAGGAAAAGTTGTCGAAGAATTCCTTGTGTTTGGGAACTTGAACTTAGGGCCTCGTTTCTAACCTCTATGTGTTCGATGAAATGCCTAAGGATTTGTGATGTTTTATTGATGGTTTTCTTTGATGTTTTAGCATGTTAAACACCTTACTAAGAGTTGGAAATAATTCTTGAAAGGTTGCTTATAGAAATCATGTAGGAAATGAACTTTGACATGAAATCAGAGATGAAATTCAGCCAAATTTCTGAACTTGCTGGTGATTATAGGAATTGAACTAGAGCCTGAACTTTATACCGTTAGAAAGGTTTATGAATCTAGTTTTAAAAACCACTGACAGAGCTCAATTTTGATTTTCCTACACCGAGTTATAGCCATTCTTCCGAGACCGTTCAGTCAGCCTGTTCTTGATCCGACATGTTTCCCGTGTCTCTGATTTTGCCAACTTCGACCCTGATTAAGTATGATCTGGGGTTCAACTTCTTCATGAAAGTTGTAGTTCTATGTCTTAGTTTTGAAACGCCATAAAATTTGCCCCAATCTAATAAACACAGCCATAGTTATGATTAAAATACTGAAGGGTGGCAAACCTATCGATTATCATTTTTCTTTCTACAATGGCTTCTTTCATTTCTTTAACTCGTATGCACCCTTGCCGTGGCACGACCTACTTAACTCATGATTCTATTATGTTTATAAGATTCTTCATTTGTTTTAAATTTATGATTTGGGATAAGACATCTTATGGCTTTTGTGCATCAAATTTGTGATTTATTACCAAGCAAAAAAGCAACTAACCTATGCATTTGGTCTTTTGTGTTTGGGGTAGCCAAACCTAAATGCTTTTCATTTTATTTGCTATTAGACTTGGAAGGAAGAAACAAAGGATATTTGGGTGTGAATGCCTGAAGTTACTTTGTTTAACTCGGTGAGTGTTTCAAACTCTTTCTAACTGACAGTTATACTACTATTTTGTCCCAACTTGTTTTAAAGGAAATGTTCTACTATGGTGCTTTTGTGTTACTATTATTTCAAGGACATCATTTGTGAAATGTTTTACCACTAATTTACTATTGACTTATATTGGTTTACAGGTATAACGATCTGCTTTACTTTGAAAATAATTTATAAGTGCTTATGAGTTGATTAATCGAAATGTGATTTGTTGCTTGGGATGTTATCTAAATGAATGTGATATTAACTGCTAGTGAGTGCTCTAATCTCTTTACAATTGAAAAGGTTTATTCCTATTCCTACAATAGGTGGTTTCCATTGTTATCGAGTGAGATGATTTGTGAATGTTGTGAGTGATTTAAACTTGATTTTCGAATGAAATATTTGATTTT
The DNA here is from genome assembly GCA_013103745.1 of Gardenia jasminoides. NCBI lineage: Eukaryota > Viridiplantae > Streptophyta > Magnoliopsida > Gentianales > Rubiaceae > Gardenia > Gardenia jasminoides. The sequence goes on from CM023096.1 coordinate 16,267,158, forward strand.
AGTCTTGATTTCTAAACTTACCAAACTTGAGTTCTAAACTCGATTTTCAAACTCATGTTTATAACTAAAATCATTTCTAATCATGATTTCATATGATTAACTATTGAGATGATTCTAGATAAAATGAGTTTTACGAAATGATTTCTAAGTGAAAACATGTTCAACTATGTGACTTACTTGACTCAGAAGGTTGCCTGTGCATGATTGCTTGTTCAATGTGCATGTTTTTAGGCTGATATGTACTTCATCGCATCGACTGAACTGAGTTCACTCTTCACTGGAACCCTATCCTTGATCCGCCATCGTGATGTCAGGTAGGCCAAAAGTTTATCCTAAACCCACCATTGTGAGATCGGATCAGCTGGATAGCCCTGAGTAATGACTTATCAATGTTAAGTGCAAAACTCAAAACTCTTCGTCGAAAGGCCTTGAGTACTATATCCAATATTCAAAGTTAAATGAGGGGATTGTTTATTGTTTTGGAGGACATAAGGTGAGATCAAGATAGGGGATTGTTTATTGTTTTGGAGGTCATAAGATGGGAGTTCGGAGGTTATAAGGTGAGAAAATGTAGGGTATTGTTTATTCGAAATTATAAGGTGGAAATGGCTCCAAGTGAGCACCCGTATCCTTGCAATATTTGAATTGAATGTTTATTGAATTTTCATTTATTGAATCATTGATTATTGAATTGTTGTTTATTGCATGGTCGGTCATTAAATTAAGTGTTTATGGAATGATTGTTTAAGGAATTATTGTTTCCTGTATCTTTTTAAATGAAAAGTTTCTTAAATACTTTCAATGTGAATGTGTGACCATGTTCTCGACTTTCACGTTACACTCTTAAAGACTCGAATGTTTTACAAAATGCTATTTAATTTGAATGTCCATGAATTTGATAAAACGTGAATTTTCTTGTTTTCATTGGACACTCACCGAGCTTTAGCTCACTCTAAAATATTTTATTTCCCCTCCACAGGGTTCGAGGTGAAGGAAATCACTTGTATTAATTCATTAGGGTGACTTGCTGGAATCCCATGTATGTATTGAAGTTCGATTGATTTGTGGAATGTAAATTAGTGGAGTATCTGTTGTAAATATTTGAGATTGACATTATAATTTATTTGGGGATTGTATCTATTGAAATTCAAACTTCAATTTATTTGAGAATTGTAGTGACCGGCCGGATTATCTCTTATACTATTTGTAATCTTGGACGGTTAGACTTATGGTGTATTTGGTTTAGTTGGAAATGTAATCATTACTTTGGAGATCTTGCATTGTAATAAATTGAGAAATTGTAGTGAGTCCTGGTGAGAGTTGGGTAGGTAGTCTGCCGAACTCTTTGATTCGCCTTAGGGGAATGTGGGGTCGTCACAAAAGGAATGCCCTAAGTAGCACTACTGGGCAAGTTGAGAAGAGAGTACCGCCTCCTAAATTTGGAAAAGGAGCGGAAGACATGAGAACCCCGGAACCATCAAGAAGAGATTCTAGTGGATGAGGGCAACCAAGAAACGCCTCACAAGGAGGCCAAATACTGACTCCTCACATAAGTTGTGGGTTTTGTGGGAAACCAAATCATACTAAGGATGAATGTTGGAGAAAGTCGGGGAAGTGCTTGCGATGTGGTACTGCTGAACACCAAATATACAACTGTCCTGAAAGGCCAATGGAAGGAAACAATGGTTAGCGGTCCAGCTAACCGTCATCTAAGCAGTCTAGTGTAAGAGGGAGTCGATCAAGAGTATGGCTAGGGTTTATGCCTTAGATCAACAGCAGGCTCCCGATTCTACTGAGGTCATTGAAGGTACGACCCCAATTACCATCGCCTAGCTAAGGTTTTAATTGACCCTAGTGCAACATACTCTTTTGTAAACCCTAGTTTCATGAGTGGGGTAGACGTGAGATCAATTAGGTTACCCTACAAGTTGGAAGTTAAAATGCCTACGAGAAAATCATAGTTTGTTTGCCAATTTGATATATAAAGATTATGAGGTATGAATTTTGGGAAAGAAATTCTTTTAGGGGGGGAAGGATGTGAGGACTTGAATTTTATTTTATCTGACTTATTTATTTAATTGTTTATTCATTTACCCTGATTAATTTATTTTAATCATTTTAATTACATTTTTATTGTGCATTGACTCATTTTATTTTTTAAAAACATTTGCTCTAAAACTTAATTTTTCTATCGCTTAATTAGTAAATTTTGGAGAAAACACGTATTTTGAGGAAATATTTGGACTGAGAGTGAGGCAATCTCGGAGAGTAAGGATGATCATTTGTAGATTAAGAAAAGCTAATTGATAGATTAGAAGTGAGTGATTAAAATTAAGGTCAATTAGGAGCATTATTAGCCTACTATTCCTAGTTGACTTTAGAACCATAAAACAAGGATTTATGTCTTCTCTTTCTTTCACCATTTCACTTCACCAAAAAGCAACCAAATCTCTCTCTCTCCTCCCCATTGCTAGCCAAACCTCCCCCTCCCTCTTTCCCTTAGTTTAGACTTCATTTTCATCCTCCAAAGCTTGCTCAAATCTTGTCTTCAACTTAGCTCCAACTTTGGATCATCTTCAAGCTTGGTAGAAGGCTTGGAGAAAGGAAGATTCTTGGAGGTTTGGTGCTTGATTCCTTGAAATCTTGCTTGCTATTGGGGAAGAAGGTAAAACACTCTAAAACTTCAAACTTTTCGTCATTTTTAGCTAGATCTTAGCAAGATAAAACTTGGGTTGTTGATGGGTTCTATGAACCTTGACATTAGGTAGAGGCCTTACGGATATTTTACTTGCTTTCATGAGTTGTTCTTAGGTAGAGGCCTTGAGGTATTATGTGCTTAAATGGTTGGATGATTATGTGTTGTGGCTTGGATTCTTGGCTTGCTTGGTAGCTTGAATTTTACCTCTTTAACTAGCTTGCAAGATTGTGATTTTGATGGTTGTCTTGGTAGCATGTAAAGTGAGCTTTTATGATTGAATCTTGGTGGAAAATTTCAGCTTTCAAAACCTTTCCTTGGCCGAGAAATTGAAGCAAAACTTTCAGGTTTTAGAGCTTCATTTTAACTCCAATCATGTGCTAAAACTTTTGGTTTTAGAAACCCTAATTTGGCTCTAACTTGGAACTAAAAATTTCTGTTTTAAGGCCACACTCATGGCCGAAGATTTGAGCTGAAAAATTCAGTTTTTAGAGCCTCTTCTTGGGTCAAAAGTTTTCCAAAACAATGGCCCTTAGATGCTCTTTGAGTGGAGCAACAAAACTGATTTTAGAAGAAAGGAAAAGAGAAACTTCCACAAGTGTATAGCTAAAAATTTTGTGTAGCAGGTTTTTAAAGCAGCTTTTGAAAATCTATTACATCTTGGTGTTGAAAAATTCAAATTAAGTTCTATTTGTTGCATTTGAAACTACACTCAGATTTCTTTTAGTGGTATAAATTTCAGGGACTAGTTTAATTTCTGTGAATTTTGACGAATTTTCAAATTTGACTGAAATTCAAGACTGTTATGCCCTGTTTTTACTGTAGCAGCATTTTTGAATGAAAATTTGTCTGGCTTCTAATTTGAATCTTGCAAAAGTGTCTTCTTGAGAGTTTTAGCTCATCGAGTCTATTTTCCAATGTTATAAGATTCGCAATTTTTTGGACTTATAGAACTCAAGTTATGATTTTTCAAATAATGTTACAAAAATTGAAAATTCTTCTAAAAAAGTGTTGAAATCTTAGAAATACCTTGGAAACATTTCTTAGTTTTCAAACCTAACCTTTTGATTATTTACACATCATTCCATACTCGGGAAAATGGATTTTTCCACTACATGAGATTTCTTTTGGCTTGGAATAGGAAAGTTTGATTGTTTGGAAGTTGACCTTGGTTGAATACCTAGGTAACTTTGTTTATGCATGTCTCAGAAAATCACATGGACACCGAAAAGCTTGATTGACCTCCTGATTTGCTCTCGCTTGCTCTTGACTATTGGTGAGTGTCAAGTGCATGATTTGTTGACCTTCTTGAACTTGTTACATGCTTGAATTGAACGTATTATTGGACTTGTCGAGACGGATGTGTATTTTATGTCGTCTGACTTCTCTTACCTGACCTGAACTTGTTTTCTTGTACTTGCTCGTATTTGAAATGAATTGCCTGAACGTGTACTTGCTTGTCGATTGAGCATTGTCTCGTCAACTTACCAGTAATTTATGGGGACACCCAAACCCCTCGGTTAGTCAATTGACTTGCAGCCAGCATGAGGTCCTGGTCGAGGAGATTTGAAGAGCCTTGAGTCCTTACCTGTTTCGTTGGTTGGAATGCGTTAGCCGACTACTAGTTTGGGTATACTCGAGTATTACCAGACTGCCTGTTTTGATGAGCGGGCCCGGTTGGGGGGTTGAAACGGTAGACAAAGATGGTCGACAAATGGGGTTCTATGGACTTGCTCTTGTTATGTTGACGGAGTGTCAACTCAATTGGAAATCTTGATCAAGCGGTGGACTAGCTCTTGAAAGCTCCTGTATTCTTTATTGAATTTGTAATTAATTTCCTTATTTGCGTTTTTGCCTGAAAGTTTTGGTTACTTATCTTACTCAATGAAAGTGTATATTACTTGATCTTGCATGCTTGCATGTTCTTCTTGGCCTCACTAAGCATTCACTTATCCCATTATATTTGTTATTCCTTAACAGGATTATGAAGCGAAGTGACCTTGGAAGAGTAGAATCATCCCTTTTGCATAAGCTTTTGTTTTATTGTAAAGTTTGACAAGTGTGAATGTGAAATGTATTTTGGAAGTACTTTAATTATATTTGGGTTGTAATAGATGTAGGGTTTGAAGTCTTGGATATGAATCAGTTGACACTTGTTTATCCCGGTCACTCTTAGTTGGTTGATTCTATTATTTTAGCTTGTTTTGCCAGTAGTCTTGGCGAGAGTTGGGCAGGCAGCCCGCTGAACCCTCTGGTTCGCTTTAGGGGAAAGTGGGGTCGTCACAACTATAGCTTCCATATTTCACTGATTTAGTTGTATTTCCCTTTCTATTAAATTTTACAGTCGCGATCTTCGATCTGGTTTTTTCTCTTTTAATCTTAAGGATATGGTTAGCTGAAGTAAGGAGAAGTGCTGACTAATCTTGATTTTCTTTCAATTGACAGGTGTGAGGGCCCGGAAAAATTTTTCCTAATCTATTTTAAATGTAAATTTTATAAGTAGAATTTTATTTCTTTTAGCATGTATATAAATTATTTTACCCTAAATTTATCCCGGAGACTTTAATCGAATGAGCGTAGAAATTATTCGGGTTCTAGATAAAACAAGTACCTAAGAATTAGTCAAATTGAAGCATTTTAGCTTCATGCAATGAAACAACAAGTGGCAACTCCCTTGCCATTTGTCAAAAATCTTGTAAAAAGACCATTTTACCCCTCATCTTCCAACAATTAACCATGCAACCAAGACCAGCCAATTAATCAGAAAAACCATTTCATTCTCTTCATTCTTGTCCGCAGCATTGTCTTGAAAACTCTCTCAATTCAGTTTCTTTTCTTCCTTGCTCCAAGTGAAGCTTGAAAGGTTGAGAAAACATTTCTTTTCCATTCCAAAAAGCTAGTCCGAAGCTGAGTGTTGAGTGAGGAAAACCTCAGCTGGTTCTTTAGGAAGATTAATGAGAGAGAGAGCTGTGAGAAATTTTCAGCTTCCAAGTCCATCTACAAGCTGTCCGGTTGAGCATAGGAAGGAGAAAGGAGGTGATTCTGATTTCCATCCATCTTCCTTTCAGTTTGGTGGTTTCTCCTGTTTCCAGCTTCAAACCCTAAGTTCTTAAGGTAAACCAGCCTTGAACCACCTCTTCTTGATGTATAAACAAGAAATAGAGCATGCATGTTAGTTTAAGTTGAATCTGCCAAGAAAATTTCAGATTTGCTGTCCGATTGTTCAAGCCTGCATTTTTCCAGAATTTTGGTTGTTTTGGCAGCTTAAAACTTCAGTTTTTATTGCTTGATTTCATTGCTTAGATTGCTGAATGTTATATTAACTCATGCACATGGATAGTTGATGGTTGTTGATGATGGTTAAGGCTTGAAAGAAAATCCTGCTTGAACTCCCCTGGAAGAAAATTCCAGCAAAGCTGAAGTTTGTAAACATCTCATTTCGTGCATGATATCTCTGTTTTGAAGCTAATAGGAGGTACGGTTGTTTTGCATCTTCCTTAGCCTAAGGAAACTGTCTTTACCTCTCAAAAATGCCATCTTGACTGATGAAACTGCCATGCATGTAATCGTTGGCTCAAAATCTTGCTATAGCATGCTTGCATCCTTCGCTTTTGGAAGTTTCGCTTTGCTGAGAAGAATCACTGTCCTTGGTTTCTCTAAGCTTCCCGAAACTCAAAAATAATGGTTTCAGCTTTAATACTCCATGCATGTTGATTTTGAGTTATGATCTAGCCTAGACATGACCATGCATGTTGCTGAAATTTCATTCCAGTAAACTTCCAGCTTTCTTATGTATTAAAACCTTCACTTTTCTTGCAAAATAAGCTGGAGTTATGGCTAAATGATCTTGAGAATCATGTATAGTATATATATATTGAGTATTGAGGCTTGCATGTCGATTACTACTGAAAAAGAATCAAGTTCCATGGCTGGAAATTTGCTCCTGCACACCTGTTTTGAGTTTTTCAGCCTTGATCCATGGCTTGTGTGTGTTGTTTGAGTTGGATAAATGCTTGAAAATGAACTGGAATCTTGTTGCTAAGACCCAAAACCTACTGCATGGGGAGTAAGCATGAGAACCTGCAATTTTAGCTAAGGAAATGACATGCACAAGGCTGTTTTGCAGCTAGCAGATTACTACTGAAAATTTGATGAAGAACCCAAAGTTGAGACTTATTTACTGCTTTGTGCTGCTATGACTTGTATCTTGTATATATATGTATGCATGTCAGTTTTGGGTTGAAAATATAAGGTTTTAAGGGAAGAAAGACCAATTTCCTCCAACTATGTAATGCTCTGGATTTTCACAGACGCTTGAGTACCTGGGAAAACAAGCACAATTAGATGTAGAAAAATCCGATTTGAGCTCTGGGGACTGTTTAAGGGATCCCAAACTCCAGAGGCGAGTCGGCCTATTCCGCAATAGGCTTGGTCCACGGACCCCTGGGACTGTTTAAGGTTACGCTGAAAGTGTACACCACCTACCGTTGGTTTTCCTGGTGGAGAATGAGAAAAGAGTAAGATACCGACCGCTCAATGAGTTCAGAAAACCGCTTAATGAGAGCATGACTTTCAGATCATCGCTTCTTAAAATGTGAAAAGAAATTTATTCACAACTTTCCTTAAGTGGAAAAAATTACCGTATTTGAAAACTGGTCCTATATGGACATTACCGTCTTCAAAGCTTGTTATGTCTATGTGCTTAGTTATGTGTTTTGGGACTCATTGGGCTTAGAAGCTCAATATTTTCCCTTCCCGTGATTTTCGTATTAAGTTGAGTGTCATAGAGGAAGTACAATGAAACTTTTGAATGACTGATGTATTCATGTATCTATTTTGATGTTGATGACAATGTTTGGGATTTCTTTCGAATGATTATGGTAAGCCAGGATCGAAATGGATGTATGGTTGAAGCAATATTGGTCTATATTTAAGGTTATATCCTACGCCTTACCAAATCCTAGTTGAATTGATTAGATTGTAATGAAAGAATTGCACATTAGACTATCAATTTTAGCTGGTAATTCGATTTGGAAACCATCAAGGACTGCAATTGAATGGTAGAGGAACTGGAGGAAGTTTTATGGAGCAGGATGAGGAGAATGGGGAAAGGGAGGCCAGTTTAAACATAGAAGGTTGGAGAATCTAGATTGCAATAGAAATCAACTGAAGGTGGTGGAGCCCACCATTGATAGGGCTCCAGGTGGAAATGAAGGTGTTGGTATGGAATTATCGAGGTGTGGGGAGCACCATGAATATTCCCGAACTTGAGGAGGTTATCAAACTCCAATTCCCAAACATTATTTTCTTAGCAAAAACAAGAAATAAAAGAGATTATATGAAAAAAGTGAAAGGAAAACTGAAATTTGATTCCCTAGTTATGGTGGATCCAATTGGCAAAGCTAGGGGATTGGCAGCTATGTGGAAAAATGAGATTAATATCAGGAAAGTTTTGTATACTCAGTTTACTATAGAGCTTCTAATTGAGGATAAATGGAGAGGATTAAGCTGGTGGACAGTTGGAATATATGCAAGCTCAAATGATCAAGTTAGAGAAAAACAGTGGGAAATTATTAGCTAGAGGAAACATTTATGGGGAAGGCATTGGGTCTTAGTAGGACATATAAATGATTTAGCGTCAACTGAAGAGAAATTGGGGGGGGGGGTTACTAAAAGACCAGAGACCAGTTTTAGAATTTTCAAAAACTTTATTAATAATAATCAGCTAAATGATATTGGTTTTGAAGGTAAACCTTGGACATAGTGCAATAATTGGGATGGAAATGGAGAAATAAAGGAAAGACTAGATAGAGTTTTGGTTAGCAAAGATTGGAAGAATGAATTTGAGAAGGCCAGATGTATTCATATTCAAAATGAGGCTTCAGATCATTTTATGATGCTGCTGGATACAGAACAACAAAGGAGAAGGTGGAAGAGAAGATTCTATTTTGATAGGAGATGGATTCAACATCAAGAGGTGGGAAAGGTCATCAAGGAAGCTTGAGGGAGGAACCAGCATGGTTCTAGATTCTTTAAACTACACAACAAAATTAAAGCATGCAAAATAGCTGTACTAAAATGGAATAAACAAAATCAAACAAATGCTGGAAAAGAAAGAGATTAAACAGCAGTTACAAGATGTGAAAGAGAATGGGAGTCAAAATAGAGGAGAAATACTAAGGGGGCTTAGAAGCAAATTGGCTGATGCTTATAAAAGAGAGGAGGTATACTAGGGGTAGAAAGTTAGGATTAAATGGCTGCAAGAGGGTGACAAGAATACAGGGTACTTCCATGCTAGAGTAGAAGGGAGAAGATAGAGAAATGCTATTCATACCCCACAAAAGGAGGATGGAAGGTGGTGTGTGTCAGAGAGAGGGTGGAGAGGGAAATTTCAGGTTACTTTAATAAACTCTTCAAGTCCTCAGAGCCAACTGTTACTGATATAATTCTCGATGGAATTCCAAATTCAATTACCAGACAAATGAATGAGATACTAACAAGGCCTGTCACTGAAGTGGAAGTCAGAAAAGCAGTCTTTTCCTTACATCCAAACAAAGCACCAGTTCGGATGGTATGACTCCTGTGACGACCCCACCTCCCCCTAAGGTGAACTAGAGGGTTCGGCGGACCACCTGCCCAACTCTCGTCAGGACTCACTTGCTCAATTAACTTAAATAACAATTTCACCCAAAATATCATTCCCAACATAACTAACTTCACATTCCAAACCAACTATTTAAAGGAACTAAAGTTCAACTTACATTTCCAAAGCAAGTCCCAAGTACTAAAATACATACAAAAGCTGAATTTATAAATCCCAATAATTTCATCCGAATTTCATTAGTACTAACTCCAAGTACTATAAACCATCAAGTGCTCAAATCAAAACAACCTTATACAAAAGAGCGGAAATCCTATGAAAGAAACTAAGATCCACGGTTAGCGAACTCCGCTTCAAAACCTGTTAAGGAAAACAAATCTTATGGGGTGAGCAAAACTCAGTGAGGTCAAGAGAAACATGCACAGGTAAATCAAAGTAGTTAAATAAATTAATAAAACAGTAGAAGAGCAAAATAGTTAATAAAACATTTAAACAGCACAATTTGAAGGATACAGTTGGCCAGCTCCACATTCCCGTAATTCTCTGCAATTATTTTCTTCATCAGCATCAATTCAAGTCACACATTGACACTCCATCAACCACTCACTCTCACAGTCCATGTCCACCACTTTTATCCCTCTCCCGTCTACTTACACCCCTTTGACCGAGCTCGAATTCCAACATTTAAAAGTGAATGGGAACCCACTATGAGTATGCCATAGTTGGTGGATTCATTCCAACTGACATGACTTAAACAGTAATAACCCGTGGTTCACCCATCCCTTGCCCTAGCCCCTGTTGCCGGACAAGGTGAAGGGATCCCCAATGGGGTTTGGGCGTCCCAACAGTTATAAACAATTCAAGCAGTTCAAGCAGTCAATCAATTAACATTTTAAACAGTAGAACTCATTTAGAGGCAAATTCCAATAAGGTGAGCGCGATAAAGTACACGCCCACCGAGACACACAAGCATGCTTTTCAAATCATTTACATTATTTAACACATTAATTAACATGCACTTGAACACTCACCAACAAAAGAAATCAAGTAAAAGCATGTAGGTGAGATCACTCGAGCGACTCGGGATTCACGCCGTAGTTCCCTTGGCCACCTGAAGCAAACGTGACTAATGATAATCAATTTATTATCTCATTACAGCTAGTGAAACTCTTTTCTCAAGAAAATTGTTAAAAGTGTAAAACTTTAAGGAAAAGAAATCATACGTAGCTTAGGTGAACTACACCAACCCAAGAAACTCAATGAGAATACATTTAAAGTCAAGAAAGTGGAAAAATCAAGGTAAGAGGTTGAAAATAGGTCGTTTAGGGTTTCAAGGTCAAGAAATCCCTTTTTCAACTAGAAATAGTTCACTGACATAAATAGTGTCAGCACACTTTAAAAATTCATATCTTAAGTTCCGCAAGTCAGAAAACTATAAAAATTATATAGTTGGAAAATAGATTTTTAGTACTACAATTCCCTAGAAGTCACTTTTTAGAAATTCAAACCACAAGTAGGTCAAATATTCATCCCAAGTCGGAAATTCATTTCTCTTGAAATTCAACCCAAATTTCAAACTATTCAAGACAAACCATAACACAGAATATCATATCAAGAGAATTTGGAAAATAGGCTGGAAAATTTAAGAAAAATTCGGATAGTAAGTTAGGCCATTTTCCAGCAAAATATAAGGGTTTGAGCAGTGGAGGTATTTTGGTCATTTCACTCAGCACAGTGCTCCGATTGGGCTGAAATTTTGTGAGTAGATGGATAACTCAATTCTCTACAACTTTCATGTTTAGTGGAAGAGCTATTTGGATCATTAACATAGAGAAATTTTCACTACAACAGTGAAAACAAGACATGACAGTCTTGGTTTTCAGCAACATTTGAAAATTCGCCAAAATTCACAGAAATTGAGCTAACCCTTGAAATTTATACCACTGAAAGATCTACCAGTACAGTTTCAAACGCAACAAACAGAACTCAATTTTGACTCCCGAGCAAGAAAATATAGCCAATTGAACTTGGGACAGTAAGCTGTCTGACAGCTTGGTTTTCCAGTTTTGAAGGGTCATTTTTGGAACATCATTTGGGCAATGAAATGATATTGTAAAAACACCAAATTTTTCAGGAATAAATATCAGTATGTGAACTACCTTTGTACCAAAATTTAGCCAAAAAATCACACGGGAAGGCAGTGATCAAGGCAACCAAAAACAGGACAGCAAAGTTTGACAAACTGGAAACTGTTTTTCCAGATTTTGACCTCTTCTTTTCATGCGACTTTACCACACCAAATGGAACGATTTTTGTAACTAAATTTACACACATATAGACCAACATTTCAACTCTCAAAATAGCCAAGAAACTCATTAAATTTCACAGCCAAAACAGGGCATACAAATCGGAAATGAAACCGGCAGCATAACCTTCCTTTTCTTTTGGTTTTGTCTCTTCCTCTTCTTCCTATCTCTCTAACACCAACAATCAACTAAAATCACCACCATATCATCTCATGAACACCAAATTAGCCACACATTCAAGTCTTGTGGGAATCCAAGAGCCCACTTCACCAACCCAAATTCAACAAGAACAATATCAAGAAGTTACAAAACTTAAAGCTACAAAATGAAATCAAAGGAAAAGATTTGAAAAAACTAGATTACCTCCAATAGCTCAAGAGGAAACCCTTGTTTGTGATATGTCTAGGCTTCAAAACAACCCCTCTCTTCAAACTCCTAGCCGGCTCCCTCAAGACAAGTTAATCTTCAAGTTTCCAAGTGAGGTGGTGGAAGATTTCCCAAGTTCCCTTGATGGATTTTATGGAGTTGATTTGTGAAGGTTTAATGGAGGTTTTTGAAGATGAAATGAAGGGGAAATTGGGGGAGGGAGGTGCGGCTGAAATGAGGAAGAAAAGAGAGATTTTTGTGTGATTGGTAAAGTGGAAAAAGTGAAAGGAAAAAGAATTATAAAGCTTTGTTTTATGGAGTCAAAGTCAACTTCGAATTTATGGCCCAAAATGCTCCATTTGGAGTTTAATCCTAATTACTCACTTCTAATCCCTCAATTAGCTTTTCTTAATCTACTAATGATCATTCTTAATCTCTAAGATTACGTCACTCTCAGTCCAAATATTTATCTCGAAAAATGTGCCTTTTTTCATTTTTCACAATTGAGAGATAGAAAAATTAAATTGAAGGTTAAACAAGGTTTTTAAAATAAAATGAGGTAATGTATGGTGTAATTGCAATTAAAATGATTTAAATCAATTATTTAAAAAAAAATAATTAAATAATTACGTCAGATGAAAATAAATTTTCGAGTCCTCACAACTCCTACTTTTTTTTTCAGAAATTCTGGTACACCATTAAACATGATCTCATTGCTGCAATATCTAGTTTCTTTCACTCTGGTCATATACTAAGATCTATTAATGAAACCATGATCACTCTGATTCCTAAAGTGGACTATTCAACTCTGGTTTCTCAGTTCAGGCCTATTAGTCTGTGTAATGTCACCTATAGAATCCTGTCAAAAATTCTAGTTAATAGAGTTAAGTCTTTGTTAAAAAATTGTATTAGTTCCAATCAGTCAACATTTATCGCTAGTAGGCAGATTCTTGATAATGTTGTTATTGCGCATGAACTGATGCACTGTGTTAACACTATGAGAACTGGAAACCATTTTTACATGACACTTAAATTGGATATGTCAAAGGCTTATGATAGAGTTGAGTGGCCTTTTTGGAAAAGATTATGGAAAAAATGGGTTTCTGTTCGGGTAGATTGGGTGGATTATGGAGTGTGTTTCATCTATTTCATATACGTTCAATATTAATGGTGAAAGAAAGGGTGATGTTAAACCCACTAGAGGCCTTAGACAAGGGGATCCTCTATCCCCTTATTTGTTTGTCATCATATCAGAAGGTCTATCGAATCTGATAAAGAGGGCTATTAATTGTAGGAAACTGGATGGACTTAAAGTAGGAAGAAACCCTCCTGCAATGTCCCATTTATTTTTTGCGGATGATACACTGCTTCTATGTCGCATCAAAAGATCAGGCCCAAAAAGTAATGAAAATTTTAGAGGATTATAGGGTAGATCTTTAGGACAGGAGATTAATGTGGAAAAATCAGTGGTGTTGTTTGGAAAGAACACGGATGAGAATAGAAGGAAGGAAATCCTACAAGTGTTGAGTTGGATGAAGCAGGTGAATCAAAAGCAAATACCTGGGACTTCCTATGGTGATTGGTAGGACCAAAAGGCAGGTGTTTAGATACATCTAGGACAGAGTAAAATACAAGCTGAATGGATGGAAGGAAAAGTTGTTGAGCCAAGCTGGTAAAGAAGTTTTGCTGAAAGCAGTAATATTGGCGTTATCCACATATGCTATGGGATGCTGTAGATTACCAAAGGGTTTATGTAGAGATATATGCAGAGAAATGGAAAAATTTTGGTGGGGAGAATAGGAGCAAGAAAGGAAAATTCATTGGTTAAATTGGGGGAAGATGATAGAGGTAAAAGGTAAGGGTGGGCTGGGTTTCAGAGATCTAATGGAGTTTAACACTGCTATGCTGGCAAGACAATTTTGGAGAATTATCACGAATTTAAACCTACTGGTAAGTAAGATTTTGAGAGGAAAATATTATAAAGGAATATCAGCATGGAAAATGGAGATTAAAAATTTTGATTCTTGGATGTGGAAAAGTTTTATGAGTGCAAGAAAACTGATAGAGCAGGGTGCTAGGAAAAGAGTGGGTGATGGCAGTAGCATAGATATATGGAATGATAGATGGATTCTAGCTAAGAAGGAAGGTAGAATTGAGACAGTAAGACCACCTGATTGTCAACTAAGGAAGGTGAGTGAATTGATATAGAATGGAAGATGGAAGATAGAGTTGATGAAAGAAGTTTTTAGTAAGGAAGACTGTAACAATATCTGGAAGGTTCCAGTAAGTATGGGAAAGAGTAAAGATAGGTTGATATGGCCTTTGTCAAGGACTAGAGGCTATACAGTGAAAATTGGCTATATGTCGGCAAAAGACATGAAGAGGGAAATAGGAAAAGAAGGAAAACAAGAAGGAAGTGGGAGCAGAAATGAACAAAATGCCGGAACCTGAATTTTCTATGGAGCCTTAACATGAAACACAAGTTGAAACACTTTATCTAGAAATGTCTTCATAGAGTGCTACTAGTAAATGTAGTGATAAAAACTAGAACTGGAAAAGGAGATGACAGATGTTTGTGTTGTGGGGACGGAACTGAAACACGAGCACATGATTTTCTTTTGTGAACAAGCTGAGCATATATGGAAGGCTGCACCTATCAGATGGGATGGGCTGATCGAACATAGAAACAATTTTTGGCATTGGTGGAACAGCTTAATGGAGGCAAAGCAAAGGACAGGGGGTAGAGAACACATTGTGTTAACGGTTAATATATTATGGCAGAAATGGAAGAACAGAAATCAGGTCCAGTTTGAAAGAGAAAGAAGAGGTCCAAAGCAAATTATTAGCAAGGCTTTGGAGGAATGGTAGGAATATAATCAATCAAATCGAAGATAGAAGGGGAAGATATGGAAAGGAAAGATAACCAGGAAATAGTAAAATGGAAACCACCTCAGGAAGGAACTATAAAGCTCAACACTGACTATTGATAAGTGGAAAAGGTAGAACTAGTTGGAGTATTATAGCTAGAAGCAGTGCTAGCAGAATTATGCAGGTGTCTGCAGGCTCAGAATAGAAACAAGGCGATCCCTTAGTAGAGGAAGCAAGTGCTATTAGGAGAGCTCTTATCAAGGCAGAGTTGCAAGTGGCGGGGACATAGAAGTGCAGTCAGATTGCTTGGTGGCAATTAACAAAATTGTGGAAGGAAGTAGTCAAGATGCAAGAATAGGTACAATTATAGAGGATGTTATTTAATTGGAAAAAGTTTTTAGGACCTGCAAGTTCTCTTTCATTAAAAGAGAAGGAAAAGCTGTTAGTCATGCAATGGCAAAGTATGCTTTAAGTCTGATTAGTAAAATTCAGTGGAAGGTTTCCTTCCCTTCTTGGCTAACTGTTTTAGCTAGGAAAGATGTAGAAGCAGTTGCCTCAACTGTGTAATCTTTATTCTAATGCAATACAAACCCTTTTCGTTTGTTGGAAAAAAAAAAACAATGCTTACAGAAGATTATGTGACCTTAAAACACATTACTTAATTTATTTGAGAAAATCATTAATTTTGTGATTACACTTTAAAAATGCTTAACTAATTTAGACTAAAAATTTTAAATTTTAAATTTTAAAATTTGAATATTATCAAAACACCAAATATCCACACAAAACTTTGTTTGATTTTAGTAAGTTATTGAGTTGGTTACTTTAAGTGAACTATATTTATCTTTGCATTGTAGGCTTCTTTAATGTTTTTTCTTCTTGATTTTTTTGAATTTTTTCTATCTTTTTGGTAACAATTAATTCCTTTCCATTTTCACTTACTTATTTATAATAACTTTCAATTAAGTTATTAATTTTCGCCTTACATACATACAATTCAACTATACTTTTCTAAATCTTTTTATCAATCAACTTACAATTTTCTATATATATATATATATATATATATTTCTCTACAATCATATTCTTTATTCTTGTTATAGTATTTGGCTTGTGTGCATGTCAAAAGTTACTATTACTAAAATTTGGACAATTTTTATTTCTCTTATATTTCATTACTTCCTTATTTATAATTGATTTCTGTGATAGCCCCACCTCTCCCTAGGGTGTACCCTAAGGTATCAGTGGGCCGCCTGCCTAACTCTCGCCAGGACTCACTCACACAATTGGTTATTAATTCCTCAAAGAAACAATTTAAACATCAATCCCAAACTTTACAATTAACTCATAATCAACTACTTCAATCTCACAAATCTAAAATTTAGATAACAATATAAACTAAACGACAATTCACCATTCATTCACCAAACCTTAAAATCCCAAAATACATAAAATACTTAGTCATACATTCAAATCCTCATAATACAAAACCCACAGATTCATAACTCAAGTTTATCATACCAAATACAAAAGTGAACCCTAGTCTAACGGTTGGCGCCTCCGCTTGGGTTCTCAGTTCCTGCTAAGGAAAACAAATTTGAAAGGATGAGCTAAAAGCCCAGTGAGTTCCAAAAACATGCAAAGCACATAACACATATGAGATTTCACCTCAAAATTCATGTTTATAAATAAACAAATAAAGAAGGCTGTGGTGGCCCCACGTTTCCCAAGGCGAACCTTAGAACTCGCGGTCGCCGGCCTAGCTCTCGCCAGGACTCGGTCAATCAAATCCGTTCATCTTAGGGTTTAAATAAAAGTGCAACCACAGAATTTGATTAACTTAATTAACGACCATTCATCCACTAGGGTTCGATCCACATACCCCTACCATAACCATTCAAAAGAAATTCACAAAATTATCACCAACATCAAAATAGGTAAATGTTTACATCCACAATTCAAAAGTTTCGATCTGGACTTGGGTTTTCTCCCGCACTCACTGTAATACCCTGGAGAACCTGGGGAGGAAATATATTGGGATGAGTTTTTACAAGCCTAATGAGAGTCCCAAAACACATAAGCAGATAAGCACATTGGTATAGCATGCTTTCATATAACAGGGAAATTCACATATGGGAAAATTTTTCAAGTACGTAAGTTTTCCATTTTTGAGAAAGTCATGAACATTATTTTCAGCACAGTCCAGTCAATAACAGGAGCAATAAAAGGATACAGTGCTCATTTGAGCCAGTCGGTACAGAGTCTACAGTACTCTGATCAGTCTTCACTGCTTCCCATTCACCAACCCCTTACTCCCAACTTCGGGCTCGAAAACCAACAGTCGGTAGGTGGTGTACACTCGAGATAACCTTAAACGGTCCCCAGGGTCTGTCGATGTACCCGACCAAGCCCTAATACCGGCTCGGAATAGGCCGACTCGCCTCTGGAGTTTGGGATCCCGACCTAGCCTATTGCGGCAAAGCTCGCAAGGGCATTACGGTCATGCACAGTTAACATACACATGCACAATTATAGTAGTTTAAAGTCATTTTTGTAAGACGGTGGGGTCAGTGCAATAAGGTACACACTCGGCCCCTCCTTTTGTCAAATTGTTTGAAATAGAATTCAATAATTAAGAGATATAATGGCTCACTTAACAAACAAGTACATTCAATCCAAGTAATACTTAATAAATAAGTACACTTAATAACAAGTAGCACTTAAGGAGCAAGTATTTCAATAACGAATAATACTTAATAAACAAGTGATTTCAATGATAAGTAATACTTATTAATCAAGTATTTTAAATAACAAATAACACTTAATAACCAAAATCACTTAACAACAAATTGGAACCCTCACCTTAGTTAGGTCAAAGTTGAGTTGATGAGTTGAAAGCTTCAGTATCAATGCCCTCACTTGGTTCACCGACGGATCCTAAGGTACATAATTACTATATTAACCTTTAATTATAAAAATCAATTTTGACCAATTCACTTCTTTTATAAAAAAAAGGATGTATTTAGGTTTTACTAATGAGTTATTATGGCAAAACGGTGGTATGAATTTCGAAAATTGAGGTTTTGGTTAGTTAGGTCAAAATGCGTGAGTTTCAAAAATTTGACAAAATTAGGGTTGGAACAATTTTCATAGTTGATATTTAAAAGGATTTAGATAACGTAGCATATTACGTTGAAAAATTGGGAGAGGGTTTGCTTTGGTTAGAAAAATTAACTAACGGTGTTTAAATTTATTTGTCGTAGTACAAAAATGAGTTTTCGTGACTTTGGTTTGAAAACAATTTGATTTCGTTTTACCCGTTTTGGGTCTTGTTGAGGTACAATACCTCCACGGGGTTAAAACAAGGTTTGTAGATCAAAATTTGAATTTATAAAATCAAAGTTTTTGTCAAATGACCAAAGGTATTAAATGAAAGTTTCATGAGGTATGTTGTGTGAAAACCAATTTGCCACGGTTTCTTTCAAAAATTGAATTGGGAGTTCTACTCGCACGAATTGCATGGTTTTGGAGCTATTAGAAACTAGATTCATTGTTCTTTATTTCCTCAGAAAACATCAAAGACCAAATCAATTTAGAAATTACTCAAATTCAGACATTAATTTTCGAAACCATCAAGTTCAACAAAATCGCAGGTTTGATTTTCAGTGATGTTCGTCGGATCTCCACGGTGTGTAGAAAATGAGTTACGGAGCGTGTGAAGTACCGAATCGAAGCTCTTTGGGTCTAGTTTCGAATTCCACTAACGGCACATGATTTGGACTTATAAACTGTGAGATACAAGCATTCTGTTTTGGACTATTTTGTTTACTGATTTTCTGGAATTGCAAGGGTTTTGAACAATTTGTGAAAATTTCAGCTCCATAGCATCGTTGTTAATGGTCTATTTTAATTCCCAGCATACCAACTAGGTCCCTCAATATGTAATACATTCATTTAAGAAACTAAAGATTCATGCATACGAATAAAAGCTGATCAAAAGTTTCAACCAACAATTCTCAAGTTAGGAAGTCACCAAGAACCGGTTCTCTTCCTCTTATTTTTCTTTCTTGTTGCAAAATCATCTTTCCATTCAAAAACTAAGTTTTAAGTCATTGCATATATTCAGTTTTGAAGCCAACTGAGAGTGACTCATGCAAGGAAAATAAATATACAATTGTCAAAGGAGAAAATGAAGGATTCAAGCTCGGTTTAGTTAAAACATTTGACCCATGAAAACTTTTAACTAAGGCCTCATCAATCAAGTGGAATATAGCACATGCATGAGTTGATTTCAACAAGTTATTAACAAGAGAAGCTTTGGATGGAATAGGGCAAAGCCCTTCAACCCATAACCGTTGAAAACAGCAAGGAAATCAAGGTTACCAAACAATAACAAAACACAAGGAAAAGTCCAACTACATTCAACTATCATGCATGAAGTAACAAACTAAAACTATCATTTGGCTTCGAGAAGCTTAGTGAAATCAAGAACAATGGCTTTTCTCTCGGTTAACCAGATTTCCAGCAAGACAAAAGGATACAAGAATGCCATGGCAAGATTTCAAGTCAACCGGTACATGCATGGCAGTTTCATGAATCAAGATGATATGTTTGAGAAGAGAACCATTTCTTTTAAGCTAAAGAGGATGAAAAATAACTCTTACCTCCAACCAGTTTCAAGAAACGGATGAACAAGTGATGCTTGGGTTGAATCAAGTCTGGTTTCCAGCTACAAGAAATGAAATAAGCTAAGGAGGGAAAACTCTAAGCTATCAAGGAAGTTTTACAAAAGTTGATAGAGCTTACCTCTTGCTTGCTCAAGAAACGGATGGAAGGAAGACTAGCCTTGCTCCTTTCCGGATTTCAAGCTTGATTCCAGCAGCTTGCAGCCAAGGTTAACTCTTGGTGCAAGGCTGAATCGGTCAAGAAAAAGACAAGAAATGGAGGGTGAGATGGAGAGCTCTCGGTTGAGAGCTTTGAGAGAAATTTTCTGAAGTGAAATGTGTGAATGAGAAGAAGAGCTCTCGGTTGAGAGCTTGGAGAGAAGATTGCTGAAGTGAAATGGGTGAATGAGGAGTGAATTGAAATGGATTGAAAAGGTTAAATGCTGATGGCAATCGAATGGCATTGAAGGAAGAATTTTCAGACTTGCCTTGCTCAAGTGAGCATAAGTTGGCTGAAATAAAATACCAAATGGCAACAGGCTTTTCTTCCATTGGGCATGAGGGGCGGTTCTCTTGAGTAGCTCTTTGTTGAGGCAAATTGATGAGCAGCAATGGAGGTAATCTAATGAAGCTGCTGGTAGTGATGAGGAAGACCAAATAACTTGTTCAAGTTGCCAAAAATTTTCAGCAAGGAATCGACACATGGTGGTCATGTAGGGGTGAAGAGGAGTGGCAAGATTTTCCTAGCTGGAATTGTGAGGCAATTCCCGAATTTATTTGGAAGGTTTTCAGCTTAATCCTAATTTGGTTCAAGAAGGTTTGAATGAAACTGATTGAAGAGGAAAATGGTTAAACCTTGTATAAATGATGGTAGTGATTTCAAATCAATTTGTCTAGGTTTTTGAAATGAGATATAACTCACTAGAAGATTGATTTGCTCACTAATTATCGGAATGAAATTCAAATGTTTATTTAAGTTTCCCTGAGCTATCATTTTACAACAAATTCGATGGTAAAAAAAATTTTTTTCGTGATTAAGCACATGCTCAAGCAAAATTATAAGAATTATACATGAAATTTTTAAAAAATTTTAGGTTAATTTCACGGCCCTCACAAAGGCAATTAAAAACACATAGGTAGGATACGGGTAGCCCTTAGGGGCTAAAGTTCTCGAAGCTGGAGCACGTTCTTGAACTAGTTCACAAATCTCGTAGTTGACACTCCGTCAACTTTCTCATACTAACCAAGTAGATCACTATTTACTCCTTTCTCCACCAAAACCCCCAACCGGGCCCGCCAGCCTAACAGGAAATTTATGTTTGTGTATTGCTTTTCAACAGGGACAAGGCCAATTGCCAAATCCAGAGGACACAACACTTCACGTAGCCCAAGGTAGTTAAATCTCCTCGACCTGGGTCTTCCCAATGGCTCGAGTCGATAACTTACCAAGGGGATTAAGAATTCTCGAGAACAGGAAATACAAAACACGTCACATCACTTCACATAATTCAAAACAGGATTCATGTCACCAGTCAAGACGTTCAAAACATACTTGAAATATCATGACAACACTTTTGCAAATGTTACCATTCAAATGGGAGTAAGTGCAACAAAGTACATACTACTCCATTTGATGGATCAAAAATCCGCTTTTCACAACAATTCGCTTAAACTGACACTTTTCAAATTAAATTCACATAGTCGAGTATCATGCATGGAAACTCAACAAAGTGGCAAGGTTCGATTTCCAAATTGGGATCCGGTTCAAATTCTTCTGCACTTCCTATTATCAAGTAAAAAGAAGAAATAAGTTTAACTTTACAAATAGCGAAACTAAAATCAAATAATTCATTCACTTGTCCCATCAAAGTTCTTTACAAGATTTCATTACTCTACTCAATAACAAGTAATCACTCAAGTCGAAACTCATTTTATAAAATTCCATTTTCAAATCATAATTTCACATAACCAACCAACTCTATCGATGTACTCCTTTTAGGTGATTTTCTAATCTTTAGCAACATGAATCAAGGTGAGGTTTTTCACCTTCAAAATCAATCATTCGAATTCAAACTCAACACCAAGCTTTTTGACGAAGGTTCTAACACATTTTTCAATCAATTCTTACTAAGTCTCAACGCACAAACTTCATGAAAATTAGATAAGGTATTTCAAATCCACAAATTTGTCCAAGATGACACTTTTACCTCAAAATTTAGTGAAACTCAAATTTTCAACATTAAAGTTCAAAGTTTTAACTCTATTAAAGCATGTACTCAGAAACGAACATAATACACATTTGTTTAGGCAAAATCTAACCATGAAACATCACAAAATTTCGAAGTCAAGTGTCAAAATTTCCAGGCATACGTTCGGCCAGCTCTCACTCTTGTCCTTTAAAATTTTCAATCATCAATTCTACATTCTAACCATAAAATAATCTCATTTCATAAACAACAAACACCACCACAATCAGGTCATCAAGTCCGCTACCTAAAAGTCACCTCAAGTCCGCTACCTAAGTTGGGAATTCAAGAGCCCAACTCAAAATTCCAAATATTAACATTTCTAGCGAAATAAACCGTAGATCTACAATATTTAACACCAATCAAAGTAAATCTAGGAGATTTGAGTCTTATACCTTCAGATCTATCAAGATCTGACAAGATCTAACAAGATCTTGGGAGCTCTCTTCGAGGATGACACTCCAAGCTTAGCAACTCCACAAAGTTCCAACCTTAGTCCAAAATTTGCTTGATTTGGTGATGGATTCCGTCCTCAAGCTCAAGATCAAGAAGCAACCAACCAAAGGAAAGCTTTCTTCCTCTTTCTCCTCTCTCTCTCACTTCGGTCCTCTTCCTCTCTCTCTCACCCTCACATGGCAGCCAAGAAGTGGGCAAAGACACAAGAGGAAATGGCTTCAATGGAGCCTTCAAGCTCTAGAAAATGGAGGATGAAGAAGATGAAGGAGAAATCTCAAACTTTTCCTCTCTTTCTCTCTCTCAATGCTCTCGGCTGCTCCTCCCTTTTTTTGGTTTCAAGTGTGGCTGAAAATGGAACAAAAAGATGCAAGAAACATGACTTTAAGGGGACAAATGGTGTGGTCCCCCTTAAATTATGGAAAAGTGGTCAAACGACCACTTAAATACATATTTGTAATATCTCTACATATGCTCGGTTTCAACTTAGATTCACTATTCACGCTTCGGAACGGAAACTAACACTTAAACTAGCCGAAACCACACACCGGCAAATAATTCTTGAAAAATTTTTTAAATTAGAAAATAATCACTCAAAATATAAATTCACTCATATTTTAGTGAATAATCATAATATAAATATTATTTTATATTTTTAAATAAAAATAGAATTTTGAGGCCCTCACATCCTTCTTCCCTTAAAAGAATTTCGTCCTTGAACTTCATATCTTGGTTTACACACCACTCTGAATATTTCTTTCAGATCTCCTCTTCATCTCCTAAAGTTGCTTTCTTTATTCCACGATTTCCCCATAGAATTTTAACTCAAGGAATCTTCTTATTTCTCAGATCCTTTTCTTCTCTATCGAGAGTCTTCGCAGGACTTCCTCCTATGGTAGTGGCTCACTTACTTCAAGGTGTTCCAGTTTTCATGGTAATTCTCCTTCCATCGGCAATGGTAAAATTTTAACGCTTATAAAGAAGTCATCATCTCAAACTCTCTAGACGCGTATATACCCCAAGGATCACTTTATTCCAATTAGGTTCTTACCCAAAATTTACTTCCATGGATTTTACCCTGCTACTAGTACTTTCTCAAAGTTTGTAATACTAACTTCAAAGGACTTTACCCAACATCACTATTTCAAATCTAATTCATCTTTAAGAAGAAAATTATTTCAAGACTCTTCCGGTTTGTATAAACCCCAAATGTGATCCCATATAAATAATAACTCCAACTCAACATTTTACTATTATTCTTGAATGTCTGATGCAAATATTTGTCATACTTATTCCAAAGGAAAACTCAAATTTCCCTTTCATCCACTATGCATCTCTCAAACTACTTCTCGAATATTTAGTCACTTAATAGCAAGGGTGAATAGCATAGACGAACCTCTTCTAATTTCATCTTATCACTCGAAGGGTTTATAAGAAAAGACATATAACCTTGAGCCTCCTTACTTGATAGTTTTCTAATCTTAATTCCCAAAATAAGGGTAGACAGAGCTAACCTACCTTTTACATTTAATCTCAAAACAGTTTTTCCCCAAAATGAAAAATTCCACAATTTTCGCCCTACAATCCACTTTGGCATGGTACTGGCTAGACAATCCACCCTTATGATAATATCATACCCCTTGTTATCTAGATTTATTAAACCTACCACTAACTTTCTTTCTCTTACCCAAAAATCACAATTCTAGTTCACCGCACTAGCAATTATACTCTGATCTCCCATGGTGTTCGAACCTTAAGATTATAAGGTACTCTAACAGGTTCTATATCTACTTCACACAAGAAAGCAGGTTTAACAGTTAAATGGAATGCACCGGGAGCCACTTAAAACTTTACTAAACTGTGAGAGACAGGGATAGTACCTTTATCAGTTTCGATTAGGTTGGGGACTTGTTGTTGGTTAATGGCGTAGAACCTGGCTGGAACTCTTGATCGACTTCCTGGTGCACTAGCCTGACTGGAGTTAGGTCTACTCACTTGTCGGGTCACAACTTCTCCTCGAAGCCTCAGGCATGCAGCTAATTGGTGCTCGGTACTACCACATCGGAAACACTTTCCTGCCTTCTTCCAACATTCATCCTCAGTATGGTTTAACTTCCCACAGAAATTACATGTTATACTGGGAGTATATACCTAACTTTCTTGTGGGACATTCCTTGATTGTGCCCTTCCACTCAAAGTTCCTCCGGACCCCACTCCACTAGAGAATGTTCTCTTTACCATAGATCCTTTCGATACTCCAGAAGGGTTTTCTTTCCCATGTCTCTTCCAATCTTAGGAGTTGGAGCAGCCACATCCGATGATCCTCGACTACTGCTAGGGGCATTCCTTTTTCTTGCATTGAAAGATCTAACTTGAGCCTTTGCCCCTTCAACTCTCTAGGCTTTCTCAACGGCTTCACTAAAGCTATTGATTTGGGTAGCCGCCAAAATCTCTTGTATCTCCACGTTCAACCCTTGCACAAATCTCCTAATCCTCATTTGTTCGGTTGCCACTAACTCAGGAGCAAACCTCGATAATTTGGTAAAGAGTGCCTCATATTCTGCAACACTTAACGTCCCTTGCTTACATCTAATAAAATCATCTTCCCTCTTCTCCAGGACTAGTGGGGGAAAAAACTGAGCATTAAATTCTCTAGTAAAGTTCACCCAAGTTCTAGGGATTTGCTCTCTTTCCCATTTCGCCCTTATCATATTCCACCATGCTCTAGCGGCTCCCTCAAACTGAAATATGGCAAATGGCACTTGCCTCTCCTCCATGTAATCTATGGCAGTGAAAATATCAGAAATTCTCTCCAACCATCCTTCAGCAACTTCAGGGTTGGGTTGCCCAAGGAATTTAGGCGGGTTAAACCTTTGAAATCGCTCAAGAACTCTATCCTCGTCAACCCCAAGGTTGATAGGCTATTGTTCGAGGCCAGGGCCATGTTGCCCATCCACACGGTCTAATATTTCAGTCATTCAGTTCATGGCCGTAGCCATTTGCTCTACAAAATTAACCCCAATCCCTTGATCCTGATCGGCCGCCAACTCACTATCACCTCCAATATTTTGGAGTAGCCTAGTCCCTCATCCTCGTCCTCGGCCTCTTCTACACTCCATAGTTCTTTTAAAGAGTAGACGTTTAAAATATACACAAGAAAACAGATACACCATCAGAAAAGAAATCAGTTCAAGAAATAGACAGAACACTTTATATTCATATTTCTTAATAAAAAAGTGCCAGGAGTACATCAAAAGTACATACCCTTAATACAATTCACTCAAAAGTCATATCACTTTCACACTTGCGATGAAACAAAAACATAGGACTTCGAAAAGTTAACAGACATGCATTTACAAGGATTGAGAACCACCCTAACGACTTTCTCGCAAAAGGGCACTCCAAATCTTATTTCCACGCTCAACTAGCCTATCCAGACATAGCAGCAGAAGTCTCCGTGGAAGCACTCTTTGTGACAGCCCCACTTCCCCCTAGGGCGAACCCTAGGGTATCGGCGGACTGCCTGCCCAGCTCTCGCCAGGACTCGATAGCTAATATAAACCATCAATTCACATCTTACAAAACTAAAACTTCCAAATTCAAAAGTCAACCAGCATACATACATAAGATTCACACCACCATTCCCACTTAAAACACAACAGGGTATTTAAGGATACAAAATCAACCTCTAAACTTAACCATGATAGGGTTTGCTAGTACATTCTCTCTTAAACAAAAATATAACAAAACTTGAACTACTTGCACGTACTTCAAATCCTAAGCTCAAGCAAATCCCCCTGCTAAGGAAAACAAAAGGAAAATAGGGTGAGCTAAAAGCCCAGTGATGTTCCAAAAGGACAGGCATGCAAAATAGCAATTAGCACATTGCACCACAAAGATTTTGATAAACAATCACACTAGCACATTTGTAATAAAATTTGGAATTTCAAGTATAAGTCTGAGAGATGATCACTTGTCGCCAACCGGAGATGGTGCCTATGCACTACTCAAGCATTTCGACTTCGGAGATCGGACTCACGAGGAGTTCAGCACTCAAGCTTCTCTTCTTGGAAGATCGGGCACAAGGATCACTTAAATGACAATTTGAATATAAAGGATACAGATGGCTCTCGGAGCCAAGTTCCACAGCAGCAACTTGATCCAAGTCCGTTGACACTCCACAACCAAGGGAATGCAAGAATTAATATCGGTAGAACCCCACCGCCATACCCGTTCACCCATTCTCCCACCTTACCGGGCCAACACCAACACAGGAGGTAATACCAGTATACCAAAAACAAGAAACAGGATCCAGGAGCATCATTAGTCTCCTCGACCAAGCCCTAACTGGCTCGATTCGACCAATGAGCCGATGGGGTGGACTTCGATCACGAGTCCCAGGAACTGATAACAGGATTAGCCCTTGTGATATCACACAAGTGGCCATTTCACAGGCACAGGTAACAAGCACAGGTAAACAAGCTTCTAAACAGATTAGTCGATGGGACATCACCCAAACGACTCACAGATCAAATATAGACAAGGACCAAATTCACAAGTATCATGATATCAAGGATATATAGTTCAAGCAAAGGAGATCGAGTGTGATAAAGTACACACTCGTCTCGATCATAATAACATAAGAGAGTGTTCATGCTAACAGATTTCAAGTAGTTCACATCATCAAGTAAGTCAAGATCAGATAATCCAACTAGTCACATTTAACAAGTAGACAAGCATTGGAACACTCACCTTTGTACTCAAAACAACTTTAGGTATTCACTCCGGAATTCCTTTCGTCCACCGTCAAGGCCTAATAACAAGCAAATAAGAGACATTTAGGTTTGGCTATCCCAAACTTAGGACAACTAAAATGCACAAGCTAATCGTCACTTAAATCGCTAATCTAACCCGTCACAATGTATCAAGTTCAAATCAAAGGTGTATAACAAGGAAAAACGTCATATTTGTAGGAGAACAATGAGTCAAGTAGGTTATGGCACGGAGAAAAGGCATAATGAACCAAGAAAAGTGGAAAGTGAAGAATGAGGATTCACAAGTGAAGATTTAAGGGTGACAGCTTTGCCGCCCTTCAGTAATTGGATCATAACTGGAGCTACGCTCATTGGATTGAGGCGAATCTTACATCGATTCGAAGCTAAGACATAGATCTACAATTCCTGTGAAGACATCAAAACCCAGATCACTCATCTTCGTGGTCAAAATGGCAATCACAGAGACACAAGAAGGCTGTCGGGTTATATCCGGGAAGCAGGAGCAGTTTCGGGAAAAAAACAATAACTCAATGTAGATAAATCAAAATTGAGTTCCGTCAGCGGCATTTGAAACTAGACTCATATAGATTTCAATGGTATAAAAATCAGACTCGATTTCGTTTCCAATTGATACCAGAAAATCTGACAATTTGACTGAAACTGGAGACCGTCGGCTGAAACAGGGGAGTGAAACAGTCAGGTATTTTGGACATTTCACAAGATACAGTGCTCCGATTGCTCTGAAATTTTACAGGTAGAAACTTAACTCAATTATCTACAACTCTTATGTTTTGACCAAGAGCTGGTTTGGCTTTTATCACAGAGAAATATGTAGTTCAAAGTGACTGAAATTCAAACCTGATCAGGCTTAACTTTGAGCAGAAAATCTGGTTTAGTTCTTGCTAAAGCACTAGCTAAACTATCACAAAACCATTCAAATGCTGCAACCCCATAAATCTCAACATACTACCAAGTATTCCAAGCACAAATGCACCAAAAACAACATTCAAAATGAGGGAACAAAGCTAGTTTTCCTAGCTAGAACAGTCGGCCAGCAAGAGTGCAAAAGTAGTCTAGTTCTCTTCCATTTCCAACTTCCAAATTACACATGCACACAACTTACTAAAACTTGTCATAATCATATTCTAAAGTGGAGATTATGCATGTTTATCAAAGGAACTTAACACAAGTCTCATCCTAAGACTCTTAGGAATTTCATCAAACACCTCATAGACATAATTCCAAACCACTTCCAATGATGCTACTACTAGAAATTCTTCCAAGCAAGCCTTGGTTTAGGCTTCTAAAACTCTCAAACACCAACTAAACACTCCATAACCTTCAATTTAACATCATCAAGCTAGGGTTTTTTAAAGAAAGTTTACCTTGAAACAAAGCTAGAGAGAAGTCCTTCAAGATTGCTTGATCCTACTTCCTCCAAGCTTGAAAGTTGAAGATGAACTCACTAGATGATCTCTCCAATTGATTCCTCACTAGTTTGGCTTAATTCAAGACTAGGGTTTTTAGTGTTATTTCTCCCTTTTTTCCTCTCTTATGGCCGGCCATCATAGGGTGCAAGACAAGAATTTTGTAGCTAATTTCAAACTTAAATTTGGTGGGAAAAAAAGTCTTGGTCAAGGTTGACTAGAATTGTGACAAGTGGCAACAAGAACAACCAAGCATTCTCTCAAGTCTATCACAATTGAACTTCACTCCCTTAAGTTAGTTTTCTTTCCAAAAATCACCACCAACTTCACTTTACATTTCCTAACGACTAAATCTATTAGTAATGCCTCACTAATTGCCACTAATACCATACTAACACCTTATAAGGGTATAAATGTCACAACTTGAAGCACTTAAATGCAACCCTATCTCAAGGCAAGGCAATGCAAGTGAAGATGATGCACTTCAAGGAAGAAATGATGCAACCCTTAAATCAAATGCACAAGCTACTCAAGGACCATTTTTTTTTTCACTTCCAGGTTAGGGTTCTCACACTCTCTCCCCCTTAAAAGAATTTCGTCCTCGAAATTCTTACCTTATGTCTGATCGTTGCATATCCTTCTCTTTTCGGGGCTCATTTGGGCTAACTGGGCAGTTAGCAATTTGATGCGTAGAACTGCAGCAACGAAAGCATTTTCGTCCTTTCTTTCTACACTCATTCTCATGATGATTGGGTTTCCCACAATATCCACAAATCAAGCGAGCTCCAAAGCTGCCTCCGATGTCTCCAGAGTTTGGTTCCCTTGTTCCTTTTCCAATCTTGGAGGGTGGTACATCTTGTTCACTATCAACTTTTCCAAGATTCTCACTAGGTGCTCCTCGTTTCCTTGTCTGAAAAGCCTTGACTTGAAGAGTTGCACTCTCCACCCGTTGAGCCTTTTCCAGAGCTTCTCCAAATGTATTGATCTGAGCTGCTGCTAAATCCTTCTGGATTTCCACATTTAGTCCCTGTACAAATCGCCTTATCCTTTTTTGTTCAGTGACCACCAACTCAGGGGCAAATTTGGATAACTTGGTAAACTGCGTTTCATATTCGGCAACACTTGAGTTGTCCTGGCGAAGTCTTATAAAAGCATCTTCCCTCTGTTCTTGGATCAATGGGGGAAAGAATTTCTTATTAAATTCCCTAGTGAAGTTGACCCAAGTTCTCGGCGTCTGGTCTCTCTCCCATCTTGCTCTTATCATATTCCACCAGGAACGAGCTGCTCCTTCGAACTGGAATACAGCAAAGGCCACTTGCCTCTCTTCAGTATAGTTAAGGGCTGCAAAGATGTCAATCATTTTATCTAACCAACTCTCCGCCACATTAGGGTCAGGTCCTCCGAGGAATTTTGGTGGAGAAAATTTATGAAATCGTTCTAGTGCCCTATCTTCTCCTTCTACAGGATTCTCATTGTTCCCAGGCTGATTATTAGGGTTTTGGCCTTGGTGCCCCACTAATCGTGCTAAAAGATCAGTCATTCGGTTTATGGCCGTGGCCACTTGGTCTCCCGCTTCAGCCCTTGGTTCAGTATTTTGAGTGGCTGCAGATTCTCTCTCACTCCCTTGGTCTTGGGGTTGTCTAGCCCTACGCGGTCGTCCCCGACGTTGTCCCCCAGTTTCCATCTCGCACAATTAATCTCTTTCTACACATGAATGATAACAACAACTTACCACAAGCTCCACAAGTCGTCTCAAGTTAAACAAGTCAAAGCAAGATACCAAGGCAATTCAAACAAATCAAACAAGACGACAACACGTGAAAGCCAAACATCGATTCAAGCAATCATCAAACCAAGTCAACTATTAATATGAAACCACGGGGTATCACCAAAATACTCCATAACGGAGCCAGAAAATTCTACTTTTCCATCAAATTCAACTTCATATCCAACACTAAGATCCAAAAGACACACTCGTACTCAAGCGCCAAAACAAGAATTTAGTCAGTTCACGCCTAGGTTGGCCACCCTAAAGCGTAAAGCAACTCGATCCCCGTTCTTGCCTGACATACGAACAAGATTACACACACACAAATTCACAAAACTAACAGAAAGCATACATTCCCACTATCCCAAAAGATCTGGACCTAAGCTCTACCGTGATACCACTTCCCCTAGGGAACCCTGGTATCATGACTGCCGCCTCTCGCCAGGACTAAGCTAATATAAACCATCAATTCACATCTTACAAAACTAAAACTTCCAAATTCAAAGTCAACCAAGATACATACATAAGATTCACACCACCATTCCCACTTAAAACACAAAGGTATTTAAGGATACAAAATCAACCTCTAAACTTAACCATGATAGGGTTTGCTAGTACATTCTCTTAAACAAAATATAACAAAACTTGAACTACTTGCACGTACTTCAAATCCTAAGCTCAAGCAAATCCCCCTGCTAAGGAAAACAAAAGGAAAATAGGGTGAGCTAAAAGCCCAGTGATGTTCCAAAAGACAGGCATGCAAAATAGCAATTAGCACATTGCACCACAAAGATTTTGATAAACAATCACACTAGCACATTTGTAATAAAATTTGGAATTTCAAGTATAAGTACAGAGATGATCACAGAGAATCAGCCAACCGGAGATGGTGCCTATGCACTACTCAAGCCGCTCGACTCGGAGATCAGTACTCACGAGGAGTTCAGCACTCAAGCTTCTCTTACTGGAAGATCAATGCACAAGGATCACTTAAATGACAATTTGAATATAAAAGGATACAGATGGCTCTCAGGAGCCAAGTTCCACAAAAAGAACTTGATCCAAGTCCGTTGACACCTCAACCAAGGGAATGCAAGAATTAATATCCAAGAGAACCCCACTCCGCCATACCCGCTCACCCATTCTCCCACCTTACCAGGGCCCGAACACCAACAGGAGGTAATACTCGAGTATACCAAAAACAAGAAACAGATCCGGAGCATCATTAGTCTCCTCGACCAAGCCCTAACTGCGGCTCGATTCGACCAATGAGATGGGGTGGACTTCGATCACGAGTCCTGTGAACTGATAACAGATTAGCCCTTGTGATATCACACAAGTGGCCATTTCACGTAATGTAACAAGCACGGGTAAACAAGCTTCTAAACAGATTAGTCGATGGGACATCACCCAAACGACTCACAGATCAAATATAGACAAGGACCAAATTCACAAGTATCATGATATCAAGGATATATAGTTCAAGCAAAGGAGATCGAGTGTGATAAAGTACACACTCGTCTCGATCATAATAACATAAGAGAGTGTTCATGCTAACAGATTTCAAGTAGTTCACATCATCAAGTAAGTCAAGATCAGATAATCCAACTAGTCACATTTAACAAGTAGAAAGGCATTGGAACACTCACCTTTGTACTGAAAACAACTTTAGGTATTCACTCTGGAATTCCTTTCGCCCAATCACAAGGCCTAATAACAAGCAAATAAGAGACATTTAGGTTTGGCTATCCCAAACTTAGGACAACTAAAATGCACAAGCTAATCGTCACTTAAATCGCTAATCTAACCCGTCACAATGTATCAAGTTCAAATCAAAGGTGTATAACAAGGAAAAACGTCATATTTGTAGGAGAACAATGAGTCAAGTAGGTTATGGCACGGAGAAAAGGCATAATGAACCAAGAAAAGTGGAAAGTGAAGAAGGATTCACAAGTGAAGATTTAAGGGTGACAGCTTTGCCGCCCTTCAGTAATTGGATCATAACTGAGCTACGCTCATTGGATTGAGGAATCTTACATCGATTGAAGCTAAGACATAGATCTACAATTCCTGTGAAGACATCAAAACCCAGATCACTCATCTTCGTGGTCAAAATGGCAATCACAGAGACACAAGAAGGCTGTCGGGTTATAGCCGGGAAGCAGGAGCAGTTTCGGGAAAAAAACAATAACTCAATGTAGATAAATCGAAATTGAGTTCCGTCAGCGGAATTTGAAACTAGACTCATATAGATTTCAATGGTATAAAAATCAGACTCGATTTCGTTTCCAATTGATACCAGAAAATCTGACAATTTGACTGAAACTGGAGACCGTCGGCTGAAACAGGGGAGTGAAACAGTCAGGGGTATTTTGGACATTTCACAAGATACAGTGCTCCGATTGCTCTGAAATTTTACAGGTAGAAACTTAACTCAATTATCTACAACTCTTATGTTTTGACCAAGAGCTGGTTTGGCTTTTATCACAGAGAAATATGTAGTTCAAAGTGACTGAAATTCAAACCTGATCAGGCTTAACTTTGAGCAGAAAATCTGGTTTAGTTCTTGCTAAAGCACTAGCTAAACTATCACAAAACCATTCAAATGCTGCAACCCCATAAATCTCAACATACTACCAAGTATTCCAAGCACAAATGCACCAAAAAACAACATTCAAAATGAGGGAACAAAGCTAGTTTTCCTAGCTAGAACAGTCGGCCAGCAAGAGTGCAAAAGTAGTCTAGTTCTCTTCCATTTCCAACTTCCAAATTACACATGCACACAACTTACTAAAACTTGTCATAATCATATTCTAAAGTGGAGATTATGCATGTTTATCAAAGGAACTTAACACAAGTCTCATCCTAAGACTCTTAGGAATTTCATCAAACACCTCATAGACATAATTCCAAACCACTTCCAATGATGCTACTACTAGAAATTCTTCCAAGCAAGCCTTGGTTTAGGCTTCTAAAACTCTCAAACACCAACTAAACACTCCATAACCTTCAATTTAACATCATCAAGCTAGGGTTTTTAAAGAAAGTTTACCTTGAAACAAAGCTAGAGAGAAGTCCTTCAAGATTGCTTGATCCTACTTCCTCCAAGCTTGAAAGTTGAAGATGAACTCACTAGATGATCTCTCCAATTGATTCCTCACTAGTTTGGCTTAATTCAAGACTAGGGTTTTTAGTGTTATTTCTCCCTTTTTCCCTCTTATGGTCGGCCATCATAGGGTGCAAGACAAGAATTTTGTAGCTAATTTCAAACTTAAATTTGGTGGGAAAAAAGTCTTGGTCAAGGTTGACTAGAATTGTGACAAGTGGCAACAAGAACAACCAAGCATTCTCTCAAGTCTATCACAATTGAACTTCACTCCCTTAAGTTAGTTTTCTTTCCAAAAATCACCACCAACTTCACTTTACATTTCCTAACGACTAAATCTATTAGTAATGCCTCACTAATTGCCACTAATACCATACTAACACCTTATAAGGGTATAAATGTCACAACTTGAAGCACTTAAATGCAACCCTATCTCAAGGCAAGGCAATGCAAGTGAAGATGATGCACTTCAAGGAAGAAATGATGCAACCCTTAAATCAAATGCACAAGCTACTCAAGGACCATTTTTTTTCACTTCCGGTGTTAGGGTTCTCACACTCTCTCCTCTTAAAAGAATTTTCCTCAAATTCTTACCTTATGTCGTTGCATATCCTTCTCTTGGCTCATTTGGGCTAACTGGCGGTTAGCAATTTGATATAGAACCGCAGCAACGAAAGCATTTTCGTCCTTTCTTTCTACACTCATTCTCATGATGATTGGGTTTCCCACAATATCCACAAATCAAGCGAGCTCCAAACGAAGCGTCTCCTGATGTCTCCAGGAGTTTGGTTCCCCTTGTTCCTTTTCCAATCTTGGAGGGTGGTACATCTTGTTCACTATCAACTTTTCCAAGATTCTCACTAGGTGCTCCTCGTTTCCTTGTCTGAAAAGCCTTGACTTGAAGAGTTGCACTCTCCACCCGTTGAGCCTTTTCCAGAGCTTCTCCAAATGTATTGATCTGAGCTGCTGCTAAATCCTTCTGGATTTCCACATTTAGTCCCTGTACAAATCGCCTTATCCTTTTTTGTTCAGTGACCACCAACTCAGGGGCAAATTTGGATAACTTGGTAAACTGCGTTTCATATTCGGCAACACTTGAGTTGTCCTGGCGAAGTCTTATAAAAGCATCTTCCCTCTGTTCTTGGATCAATGGGGGAAAGAATTTCTTATTAAATTCCCTAGTGAAGTTGACCCAAGTTCTCTGCGTCTCTCTCCCATCTTGCTCTTATCATATTCCACCAGAACGAGTCTGCTCCTTCAACTGAATACAGAAAGGCCACTTGCCTCTCTTCAAGATAGTTAAGGGCTGCAAAGATGTCAATCATTTTATCTAACCAACTCTCCGCCACATTAGGGTCGTCCTAGAGAATTTTGGTGGAGAAAATTTATGAAATCGCTCTAGTGCCCTATCTTCTCCTTCTACAGATTCTCATTGTTCCTGTGCTGATTATTAGGTTTTGGCCTTGGTGCCCCACCTAATCGTGCTAAAAGATCAGTCATTCGGTTTATGGCTGGCCACTTGGTCTCCGCTTCAGCCCTTGGTTCAGTATTTTGAGTGGCTGCAGATTCTCTCTCACCCCTTGGTCTTGGGTTGTCTAGCCCCACGCTGTCGTCCCCCGACGTTGTCCCCCAGTTTCCATCTCGCACAATTAATCTCTTTCTACACATGAATGATAACAACAACTTACCACAAGCTCCACAAGTCGTCTCAAGTTAAACAAGTCAAAGCAAGATACCAAGGCAATTCAAACAAATCAAACAAGACGACAACACGTGAAAGCCAAACATCGATTCAAGCAATCATCAAACCAAGTCAACTATTAATATGAAACCACGGGGTATCACCAAAATACTCCATAACGGAGCCAGAAAATTCTACTTTTCCATCAAATTCAACTTCATATCCAACACTAAGATCCAAAAGACACACTCGTACTCAAGCGCCAAAACAAGAATTTAGTCGGTTCACGCCTAGGTTACACCCTAAAGCGTAAAAGCAACTCGATCCCGTTCTTGCCCGACATACGAACAAGATTACACACACAAATTCACAAAACTAATGTAAAGCATACATTCCCACTATCCCAAAAGATCTGACCTAGCTCGATACTAAGCTGTGACAGCTTCCCCTAGCTAACCCTGGGTATCGGGACGCTCAGCTCGCCAGACTCGATAGCTAATATAAACCATCAATTCACATCTTACAAAACTAAAACTTCCAAATTCAAAAGTCAACCAGCATACATACATAAGATTCACACCACCATTCCCACTTAAAACACAACAGGGTATTTAAGGATACAAAATCAACCTCTAAACTTAACCATGATAGGGTTTGCTAGTACATTCTCTCTTAAACAAAAATATAACAAAACTTGAACTACTTGCACGTACTTCAAATCCTAAGCTCAAGCAAATCCCCCTGCTAAGGAAAACAAAAGGAAAATAGGGTGAGCTAAAAGCCCAGTGATGTTCCAAAAGGACAGGCATGCAAAATAGCAATTAACACATTGCACCACAAAGATTTTGATAAACAATCACACTAGCACATTTGTAATAAAATTTGGAATTTCAAGTATAAGTACAGAGATGATCACAGTAGCACTGTCAACCAGGAGATGGTGCCTATGCACTACTCAAGCCGCTCGACTCGGAGATCAGTACTCACGAGGAGTTCAGCACTCAAGCTTCTCTTACTGGAAGATCAGTGCACAAGGATCACTTAAATGACAATTTGAATATAAAAGGATACAGATGGCTCTCGAGCCAAGTTCCACAGAAGAACTTGATCCAAGTCCGTTGACACCACAACCAAGGGAATGCAAGAATTAATATCCGAGAACCCCACTACCATACCCGTTCACCCATTCTCCCACCTACCGAACACCAACACGAGGTAATACTCTGAGTATACCAAAACAAGAAACAGATCA
The DNA here is from genome assembly GCA_013103745.1 of Gardenia jasminoides. Classification (NCBI taxonomy): domain Eukaryota; kingdom Viridiplantae; phylum Streptophyta; class Magnoliopsida; order Gentianales; family Rubiaceae; genus Gardenia; species Gardenia jasminoides. The sequence continues at coordinate 16,303,366 of CM023096.1, forward strand.
GAGCATCATTAGTCTCCTCGACCAAGCCCTAACTGGCTCGATTCGACCAATGAGCCGATGGGGTGGACTTCGATCACGAGTCCCAGGAACTGATAACAGGATTAGCCCTTGTGATATCACACAAGTGGCCATTTCATGTGCACGTAACAAGCGTGTAAACAAGCTTCTAAGCAGATTAGTCGATGGGACATCACCCAAACGACTCACAGATCAAATATAGACAAGGACCAAATTCACAAGTATCATGATATCAAGGATATATAGTTCAAGCAAAGGAGATCGAGTGTGATAAAGTACACACTCGTCTCGATCATAATAACATAAGAGAGTGTTCATGCTAACAGATTTCAAGTAGTTCACATCATCAAGTAAGTCAAGATCAGATAATCCAACTAGTCACATTTAACAAGTAGAAAGGCATTGGAACACTCACCTTTGTACTGAAAACAACTTTAGGTATTCACTCTGGAATTCCTTTCGTCCACCGTCAAGGCCTAATAACAAGCAAATAAGAGACATTTAGGTTTGGCTATCCCAAACTTAGGACAACTAAAATGCACAAGCTAATCGTCACTTAAATCGCTAATCTAACCCGTCACAATGTATCAAGTTCAAATCAAAGGTGTATAACAAGGAAAAACGTCATATTTGTAGGAGAACAATGAGTCAAGTAGGTTATGGCACGGAGAAAAGGCATAATGAACCAAGAAAAGTGGAAAGTGAAGAAGGATTCACAAGTGAAGATTTAAGGGTGACAGCTTTGCCGCCCTTCAGTAATTGGATCATAACTGGAGCTACGCTCATTGGATTGAGGCGAATCTTACATCGATTCGAAGCTAAGACATAGATCTACAATTCCTGTGAAGACATCAAAACCCAGATCACTCATCTTCGTGGTCAAAATGGCAATCACAGAGACACAAGAAGGCTGTCGGGTTATAGCCGGGAAGCAGGAGCAGTTTCGGGAAAAAAACAATAACTCAATGTAGATAAATCGAAATTGAGTTCCGTCAGCGGAATTTGAAACTAGACTCATATAGATTTCAATGGTATAAAAATCAGACTATAGTTCGTTGCCAATTGATACCAGAAAATCTGACAATTTGACTGAAACTGGAGACCGTCGGCTGAAACAGGGGAGTGAAACAGTCAGGGGTATTTTGGACATTTCACAAGATACAGTGCTTCGATTGCTCTGAAATTTTACAGGTAGAAACTTAACTCAATTATCTACAACTCTTATGTTTTGACCAAGAGCTGGTTTGGCTTTATCACAGAGAAATATGTAGTTCAAAGTGACTGAAATTCAAACCTGATCAGGCTTAACTTTGAGCAGAAAATCTGGTTTAGTTCTTGCTAAAGCACTAGCTAAACTATCACAAAACCATTCAAATGCTGCAACCCCATAAATCTCAACATACTACCAAGTATTCCAAGCACAAATGCACCAAAAACAACATTCAAAATGAGGGAACAAAGCTAGTTTTCCTAGCTAGAACAGGCCAGCAAGAGTGCAAAAGTAGTCTAGTTCTCTTCCATTTCCAACTTCCAAATTACACATGCACACAACTTACTAAAACTTGTCATAATCATATTCTAAAGTGGAGATTATGCATGTTTATCAAAGGAACTTAACACAAGTCTCATCCTAAGACTCTTAGGAATTTCATCAAACACCTCATAGACATAATTCCAAACCACTTCCAATGATGCTTGTAGACACCAAATTTTGACTATTTCTTTTGTTTTCCTATGTTTTTATCTATTAATGTTTAGTTATTTATTTCTGAATTTTCTAACATATTTTTCTCATTTTTGTAGGTTTTTCTAAAAAAAAAAAAAAAAAAAAAAAAAAAAAAAAAAGTCAAAGTCATAAAACGCGGACCAGTTACGCGGGTGAGTCCGCGTAACTAGTCCGCGTAACCTGATCAGAAGCGAAAAAAAATGACGCGCGGATTTTTCCAGAAGCTTGGATCATCATTTTCCAGCTGTATTTTCGATGCTTGAACGATAAGAAACGTATTTAAACATTCCCCAACTCACCCCTAAACCCTAACAACTGATCTAACGTTCAAGATTAGCTCACCTCATCCCAAGAACATCAAAACCTTTGGTTCTAGGTTTGGGTGGCTATAAATAGCCTAGATTAGGGTTTAACAAGAGGGGGAAAAGGTTGAAAAATCTGAGAGAAAAAGAGGCAAAAAGGAAGGCTGAAAGAGAGAAAAAATCAGAGAAAAACGGCTGGAAATTAGAGAGAAAAAAGGAAAAGAAAGAAGAAAAGAAAAGCTAGGGTTTCACCTTTGAAGAGCTTATTCTGGGAATTTCTGGCCTCTTCCTTCTTTTTATTCAAGCTTCGATCTGTAGCATACTTATACCCTATCTACTGTTTTTGATCGTAAAATTGTCTGAGATTTGGGCCTTTTGGTGGAACCAAGGTCTTGAGTAGTTTTTCTTTTATTTTGGGATATTTGATGATGATTATCAGCTGTTATATGAGCATGTTGTGTTTATAAGGCCTTGGTAAGGAGAGTAGATTGGTTTTACGCTTAAAATTAGACGCGTTTGATGCTTGTGATGATCTTGTTGTGATTCACGAGAAATTTTGGAAAAATGTTCTTCCTTGAAGATGTGAAAAGCGGACTACTACGCGGACTAGTTCAGCGTAGCGGTCGCGTTCCTCTGAATGTTTGAAGTTGTGAAGAAACGCGGACCTCTTACGTGGACAAGATCGCGTAACGATCCGCGTTTCTGGTTGAATATTGAAGATGTGAAGAAACGCTGGCATTACACGCGAGCCAGTCCGCATCGATACCCCCCGTTTCTACCTGCGCAGTTCTTCCCTTCCCTTTTGCCTATTTGATGATCGCTTGATGCTTAAGATTTGGCCTTCTTGATTTTATCTTGTTTTGACATGATCTCGAATGCTGATGTTTGATGCTTTAAATAGATCCCTTTGCCTCGAGGATTTTGTTTTGTGATATTGTTCAAAACGGAAGCAATCTTCGATATTTTGAAGATGGAAGAAACGCTGCTGGTTACTGGTGAGTCAGCGTTCGTCGCTTTCCTGATCTTTGATTTTTTGCCTGTTGATCGTTTTGCGCCGAGTCGCTGGTCAGCGTTTCCTCGAGTCTTTAATTTTTTTGCACATGCTGTGTTGCGGATCTTTCGCGTTTGGTCAGCGTAACCTCTCTTTTTTGTATTCGTTGATATTTCATGCTCTTTTGTTCCAGAATCTTACTCTACTTCCTATTATTATCTGTTTGCTTGCGTAATCTGTTTAGATACCCTTTCTTTGAATTTTGATTGGTTTTCCTTTAAATTGGTACCTTGATCCCTTTTGTTCACATTGGTCTTAGATAATCATTCCCATCATTTAAGGATTCAATTAAGGCCTCATATCAAGGGATGGTAACTTCTTTCCCCTATTATGTGCTTATTATGTGTTTTTGCATGATCTTGCATGTTTTAAATTAAGTTTTCCTTTGCTTTTATTCATGTCTAGTCTTTATTTATGTCATTTAATTTTTGAGTAAATCATTTGGAGGCCTTGGATGCCAAGTTGTAATAGATGGGTTTAATTTGGCAAAAAGTGTATTTATTCTAGAAGATGTAATAGTTAGATTATTATTTCGAATTTCTTCCCTTAGAATGTATTTAGGTTTCCCCCAATGTAATAATTAGTTTTTATATGCTTATTTTGCATGCTTGCATGATTATGTGTTTACTTGCTTTCCTAGGGTCTTGCATCTAGACATTATGCCTATGTGTTATGTGTTTATGTGTTTTATGTGTTTATTTGCTTTATTATCATGTCTACATGATTATTGTGTAAATATATTGACGTCACCACACTAGTCCAACGCTAGTTGTGGCCTTCCCATTCAATTTCTCACTAATCCAATGTTAGTGAGAACCTTTGACGAGGGCTAGTCAATGCTAGACCCTTAAACGCCTTTCATGCATTAGATACAAATTTCACACACTTTCCACTTTTAGAGTTTCTTTCCCATTTTGCATGTCACTATTCCCCATCCCGTATGCGAGACATCTCATTTAGTTTTCTTTTTATTAGATTAGTGTATTTAAGGCATTACCCTTTGAAATAGGGAAAAGAGCGAGTATGGCTTCCTAGCCTTAGCACGCTTTTATTTTCTTCTATGAAAGGAAGATTTAAAGTCGAACTTAGTCCCCGCACCATTATGTTGCATTATTCCTCTTTAGGACATACATGTACATTATTTTAAACTCTATCAATTCATTCTTTAAAATCAACTTTCTTCTTCATGTTTTGCAATTCAAAGTCAAAAAACCATTTTTCTTAAAATTGCATCTTTTTGGAAATTCAAGCTCCCCTTTGCATTTAAAATTGATCCTTTCAAAAACCCAACTTCTTTTCTCTTGATACTTTATAAAAATTGCATTTTGAAAACCTACTTTCCGTTCATTCGAGTCTCATCATTTGCATCTTTTGACCTCCTCGAGGGATCAAATTGGATGACACAACTAATGTGATCAATTCCAATCACACCTCAAGGAGACATTTGCCCCTCTCGATCCAACATTAGGTCTAGGTTTTGCATCCATATAGACAACATCCAAATGTGATAAATTTTAAAGTTAGAATTAGGAAATTTTCAACTAAATCTTGCAACTAGCTTTGGCTAGGTTAGAAGGTGCCTTAGAGGCAGTAACATCGAATCTTTGCCTTCCTTCTTTCAATGACCGAACTTTTTCTCTAGTTTTCAAAGACACGGGTCGTCTAAAAGGGTTTTCTTTGTTTATTTCATTAAATCAAAACTTTTGGGTGACTTGGTACACCTAAACTCCATACCAAGTGGCGACTCCAAACTTTTCTAAAAACCCTTTTCTAGACTTTTTGTTTTGGGTCCAAACCGTCGCATTTTATAGTCCCATGACCCCTTTCCCTTTCTTTTCCAAAAAATCAAATCTTTCCCTTTTCTACACCAACAACAACAAACATTTTTGTTCGAAAAAATGGGGCGCGACAGCTTGGCGACTCCGCTGGGGACTTTCCTAAGAGGGTCCGAGCACTTGATTTAGTTGATTATTTCGTTCCTCTAACTTTCTTATATATCACATTTGGATGTTTTAGGTTGCATTTCTTTTTTTTTTCTTTTAGGGTTTTCGTTGCAAACCTCCCTACACACATACATGATTTATTGTTTATTTATTTACTTGTACCGCTTTGCATCTGGGGTGGGTATGCATCTACCCTAGAACCTCGAAAATGCTTGATGTTTGAATCCCTCCTCTCAAGGGGATCACTTTCATGCGTGCATACGTATTTTACTTGACCCTACTTTTTACTTTTAGTGGCTTGTCCTTCCTCTTCCCTATTAGGATTAGGATCGATCCACTTGGACATGTGGCCGTGGCACGTGCAGTAGCAATGTCTAGGGGATCACTCAGACTCCACCGACTTGGGGCATTTGGATTGATGACCTTTTGCCTTTTGGTCAGAAGGTTTGGGAGCCTGTAACCTTTGTCGGTCTAGATGCATTAGTGAGCTCAACCTCATGCATCCATGTTAGAATTACCTGGGGAGAGTCTACCTTACCCTGTGGGATCACTAGACCGCGAGGAGGGATTCCACCTCTTTATTTTTGTGCAATTTGTTGCTCCAGCGTGTTATGTGATATCTGTTGATTAAACTAACTTTTGTTGTCTTCCCTTTTCTTGCATTTCACAAACTATAGAAAATAAGAGTCTTGGCTCTTTTTTAGACAAACCATCCTTCTAGATAGGCTATTGCACGTTTAAATTTATATTTTGCATTTGAATGGTAATTGCATATCATTTTAGGCTTACCCCGGCGTTCAAATGGGGCTCCTATAGGCCATGTTTCATTTTGCACCCTTACTTGCTTTAATAAACTGGCATCATGCATAAACCATAGAGGGAATGCCGTATAGGGAATCCCGTGTTAGGAATAAACCACCTTTGTGTCTCGGATATATAATCCAATGAGATTTGCATGTTTATGTTTTCAGTAACATCCAAAGGGGTAGCGCACAAGGTAAGGTAGGGTCCGATCCTTCTATGAGGCACCAAAGATATGGAGTGACCTTCGTATGCTAGAATATAAGCCCCTAATAATCACTTTTTGGCCATTTTATCAAAGTTGGTAAAATCCGATGCATAAGGACACTAAATTGAAAAATGCACAAATAATTTCTCATTGATGAGATAATGATTTTTTATCAAGGCCAAATCTTGATTTTAGGAGGCTTATGAGCTAGTGTGTTGCAAATAACATTGAGATGTGGAGTTATAAGTAAGCAATAAACCCAGCTGATTTTTTTGAATAAACCATCAATCTCGTCCAATCCATTTGAGCTAGATCCATATTTCCCTCAAGAATAATCCTTTTCATGCTAAATCAACCTTTTTAACCTCTCTTTACATATCAATTAAAGTAATGAATCCATTCAACCTTCGTCCTCATAATGTGCCCAAACAGTGCATATTCTTTTGGTCAATCCTTCAGTTTGTTTTTACTTACCAATCGCATATCAACGGAGTGATCGGACCCATCAGGTATTGTACGGTGCATACACCAGAGGATTGCATTTTTCATACTAGGCCTACCCTTGGCATAAAAGGGCCCCCTCTCTAGGACATGCATCCGAATTATATAAGCAATCACTAACTTCGTCCTTTTTCCTTTTTTTTCAAATAAATCTCTGCAGATCCCCTTTGGAAATAAGCGCCTAAAGTGTGTTTCTTTTCCCATTCAGGTACTTTTAAAAATAGCTTCACGCAGAAGCCCCATCGTTACCCGTTCTAAAAGCAAAATCTCAAAGCAACCCGTAAGCATGAGTTCTGCACCAGAAAGTTCGGATAGGAATACTTTGGTTATTTTCTTTCTTTGCCTTGGGAAGCTTCAGTTAAGTGAAGTCTTGGGAAGGTTTAATGAGATGGCCTTGAGATGGCCGTGCAAAGCGTGTAATTGATCGATTGGTAGCTTGATGGTGGAGGTGTACTTGAATGATCATGAGCGTGTTGTTATCATTCCAACACAAGTAATCCCCTCTTCTCAACCAATATTCAAACCACTCTTGTTCCACCTATTCTAACCTTCAGATTGCTTCTCTCACCATAACAGGTTTTCCATACACTGCCACGATTATATCTTGGAGCCCAACCAAAGGGCAAACCATCATACTCAACCCAGATCACTTTAAACATGCCTCCCTCAGCCTCGAGCCTCAATACCATGCTTGAACCATTTGTGTGGGATCGACTTCCAAGGAAAACCAGCGGTGGATGACCTTATTGCACCGGTTGACAAGATTTTGAAAAGGTTGGATAAATTTGATGAGTTCATAGGAAGAATCAGGGGACTAAGCAGACAAGGTATGGACTATGTGCACATTCCCCTAGCGTTCAACTACCTATGGGTTTCAAGACCCCAAGTTCAGCAAATATGATGGTGCAGGGAACCCTAAGGCGCACCTTAAAATGTTTGCCAACAAGCTTGGTAAACCGGTGGGCGATGAGAGCTTGCCTATCGTCTATTCCCGAGAAGCCTAGAAGGGGATGCTTTGGATTAATTTTCGAACACGAAATCTCAAGAGATCAAAACTTGGTTGGATTTGTCAGCGACTTTTGTGAAGCGGTATGAATTCAATTGTGAGTTGGCAAACCGCACAACATTGGAAGGAGTCAAAGGAGACCCTCAGAGACCACAAGTCATATGCCAAGCGATGGAGAAAGTTGGGCTGCTAAAGTTGAGCCTCCATGTGAGAAGAAGAGTGTTAATTACTTTCATCAAGGCACATGACCATTATTTTGAAGAGATTTTTTGAATGGCTGGGAGTTCTTTTGCTACAATTGTCAATAAAAGGCTGGAGGAATATGATGAATTTGTTAAAGCTGGAAAAATTGTCAATGTGACCCATACAAGCAATTGGAAACATTGCAAGGGCAAAATCGGGAGGAAGCTCCGTTTAGAAAGAATGAAGGGCTTGCTTTTTTGTGTGGGATCGAGAACCCATCTTTTAGGCCCGAACTTCAGACCACCCGCAATCAAACTCATACTTACAGTATCCCTACCATCTGTTTATCACCACACTGCCCTTGCGCCCCGCCCTATTCATTTGGACCCCTGACCTTTGTTTCAATTTCCCAACCTATCTCTACCCCGTCAAAACTATGCTCTAGACTGCTCCCACAAAATCCTGCTCAAAATTCTTTTCAGCCTAATGAAATGCAAAATCGAGAAAACCTTTGGGACTTTCACCCACGTCAGGGCCGCCATTGACCAGGTGTATGGCGGGTTGAAGGCAGCTGGGAAAATTGGCAACATCCTCCCAAAGCTGTATCCCGAGGGACCCCTGGGTATGATCCCATACCATGCAACACCATTAAGGAAGCCGGGTCATCGACGATTAGTGTTGGGCCTTGAGCATAAAATTCAAGACATGGTAGATCTTTGGGGACATAGTTGAGAAAAGGAATGAGGGCAAGCGATCAATAAAACCCTCTCCGAGCATAAAACACCGTTGGAGTGATTAGCATGGATGAAGAGTTTGTTGATACTCAGTTCATTAAAGAGGAAAGTGAGGTAATGGGGTGGATCGTTTGAGAGAAAGGAGGCTTACATGCGCTAAGGAGTTCTCGACCACGAATATGGAAGATATCTTTGAAGGAAAGTTTAATCAACCGTCTGGAAGAAGAGAAGAGCCTTTTGTGATAGAGGTGGACCCCTTTGAGTCATGCAGTGCTGAAAAACCTTTCATTCTAGAATTGCAGAGCCGACCATGCCAGGTACCACGAACAAATGCATCAACAATTTGCAAGAGGTGCCATGGAACTACGATGAACCATCCACATTTTGAAAACAAGGACATGGAGGAAAGGGTGGCTGCCATCACAAGGTCACGGAAGAGTCCTCACTAATCCAGAAACTAGTGAGAGAGTCCCATGCCACCTAAAGCCACAGTGGCCGACAGAGACCTTGAATTTTTTGAAAATGTTGAAGCGGCGAGTACAAGATTGTGGAACAATTGGATAAGATGCCATACAGATTTCCATCTTGAATGCACTTTTGGCGTCTGAACTTCATGGGGAGCTCCTCAAGATTTTGAATGAGGCTCAAGTGCCTAAGGATCTCCACTGGAGAAGTTCTCACATGTCATTGAAAGCGTGCTGGCTAATCACATCTACTTCTCGAGGATTTGTGCCGAAGGGATAGGGCACAATAAAGCTTTATATATATCGTGCAATGGAAGGTTGCTACCAAGAGTGTTAGTAGACAATGGATCGGCATTGAACATTTGCCGTGGAACACACTTGTAAAACTAGGGCTGTCAGACACCAAGTTCGTCCATTCGACTACTATAGTAAGAGCGATGGTGCAAGGAGGAATCTATGGGAGAATGGACTGGTCTTGGAGATAGGACACTGCACAATTTCAAGTGGCTTGTCAAGTAATGGATTTCACCCGTCTACAATATTTTGTTGGGCGACCTTGGATACATGCTTACGGTTGATTCCTTTCTTCATTGGAATCGAGGTTCACCATGAATGACCAGCTGATCAGGTGTTTGCGAAGATGATTGCACTATGGTTTGTCAACCCGGGTCCAAGGATGAAAGCGTCAAGAGAAACTTAGTCTCCTCTCACCATACAGCCGACATAGTTTACGTGGGATGGGCTAATGGTAAATGCTTCGTCAATCATGTCTTGGAGCTAGTGTGATGATGATAGCCAAAGAAATGATCAGGAGGATTGAGATGGGAAAGGGCCTTGGAAGAAATTTGCAAGAATTCGAGCGGTTGAAATGCCAACAGAAAAACACTTTCGGTTTTCATCCAACAAGGATAAAGAAGAAGATGAGGGCACACAAGCAAGCGGAGAAGGAAGGAAAGCGGTCGCATCTACATCCGCCTCATGCGCACATTCCCTAGCCGATGCAGGTAATCATATCAGAGGTTGAAGAAGAAAAGTCAGCGAGGATATAGACGGGATTATCTCAACTGTTTGTCGGGGCTACCATGACACCGATCTGAGCAAAATGTGGAGTTTCCTTTGATTTCTCAAGAGGCCATACAAAATTAGGGCTGTCGATTGTACGCCTACTTCGGAGGTTTGGTAAATCGGGGATTGTCCTTAGAAATGAATCATGCTTTAATATCAATCATGTTTTCGGAAAAAATGCACTTGTTATTTTACTTATTGCTTGTTTAAAATTATGTCTTTAATTATGCTTCCATGTTATTATCTGTTATCTTGCTTTTTGCCAAATGAAATGAAATTTCTCCTTTTGTCCTTCAGTTATAGTCCACTCATTTTTATTTTCACACATTTATTTTATTTGCTCTTGGATGATCATGAATAAAAACCTTTGACCCTCGGACATCATCCTTTTGGAATTTGATGGACGAAAATTCTGATATCTCATGAACTTGGATATCATCATTTGCAAGATGATCATAACAAGAGATTGGCATGAGAAACTACCCTTTGGCATGGAGAATTACAATCGGAGGTTTCTATTGGGGCAACACCTTACTCTCTCATGTATGGGATGGAAGCGGTATTACTGCTGAAGTTGAAACCCCATCTTTCGGCGTTCTAATGGGCTTCAGGTGGGAAGAAGGCTGAATGGACCAAGCAAGCGTCCACGAGCAATCTTTGATCGATGAAAGGAGATTGAATGCCATTTGTCATGGGCAATGTTACCGGTGGAAGATGGCTCGGGCTTATAACAAGAAAGTTAGACCTCCTTGAGGTTGAAGTGGGGACAAGGTTTTGAAGCGAATCCTTAGATACAAGAAGAAGCTGGGAAATTAAGAATTGGCAAGGGCGTTCATTATTCAAAGGTGCTACCCGGAGGGCGATTGGTTCTCATGGAGATGGATGAGACGGACTTTTCCTCAACCAATCAATTCAGACATGTGTAAAAGATTTTTCATATGATTGAGCAAGGTTTCTTCAGAAATTTTTTGCAAAAAGGTGGTCTGAAAAGCCGACCTTATTCTTTAGTTTAAACACTTCAACCCCAGTTTTCCGTTTGGGCCTATAAAGAATGATTAATTATTTAGCAAACCCTTTAAGAATCCAAACCCACCTGGGGCAATTTTTGTATTTTTGAAAAAAAAAAAAAAAAAAAACATTTTAAGGAAAAAAGGACCAAAGGGGCAAATTTTTTAAAAAAAAAAAAAAAAAAAATTTTGCATTCAAGTTCTAAACTTGCCCCTACACCACACTCAAATCCCTTGCAAAAGCCTAGTGTTATAGACCCCCACCTTTTTGCAAAAATTTCTGGAAAGAACTTTCTCAATGAGAAGGCAAATGATGCAAGTACATTCCCTCTAAATCTTGTCGAAGGATTGTCTCTTGATGCCACCATTTTAACAAACATGTTTAAATTGAAGTTGGGAATTAAGTCTGTCTATTTTACCTTATCGGTCAACTTGATTGCAAATCGAGAAAGGTACTAGCAAGTTTTGAAAAAACAGCGGTCTGTGAAAGGAAAAGTTCATGGGACAAGGGAAGGCGGTGACTACGTTTATCGGGTTACCTTATATCAAGCACTCCCTTGCGTCAATAAATTCCAAGAGATGATATCAAAGGGGTCAAGTCGGCGCTTTTGTTTTAAATAAGTTTTCTGGCGTTTGGCCTTTTCTTGATTTAAAATGTCAGGTTTAGCATTCATTCTATGGTCATGATGTCATTTTAAAATAAAATTGTTTCTTTGCACAAACTTTTGCACATATTTTCATCAAAGGGCATTTTCATCAAGGACAATCCTCTTGGATTACCATGAAGGTATGGATGATATGGGTTCGAGCGGGCGAGCGAGCAGATGCACGGTCCAAACAAAGAATTCAGTTAACACCGCTCATCGGCGTCAAGAACTCATGTTTACGGGCTGCTTGAGATACAAGGGTAGAACGGTGGCGGCGTCATCATTATTTCTTCACCATTTCTTTTCTTTTGCGAGAGAAGCGGGGACAGTGACCATCGGTCCAATCGAAGAAGCTAGCTTTATGTTTTGAATAAATGTTCGGTTTGTATGATTAAATCATTTTGAAGATTGATTAATTGCAAAATCGAAGGAAGGACAAGTACCTTTTGGAAAAATTTGGAAAACAGGGTTTCATGCACACACTACTAGGTGTTATAATCCACGTTCTTTTCAAATTCCTTTCTTAAGCGTGGCATGCCTCGATGTTCCTGACAACTGTCCCAGATGCCCATGATGATAGGTGGAGTTGAGGGGGGCGATGGATCCAGCTGATTTAGGTTTATTCTATTCTTACTTTATTTCTCTTTTTTGTGTTTGATCTTGTGTTCTGTTTTTTTTAGACATAGGTTTAACTGTTAGAAATGCTTTTGATTCATTTGCTTGCATCAGAATGTATATATTTGTTTAAATTTGGCCCTTATGTGCTTGTATGTGTTTATGAAAAAAAAAAAAAAAAAAAAATGGGGGCCTTGTCTAAATTGCACATTTGCCCCACAAATTGATTTGTTTTTCAAAATTTGATTCAAAAAGGGTGCAAATGTCCAACTTTGGTTACAATTATTTTCATCCTTGAAATAAAGCCGTGTGATGAAAAATCCTTTTCCATCTTACTCGGAAATAATTGTTATGTGATTGTGACATTGGCATTTTAGAAAGTATGTTTTGTAAAATAGGAAAATTATGCCTCAATTTTTTCCTATTAAATGAGATCTCTTCTTTTATTGGATTTTACAAGAAAATGATTGATATTGTTGGCAAATGATCCTTTTCCATTTGATATGAAAAAAAAAAAAAAAAAAAAAAAAAGAGAAAGAAAGAAAGAAAAGAAAAGAAGAAAGCGACAAAGTGAGAATCAAAATTCTACTCAATGATTCTAGTACTAAGTAACGGAGGTTTAGCATCTACAAATGTTAACTTTTAAAAGCGGTTGCTTGAACTATGAGTATGCAAAGCAGTTTGAAAAGTAAAATGTTGAGTAGCGGGAATCTTCACCTAAAAGTGTTGATTCTCGCGTCAAAAGACATCTTTACTATTTGAGCAAGAAGGCATGTGTTGAGTAACCGGGAGTCTTCACCTAAAAGTGTTGATTTTCGCGTCAAAAGACATTATTGCAATTTGAATAAGAAGTGCTTGATAAATCCTTTATAGCTTGATAGAATTTGAGAAAAGCTGTGGAAAGGCAAGCTTGAATTGACTATATGAGTCGTTTGATTGCAAAATTTGGTGAAGAGTGAAATCAAGCTTGAATTGTTAAAATTGAGGTATAATTGTCTTTCTTTTACTTGACATTATGAGTACTTGATGCAAATTGAATAATTGCATAACAATGTTTTTCCTAGTTTATGAGGATTTGGATTTCCAAGATCATATGGTTTATTTCAATCCCATAACTTGTTTGGATGAATATTTCCTATCACTTGAAAACAAGCAATGTTTCACAAGCACGAATATCTGATGAATGTGTTTTATTGCATGTTTTTCATACGTTTTAGTTTTAATGGCCAGGTTATGATTACAAGAGTGTTTTACATTTTATGATTTGAAGAAAAAAAAAAAAAGAAGAAAAGAAAAGAAAATTTGAATCGCCATGGACTAATTGGTTAATATTTTATGACTTCTGCAGGGTTAACAATTCAGTTGACACTGGGGCAATTTTGTTGAGAGAAGTGCTCTCCAATTTTGGATAATGCATTCAAAATTAATTTTTGCCGGAAAAGATTTGCAGATCAAGACAATGGCAACATATGTGGATTTGTTCCAACCCTGCAGAGGAAGGGTTTCAGTTACACTCTTCAACTTTCCAAACTCCATCAATTCTTGAAAAAAAAGAAGAAAAGAAAGAAAAAAAAAAAAAGAGAGAAGAAGAAGAAGAAGAAAAAAAAGAAAAAAAAAGAAAAAAAATCTTTGTTCCTATCAATCACTTGCTTTTCAAGTCAAGAAAATCAAAAATCAGAATTGCACCATTTCGTCGAGTGCATCATTACTGGCATTTGATGTTCATCATGTTTGAACAACTTGTGTTTTATTTTTCAAAGTCTGGCAATCCAGCATTTATATTTTCATCTAGTCGTTCAGGCTTGGGTCCAATCCCACTGAATAGTATTTTTTAGTCATTCTTGGTCAATCCCACTGAATAGTTTTTTTTTAGTCATTCAGGCTCGGGTCCAATCCCACTGAACAGTATTTTTAGTCATTCAGGCTCGGGTCCAATCCCACTGAAGAGTATGTTTAATCATTCAGGCTTGGGTCCAATCCCACTGAATAGTTTATTTTCAAATCCCTTGAATAGTTTATTTGATCATTGAGGCTTGGGTCCAATCCAGCTGAATAGTTTATTTTAGTCATTGCTTGGGTCCAATCCCGAATAGTTTATTTTAGTCATTCGGGGCTTGGGTCCAATCCTTGAATAGCATATTTGCATTTTCCCATCTAGTCATTCAGCTTGAGGTTCAATCCCCGAATAGTCTAAATTTGGAAAGAATTTAAATTTAATTTGCTGTCTCGACCCTCGCCGAGCACCTTCTATCCCCACTTCATTTAAATCATTGTCTCAACCTCACTGAGGCACCCTTCTATCCCCTGCTTCAATTTAAATTTCTGTTTGCTGTCTGACCCGCCTTCCTATCCCCTGTTCAATTTAAATTTGTCGACCTCGCCAGTAATTCCTATCCCTCGTTTCAATTTAATTTTGTTTGGTCTCACCTGCTGTGCACCCTTCTATCCTCTTCTTCAAATTTAAATTTAGTTGGTTGAGTCTCGACCTCCAGAACACTTCTATCTCCGTTCTTCAAATTTAAATTCACATTGGTGAGTCTCAGCCTCATGGCATTCTATCTCCGTTCTTCAAATTTAAATTGGTGAGTCTCGACCTCACCTCTTCTATCTCCCGTTCTTCAAATTTAACATTTGGTGAGTCTCACCTCACGGCACCCTTCTATCTCCGTTCTTCAAAATTTAAATTGGTGAGTCTCACCTCGGCACCCTTCTATCTCCCGTTCTTGATATTTAAATTTCTGATGGTGAGTCTCAGCCTCCGCCGGGCACCCTTCTACCTCCCGTTCTAGAATTTTACAAGATTCAGTTCATTATAGTCCATTTGTTTGGAACTACGTTTGACCTGATTCTCATGTCGAGATACGTAGGCAACTCTACACGAGTTCGGTCACATTATGCTTGTTTGGTTTGAAAATTGGCAACACAACATTCCTGTTATTTACAATGGTTCAGATACAACCAGCGAGACCAGGTAAGCATTTGGTGTCTACGTCTTTGTCTAGAATTTCTTCGAAACTCAGACAAAGAGGGGCAAGCTGTAGACACCAAATTTTGACTATTTCTTTTGTTTTCCTATGTTTTTATCTATTAATGTTTAGTTATTTATTTTGAATTTTCTAACATATTTTTCTCATTTTGTAGGTTTTCTAAAAAAAAAAAAAAAAAAAAAAAAGTCAAAGTCATAAAAGCGCGGACCAGGCGGGTGAGTCCGCGTAACTATCATAACCTGATCGTAGCGAAAAAAATGGGATTTTTCGAGCTTGGATCATCATTTTCAATTTGTATTTTGATGCTTGAGCGATAAGAAACCTATTTAAACATTCCCCAACTCACCCCTAAACTAACAACCGATCTAACGCGTTCAAGATTAGCTCACCTCATCCCAAGAACATCAAAACCTTAGTTCTAGGTTTGGGTGGCTATAAATACCTAGATTAGGGTTTAACAAGAGGGGGAAAAGGTTGAAAAATCTGAGAGAAAAAGAGGCAAAAAGGAAGGCTGAAAGAGAGAAAAAATCGAGAAAAACGGCTTGAAATTAGAGAGAAAAAAGGAAAAGAAAGAAGAAAGAAAAGCTAGGGTTTCACCTTGAAGAGCTTATTCTTGGAATTTCAGCCTCTTCCTTTTTTATTCAAGCTTCCGGTCGGGTAGCATACTTATACCTATCTCTTTTTTGATCGTAAAATTATGAGATTTGGGCCTTTGGTGGAACCAAGGTCTTGAGTAGTTTTTCTTTATTTTGGGATATTTGATGATGATTATCAGGTTATATGAGCATGTTGTGTTTATAAGGCCTTGTAAGGATAGTAGATTGGTTTTACGTTTAAAATTAGACGCGTTTGATGCTTACGTGATGATCTTTGTTGTGATTCGAGAAATTTCTGGAAAAATGTTCTTCACGCCTTTGAAGATGTGAAGAAACGCGGACTACTTACGCGGACTAGTTAAGCAGTCCGCTCTTGAATGTTTGAAGTTGTGAAGAAACGCGGACCTCTTACGTGGACAAGATCGCGCGATCAGCGTTTGGTTGAATATTTGAAGATGTGAAGAAGCGCTGGCATTGCGGGCCAGTCCGCATGCTGATCCCGTTTCTACGGCGAGTTCTTCCCTTCCCCTTTTGCCTATTTGATGATCGATGCTTAAGATTTGGCCTTCGATTTTATCTTGTTTTGACATGATCTGAATGCGATGTTTGATGCTTTAAATAGATCCCTTTGCCTCGAGGATTTTGTTTTGTGATATTGTCGAAAACTGGAAGCAATCTTCGATATTTTGAAGATGGGAAGAAGCTTGACGGGTGAGTCCGCGTTTCCGGTCCGCGTTTCTCTCTGATCTTTGATTTTTGTATGCTGATGTGTTGCTTGGTCGCTTCTGGTCCGCGTTTCCTCGGTCTTTAATTTTTGCACATGCTTAGCGGATGTTGATCTTTCGCGTTCCGTAACCTCTCTTTTTGTATTCTTGATATTTCATGCTCTTTTGTTCGAATCTTACTCTACTTCCTATTATTATCTGCTTGCTTGCATCTGTTTAGATACCCTTTCTTTGAATTTTGATTGGTTTTCCTTTAAATTGGTACCTTGATCCCTTTTGTTCACATTGAGTCTTAGATAATCATTCCCATCATTTAAGGATTCAATTAAGGCCTCATATCAAGGGATGGTAACTTCTTTCCCCTATTATGTGCTTATTATGTGTTTTTGCATGATCTTGCATGTTTTAAATTAAGTTTTCCTTTGCTTTTATTCATGTCTAGTCTTTATTTATGTCATTTAATTTTTGAGTAAATCATTTGGAGGCCTTGGATGCCAAGTTGTAATAGATAGGTTTAATTTGGCAAAAAGTGTATTTATTCTAGAAGATGTAATAGTTAGATTATTATTTCGAATTTCTTCCCTTAGAATGTATTTAGGTTTCCCCCAATGTAATAATTAGTTTTTATATGCTTATTTTGCATGCTTGCATGATTATGTGTTTACTTGCTTTCCTAGGGTCTTGCATCTAGACATTATGCCTATGTGTTATGTGTTTATGTGTTTTATGTGTTTATTTGCTTTATTATCATGTCTACATGATTATTGTGTAAATATATTGACGTCACCACACTAGTCCAACGCTAGTTGTGGCCTTCCCATTCAATTTCTCACTAATCCAATGTTAGTGAGAACCCTTTTGAGGGCTAGTCCAATGCTAGACCCTTAAAGCCTTTCATGCATTAGATACAAATTTCACACACTTTCCACTTTTAGAGTTTCTTTCCCATTTTGCATGTCACTATTCCCCCATCCCGTATGCGAGACATCTCATTTAGTTTTCTTTTTATTAGATTAGTGCATTTAAGGCATTACCCTTTGAAATAGGGAAAAGAGCGAGTATGGCTTCCTAGCCTTAGCACGCTTTTATTTTCTTCTATGAAAAGGAAGATTTAAAGTCACGAACTTAGTCCCCCGCACCCATTATGTTGCATTATTCCTCTTTAGGACATACATGTACATTATTTTAAACTCTATCCAATTCATTCTTTAAAAATCAACTTTCTTCTTCATGTTTTAGCAATTCAAAGTCGAAAAACCATTTTCTTAAAATTGCATCTTTTTGGAAATTCAAGCTCCCCTTTGCATTTAAAATTGATCCTTTCAAAAACCCAACTTCTTTTCTCTTGATACTTTATAAAAATTGCATTTTGAAAACCCTACTTTCCGTTCATTCGAGGCTCATCATTTGCATCTTTCGTGACCTCCTCAAGGGATCAAAATTGGATGACACAACTAATGTGATCAATTCCAATCACACCTCAAGGAGACATTTGCCCCTCTCGATCCAACATTAGGTCTAGGTTTTGCATCCATATAGACAACATCCAAATGTGATAAATTTTAAAGTTAGAATTAGGAAATTTTCAACTAAATCTTGCAACTAGCTTTGGCTAGGTTAGAAGGGTGCCTTAGAGACGAGTAACATCGAATCTTTGCCTTCCCTTCTTTCAACCGTGACCCCCGAACCTTTTTCTCTAGTTTTCAAAGACCTGGAGTCGTCTAAAAAAGGGTTTTCTTTGTTTATTTCATTAAATCAAAACTTTTTGGGTGACTTGGTACACCTAAACTCCATACCAAGTGGCGACTCCAAACTTTTCTAAAAACCCTTTTCTAGACTTTTTGTTTTGGGTCCAAACCGTCGCATTTTATAGTCCCATGACCCCTTTCCCTTTCTTTTCCAAAAAATCAAATCTTTCCCTTTTCTACACCAACAACAACAAACATTTTTGTTCGAAAAAATGGGGCGCGACAATGCTACTACTAGAAATTCTTCCAAGCAAGCCTTGGTTTAGGCTTCTAAAACTCTCAAACACCAACTAAACACTCCATAACCTTCAATTTAACATCATCAAGCTAGGGTTTTTTAAAGAAAGTTTACCTTGAAACAAAGCTAGAGAGAAGTCCTTCAAGATTGCTTGATCCTACTTCCTCCAAGCTTGAAAGTTGAAGATGAACTCACTAGATGATCTCTCCAATTGATTCCTCACTAGTTTGGCTTAATTCAAGACTAGGGTTTTTAGTGTTATTTCTCCCTTTTTTCCTCTCTTATGGCCGGCCATCATAGGGTGCAAGAGAAGAATTTTGTAGCTAATTTCAAACTTAAATTTGGTGGGAAAAAAAGTCTTGGTCAAGGTTGACTAGAATTGTGACAAGTGGCAACAAGAACAACCAAGCATTCTCTCAAGTCTATCACAATTGAACTTCACTCCCTTAAGTTAGTTTTCTTTCCAAAAATCACCACCAACTTCACTTTACATTTCCTAACGACTAAATCTATTAGTAATGCCTCACTAATTGCCACTAATACCATACTAACACCTTATAAGGGTATAAATGTCACAACTTGAAGCACTTAAATGCAACCCTATCTCAAGGCAAGGCAATGCAAGTGAAGATGATGCACTTCAAGGAAGAAATGATGCAACCCTTAAATCAAATGCACAAGCTACTCAAGGACCATTTTTTTTTTCACTTCCAGGTTAGGGTTCTCACACTCTTCAATGGGTCAGACTCCAAATACTGGGGATCAGCCTTAGCGATAGCGGCATCCCTCCCCGTATCCCCCTCACTAACCACTCCATTCTCCTCAACTCGATTAGCCCCAAAGAGTTCCTCAACCCTAGCCTCACACTTGGTCACTATGCCATCAGCTCAATATCAAGCAATTTTCACGACTCTAGCCAAACGCTCAGCTGTCGTATGAACCTTC
Organism: Gardenia jasminoides; assembly: GCA_013103745.1. NCBI lineage: Eukaryota > Viridiplantae > Streptophyta > Magnoliopsida > Gentianales > Rubiaceae > Gardenia > Gardenia jasminoides. The sequence goes on from CM023096.1 coordinate 16,322,876, forward strand.
CCCTCGAGCCCACGAATCCGGTCACCCTGAGTCCGTTCTACGGTCGTGAGCCTATCTACTTCTTCTTACAATTCCCCATTATCTTTGGTCAATCTCTTCCTCTCATGATGGATAGATAGGACCATACGATCAGGGTAAACGCATGCTCTCCAATACTCGCAAAATCATCTGGATTTGGTCCTAGGGTTATAAGCCCTATAATCACCTCCTGATCTTGGTCGGTACCAAATCACAGGTTGAAGATGTCCAAGCATGTCATCATCACCACCACAATCCATGTCTTACAAGAACGAACTCAACTAGAACTCAATCGTAGTTAGGCATCATTAACACTTAAACATAATTAAGAGCTTTTTCTTGCACTTGCCTCTAACCTGCTAAACATTCAAATGCTTAATAACTCTAATTCACTCCCAATCATCCAGTGATGACGTCATCAAAAGCTTAACACACAATCTAATCCCACGGTCCAGCATCCTAAACTGTAAACCTAGAATACATTATAGAGATCTGAAGCCTAAACTCTGATACCACCTGTGACAGCCCCACCTCTCCCTAGGGCGTACCCTAAGGTATCAGTGGGCCGCCTGCCCAGCTCTCGCCAGGACTCACTCACACAATTGGTTATTAATTCCTCAAAGAAACAATTTAAACATCAATCCCAAACTTTACAATCAACTCATAATTAACTACTTCAATCTCACAAACCTAAAATTTAGATAGCAATATAAACTAAACGCCAATTCACCATTCATTCACCAAACCTTAAAATCCCAAAATATAAAAAATACTTAGTCATACATTCAAATCTTCATAATACAAAACCCACAGATTCATAACTCAAGTTTATCATACCAAATACAAAAGTGAACCCTAGTCTAACGGTTGGCGTCTCTGCTTGGGTTCTTAGTCCCTGCTAAGGAAAACAAATTTGAAAGAATGAGCTAAAAGTCCAGTGAGTTCGAAAAACATGCAAAGCACATAACACATATGAGATTTCACCTCAAAATTCATGCTTATAAATAAATAAATAAAGAAGGCGATTAACAACACATAGGTAGGATACGGGTAGCTCTCAGGGGCTAAAGTCCTTGAAGCTGGAGCCCGTTCTTGAACTAGTTCACAAATCTCGTAGTTGACACTCCGTCAATTTTCTCATGCAAACCAAGTAGACTACTACTTACTCCTCTCTTCACCAAAACCCCCAACCGGGCTCGCCAGCCTAGCAGGAAATTTATGTTTGTGTATTGCTCTTCAATAGGGACAAGGCCAATTGCCAAGTCCAGAGCACATAACACTTCACGTTGCCCAAGGTAGTTAAATCTCCTTGATCTGGGTCTTCCCAACGGCTCGAGTCGATAACTTACCAAGGGGATTAAGAATTCTCGAGAACAGGAAATACAAAACACGTCACATCACTTCACATAATTCAAAACAGGATTCATGTCACCAGTCAAGACGTTCAAAACATACTTGAAATATCATGACAACACTTTTGCAAATGTTACCATTCAAATGGGAGTAAGTGCAACAAAGTACACACTACTCCATTTGAAGGATCAAAAATCTGCTTTTCACAACAATTCGCTTAAACGGACACTTTTCAAATTAAATTCACATAGTCAAGTATCATGCATGGAAACTCAAAAAAGTGGCAAGATTCGATTTCCAAATTGGGATCCGGTTCAAATTCTTCTGCACTTCCTATTATCAAGTAAAAAGAAGACATAAGTTTAACTTTACAAATAGCGAAACTAAAATCAAATAATTCATTCACTTGTCCCATCAAAGTTCTTTACAAGATTTCATTACTCTACTCAATAACAAGTAATCACTCAAGTTGAAACTCATTTTATAAAATTCCATTTTCAAATCATAATTTCACATAACCAACCAACTCTATCGATGTAATCCTTTTAGGTGATTTTCTAATCTTTAGCAAAATGAATCAAGGTGAGGTTTTTCATCTTCAAAATCAATCATTCGAATTCAAACTCAACACCAAGCTTTTTGACCAAGGTTCTAATACATTTTTCAATCAATTCTCACTAAGTCTCAATGCACAAAATTCATGAAAATTAGCTAATGTATTTCAAATCCACAAATTTGTCCAAGATGACACTTTTACCTCAAAATTTAGTGAAACTAAAATTTTCACCATTAAAGTTCAAAGTTTTAACTCTATTGAAGCATGTACTCACAAACGAACATAATACACATTTGTTTAGGCAAAATCTAACCATGAAACATCACAAAATTTCGAAGTCAAGTGTCAAAATTTCCAGGCATACGTTCGGCCAGCTCTCACTCTTGTCCTTTAAAATTTTCAATCATCAATTCTACATTCTAACCATAAAATAATCTCATTTCATAAACAACAAACACCATCACAATCAGGTCCTCAAGTCTGCTACCTAAAAGTCACCTCAAGTCCGCTACCTAAGTTGGGGATTCAAGAGCCCAACTCAAAATTCCAAATATTAACATTTCTAGTAAAATAAATCGTAGATCTACAATATTTAACACTAATCAAAGTAAATCTAGGAGATTTGAGTCTTATACCTTCAGATCTATCAACATCTGACAGGATATAACAAGATCTTGGGAGCTCTCTTCGAGGATGACACTCCAAGCTTAGCAACTCCACAAAGTTTCAAACTTACTCCAAAATTTGTTTGATTTGGTGATGGATTCCGTCCTCAAGCTCAAGATCAAGAAGTAACCAACTAAAGGAAAGCTTTCTTCCTCTTTCTCCTCTCTCCCTCACTTCGGTCCTCTTCCTATCTCTCTCACCCTCACATGGCAGCCAAGAAGTGGGCAAAGACACAAGAGGAAATGGCTTCAATGGAGCCTTCAAGCTCTTGAAAATGGAGGATGAAGAAGATGAAGGAGAAATCTCAAACTTTTCCTCTCTTTCTCTCTCTCAATGCTCTCGGCTGCTCCTCCCTTTTTTTGGTTTCAAGTGTTGCTGAAAATGGAACAAAAAGATGCAAGAAACATGACTTTAAGGGGACAAAAGGTGTGGTCCCCCTTAAATTATGGAAAAGTGGTCAAACGACCACTTTTTGTCGCGTCGACGCGTGACCCTCTAATTTTCACTGGTTTTTCTCATTTCGACACTGTCCAACCTTAAATATATATATCTGTAATATCTCTACATATGCTCGGTTTCATCTTAGATTCACTATTCACGCTTCGGAACGGAAACTAACACTTAAACTGGCCGAAACCACACACCGGCAAATAATTCTTGAAAATTTTTTTAAATTAGAAAATAATCACTCAAAATATAAATTCACTCATATTTTAGTGAATAATCATAATATAAATATTATTTTATATTTTTAAATAAAAATAGAATTTTGAGACCCTCACATCCTTCCCCTCTTAAAAGAATTTCGTCCTCGAAATTCATATCTTGGTTTGCACACCACTTTGAATATTTCTTTCAGATCTCCTCTTCATCTCCTAAAGTTGCTTTCTTGATTCCACGATTTCCCTATAGAATTTTAACTCAAGGAATCTTCTTATTTCTCAAATCCTTTTCTTCTCTATCGAGAGTCTCCGCAGGACTTCCTCTTATGGTAGTGGCTCACTTACTTCAAGGTGTTCCAGTTTTCATTTTAATTCTCCTTCCATCGACAATGGTAAAATTTTAACGCTTATAAAGAAGTCATCATCTCAAACTCTCTAGACGCGTATATACTCCAAGGATCACTTTATTCCAATTAGGTTCTTACACAAAATTTACTTCCATGGATTTTACCCTGCTACTAGTACTTTCTTAAAGTTTGTAATACTAACTTCAAAGGACTTTACCCAACATCACTATTTTAAACCTAATTCCTCTTTAAGAAGATAATTATTTCAAGACTCTTCTGGTTTTTATAAACCCGAAATGTGATCCCATATAAATAATAACTCCAACTCAACATTTTACTATTATTCTTGAATGTCTGATGCAAATATTTGTCATACTTATTCCAAAGGAAAACTCAAATTTCCCTTTCATCCACTATGCATCTCTCAAACTACTTCTCGAATATTTAGTCACTTAATAGCAAGGGTGAATAGCACAGACGAACCTCTTCTAATTTCATCTTATCACTCGAAGGGTTTATAAGAAAAGCCATATAACCTTGAGCCTCCTTACTTGATAGTTTTCTAATCTTAATTCCCGAAATAAGGGTAGACAGAGTGTGAGGACCCAGAATTTCATGAATTATACACCCAAATTTTCTTGAATTACTTGCTCATATTTCTTCTAAGAACCCTAAATTTTTCAAGAATTATTTTTCATTGTATTTATTCAAGTGCATATCATTTTCTTTAAACATTGGTAGCATAAAATTTTCCTCAAGTGCATTATTTTCCTTTAAGTACTCTATTTTGTATGTATTGTATGAAATTAATTTGGAATTGTATTTTTCATATTTCATGTAGCCAAATATATAAACTTATATGGTATTAAGTGGATCACATTTTATATTAAGGGATTTGATGGTAATTTACAAAGCTATTATCCTATTTTTGGCCAAGAAGTTGACACTTGTCAACTAACCAACACAACCCTTGACTTAAACTTTTCTATTTAAACTCTTGTCTTCAAAAAATTCAAACAAATTCCCTCTCTTTTTCTCTCTCTTTGGTCGAACCTCAAGGAGCAAGAAACCATAAAACCCTAAGCTTGATTTAGCCATTTTAGTGGTGGAAAAATTACTCCAAGTGAAACCCTAGTTTGATTACTACTTGGTTATCAAGATTGGTTGGAACAGTTGAAGCTTGTGGGTGGATTTTCTCTCTCATCTCCCAAGGTAACTCACCAATTATCCATGCTTTATTGATCTTTAAAATTCAAAGGAGATGCTAGTTAGATGATATTAAGGTGTTTATGGTTGCTTAGAAGGATTGATCATGGAAGGATTTATTGTGTTTGAAAATTAGAACTTAGGTTTTCAATTTTGGCTATCATGTGTTTGATGAAATGCTTAATGACTTGTGATACTTTAATGATGGAGTTAATTGCTGTTTGCAGGAAATCAGAAATGGAAATCAGTCCACTTCCCGAGGTTACTGTTCACTGTACAAAATGAATTAGAATCCAAGCCTTATACCGTTAGAAAGCCCTATGAACCTAGTTTTAAACACCACTGACGGAGCTTGATTTTGATTTTTCTACGTCGAGTTATGACTGTTTTCCCGAGACTGTTCGACCAGCTTGAAATTATTCCGACAGTTTTCTTGCTTCTCTGAGATTTGCCATTTTGACTATGATTAAGCATGATTTTGTATTCGACCTCTTCATGAAAATTATAGGCCTATGTCTTAGCTTCGAAACACCATAAAATTTGTTCCAATCCGATAACTACAGCCACAGTTATGATTAAATTACTGAGGCACGGCAAACCTGTCAATTGTTAGTTTCACTTCCTTAAGTGCTATTCTCATTCCTTTTGACTCTCGTGCCTTCTTACCGTGTTCCGACCCACTCATGCATGGTTCTAAGATGTTGTTAAGACTCTTATTTGCTCACCCTTATAGATTGGATTGGAATTTGTGAAAGTCTTGTTATTTTACTTGATCCCAGGACTTGAATGTGCGATGAAGGTTAAATGGTGATTGGTGATTTATGTGGACGAGTGTGAAACTTCGTGAGTATTCATAAAACTGTTTCAATTGAAAGTTTCTACTGTTAATTGCATCACTTCATGATGACATGTGTGTGCTTGTGTGTACATGATTTGCACATGATTTGGCTCGGCGAGTATGTGGTGGTCTTGTACTTGACACCAACGGCTCCATTTGATTTCCAGTGCAATGACTTGCTTGAGCCAATGGCTCTACTGTTAATGATTAGAGTTCTACTGTTCAGTGATTTGTTTGAGCGTTGGGTGTTTGAGTGCAATGGCTCCACTGGCCCACCAGAGCAAATAAAATCCATTCATTTGATACCTGATCATTGTTCGATAAACTGAATTACTGAGTTACTTATTTGCCAACTTATTTTCACTGAATACTCACTGAGCTTCTAGCTCACCCCAAAATATTTTATTTTCCCCCCCACAGGGCTCGAGATGAAGGAAAGAAGGAAGTGATGTTTCTTAGTGTGACTAGCCGGATTATCTCTTATACTATTTGTAATATTGGACAGTTGGACTTTTGGTGTATTTGGATTTGATGGAAATGTAATTATTATTTGGAGATCTTGCATTGTCATTATTTGAGATTTGTGATAATTGAGGAACTGTAATTAGTCCCGGCGAGAGTTGGGCAGGCGGCCCGCCGATACCCTAGGGTTCGCCTTAGGGAGAAGTGGGGCTGTCACACAGAGCTAACCTACCTTTTACATTTAATCTCAAAACAGTTTTTCCCCAAAATGAAAAATTCCACAATTTTCGCCCGACAATCCACTGTGGCATGGTACTGGCTAGACAATCCACCCCTATGATAATATCATACCCCTTAGATATCTAGATTTATTAAACCTACCACTAAATTTCTTTCTCTTACCCAAAAATCACAATTCTAGTTTACCCCACTAGCAATTATACTCCGATCTCCCACGGTGTTCGAACCTTAAGATTATAAGGTATTCTAACAGGTTCTATATCTACTCCACACAAGAAAGCAGGTTTAACAGTTAAATGGAATGCACCAGGAGCCACTTAAAACTTTACTAAACTGTGAGAGACAGGGATAGTACCTTTATCAGTTTCGATTGGGTCGGGGACTTGTTGTTGGTTAATGGCGTAGACCCTGGTTGGAACTCTTGATCGACTTCCTGGTGCACTAGCCTGACTGGAGTTAGGTCTACTCACTTGTCGGGTCACAACTTCTCCTCGAAGCCTCGGGCATACAGCTAATTGGTGCTCGGTACTACCACATCGGAAACACTTTCCTGCCTTCTTCCAACATTCATCCTCAGTATGATTTAACTTCCCACAGAAATTACATGTTATACTGGGAGTAGATATCTAACTTTCTTGTGGGACATTCCTTGATTGTCCCCTTCCACTCAAAGTTCCTCCGGACCCCACTCCACTAGAGAATGTTCTCTTTACCAAAGATCCTTTCGATACTCCAGAAGGGTTTTCTTTTCCCGTGTCTCTTCCAATCTTAGGAGTTGGAGCAGCCACATCCGATGATCCTCGACTACTGCTAGGGGCATTCCTTTTTCTTGCATTGAAAGATCTAACTTGACCCTTTGCCCCTTCAACCCTCTGGGCTTTCTCAACGGCTTCACTAAAGCTATTGATTTGGGCAGCCGCCAAAATCTCTTGTATCTCCACGTTCAACCCTTGCACAAATCTCCTAATCCTCCTTTGTTCGGTTGCCACTAACTCGGGAGCAAACCTCGATAATTTGGTAAAGAGTGCCTCATATTCTGCAACACTTAACGTCCCTTACTTACATCTAATAAAATCATCTTCCCTCTTCTCCAGGACTAGTGGGGGAAAAAACTTAGCATTAAATTCTCTAGTAAAGTTCACCCAAGTTCTAGGGATTTGCTCTCTTTCCCATTTCACCCATATCATATTCCACCATCCTCTAGCGGCTCCCTCAAACTGAAATATGGCAAATGACACTTGCCTCTCCTCCATGTAATCTAAGGCAGCGAAAATATCAGAAATTCTCTCCAACCATCCTTCAGCAACTTCAGGGTTGGGTTCCTCAAGGAATTTAGGCGGGTTAAACCTTTGAAATCGCTCAAGAACTCTATCCTCGCCAACCCCAAGGTTGATAGGCTATTGTTCGGGGCCAGGGCCATGTTGCCCAGCCATACGGTCTAATATTTCAGTCATTCGGTTTATGGCCGTAGCCATTTGCTCTACAAAATTAACCCCAACCCCTTGATCCTGATTAGCCGCCGACTCGCTGTCATCTCCAATATTTTGGAGAAGCCTAGTCCCTCGTCCTCGTCCTCGGCCTCTTCTACACTCCATAGTTCTTTTAGAGAGTAGACGTTTAAAATATACACAAGAAAACAGATACACCATCAGAAAAGAAATCACTTCAAGAAATAGACAGAACACTTTATATTCATATTTCATAAAAAAAGAGTGCCAGGAGTACATCAAAAGTGCATACCCTTAATACAATTCACTCAAAAGTCATATCACTTTCACACTTGCGATCAAACAAAAACATAGGACTTGGAAAAGTTAACAAACATGCATTTACAAGGATTGAGAACCATCCTAATGACTTTCTCGCAAAAGGGCACTCCAAATCTTATTTTCACGCTCAACTAGCCTATCCAGACATAGCAGTAGAAGTCTCCGTGGAAGCACTCTTCAATAGGTCAGACTCCAAATACTGGGGATCAGCTTTAGCCATAGCGGCATCCCCTCCCGTATCCCCCTCACTAACCACTACATTCTCCTCAACTCGATTAGCCTCAAAGACTTCCTCAACCCTAGCCTCACACTTGGTCACTATGCCATCAGCTCGATATCAAGGAACTTTCACGACTCTAGCCAATCGCTCAGCAGTCGTATGAACCTTCCCCTCAAGCCCACGAATCCGGTCACCCTGAGTCCGTTCTACAGACGTGAGCCTATCTACTTCTTCTTTCAATTCCCCATTATCTTTGGTCAATCTCTTCCTCTCATGATAGATAGACAGGACTATATGATCAGGGTAAACGCGTGCTATCCAATACTCGCAAAATCATCTAGATCTAGTCCTAGGGTTATAAGCCCTATAATCACCTCCTGATCTTGGTCAGTACCAAATCACAGAATGACGATGTCCAAGCATGTCATCATCACCACCACGATCTATGTCTTACAAGAATGAACTCAACTAGAACTCAATCGTACTTAGGCATCATTAACACTTAAACATAATTAAGAGCTTTTTCTCGCACTTGCCTCTAACCTGCTAAACTTTCAAATGCTTAATAACTCTAATTCTCTCCCAATCATCAAGTGATGACATCATCATATGCTTAACACACAATCTAATCCCATAGTCCAGCATCCTAAACTTTAAACCTAGGATACATTATAGAGATCTGAAGCATAAACTCTGATACCACCTGTGACAGCCCCACCTCTACCTAGGGCGTACCCTAAGGTATCAGTGGGCCGCCTGCCTAGCTCTCGCTAGGACTCTCTCACACAATTGGTTATTAATTTCATAAAGAAACAATTTAAACATCAATCCCAAACTTTACAATCAACTGATAATCAACTACTTCAATCTCACAAACCTAAAATTTAGATAACAATATAAACTAAACGACAATTCACCATTCATTCACCAAATCTTAAAATTCCAAAATACATAAAATACTTAGTCATACATTCAAATCCTTATAATACAAAACCCACAAATTCATAACTCAAGTTTATCATATCAAATAAAAAAGTGAACCTTAGTCTAGCGGTTGGCGCCTCCGCTTGAATTCTCAGTCCCTGCTAAGGAAAACAAATTTGAAAGGATGAGCTCAAAACCCAGTGAGTTCCTAAAACATGCAAAGCACATAACACATATGAGATTTCACCTCAAAATTCATGTTTATAAATAAACAAATAGAGAAGGCGATTAACAACACATAGGTAGGATACGAGTAGCCATCAGGGGCTAAAGTCCTCGAAGCTGGAGCACGTTCTTGAACTAGTTCACAAATCTCATAGTTGATACTCCGTCAACTTTCTCATACAAACCAAGTCGACCACCACTTACTCTTTTCTCCACCAAAACCACCAACCGGGCCCGCCAGCCTAACAGGAAATTTATATTTGTGTATTGCTCTTCAACAGGGACAAGGTCAATTGCCAAGTCTAGAGCACACAACACTTCACGTAGCCCAAGGTAGTTAAATCTCCTCGACCTGGGTCTTCCCAACAGCTCAAGTCGATAACTTACCAAGGGGATTAAGAATTCTCAAGAACAGGAAATCCAAGACACATCACATCACTTTACATAATTCAAAACAGGATTCATGTCACCAGTCAAGAGGTTCAAAACATACTTGAAATATCATGACAACACTTTTGCAAATGGTACCATTCAAATGGGAGTAAGTGCGATAAAGTACACACTACTCCATTTGATGGATCAAAAATCTGCTTTTCACAACAATTCGCTTAAACAGACACTTTTCAAATTAAATTGACATAGTCAAGTATCATGCATGGAAACTCACCAAAGTGGCAAGGTTCGATTTCCAAATTGGGACCCGGTTCAAATTCTTCTCCACTTCCTATTATCAAGTAAAAAGAAGAAATAAGTTTCGCTTTACAAATAGCGAAACTAAAATCAAATAATTCATTCACTTGTCCCATCAAAGTTCTTTACAAGATTTCATTACTCTACTCAATAACAAGTAATCACTCAAGTTGAAACTCATTTTATAAAATTCCATTTTCAAATCATAATTTCACATAACCAACCAACTCTATCGATGTAATCCTTTTAGGTGATTTTCTAATCTTTAGCAAAATGAATCAAGGTGAGGTTTTTCACCTTCAAAATCAATCATTCGAATTCAAGCTCAACACCAAGCTTTTTGACCAAGGTCCTAATACATTTTTCAATCAATTCTCACTAAGTCTCAATGCACAAAATTCATGAAAATTAGCTAAAGTATTTCAAATCCACAAATTTGTCCAAGATGACACTTTTACCTCAAAATTTAGTGAAACTAAAATTTTCACCATTAAAGTTCAAAGTTTTAACTCTATTAAAGCATGTACTCACAAACAAACATAATACACATTTGTTTAGGCAAAATCTAACCATGAAACATCACAAAATTTGGAAGTCAAGTGTCAAAATTTCCAGGCATAGGTTCGGCCAGCTCTCACTCTTGTCCTTTAAAATTTTCAATCATCAATTCTACATTCTAACCATAAAATAATCTCATTTCATAAACAACAAACACCACCACAATCAGGTCCTCAAGTTCGCTACCTAAAAGTCACCTCAAGTCCGCTACCTATGTTGGGAATTCAAGAGCCCAACTCAAAATTCCAAATATTAACATTTCTAGTAAAATAAATCGTAGATCTACAATATTTAACACTAATCAAAGTAAATCTAGGAGATTTGAGTCTTATACCTTCAGATCTATCAACATCTAACAAGATCTTGGGAGTTCTCTTCGAGGATGACACTCCAAGCTTAGCAACTCCATAAAGTTCCAACCTTAGTCCAAGATTTGCTTGATTTGGCGATGGATTCCGTCCTCAAGCTCAAGATCAAGAAGCAACCAGCCAAAGGAAAGCTTTCTTCCTCTTTCTACTCTCTCTCTCTTACTTCGGTCCTCTTCCTCTCTCTCTCTCACCCTCACATGGAGCCAAGAAGTGGGCAAAGACACAAGAGGAAATGGCTTCAATGGAGCCTTCAAGCTCTAGAAAATGGAGGATGAAGAAGATGAAGGAGAAATCTCAAACTTTTCCTCTCTTTCTCTCTCTCAATGCTCTCGGCTGCTCCTTCCTTTTTTTGGTTTCAAGTGTGGCTGAAAATGGAACAAAAAGATGCAAGAAACATGACTTTAAGGGGACAAAAGGTGTGGTCCCCCTTAAATTATGGAAAAGTGGTCAAACGACCATTTTTTGTCGCGTCGACGCCTGACCCTCTAACTTTCACTGGTTTTTCTCATTTCGACACTGTCCAACCTTAAATATATATATCTATAATATCTCTATATATGCTCGGCTTCATCTTAGATTCACTATTCACGCTTCGGAACAGAAACTAACGTTTAAACTGGTCGAAACCACAAACCGGTAAATAATTCTTGAAAAATTTTTTAAATTAGAAAATAATCACTCAAAATATAAATTCACTCATATTTTAGTGAATAATCATAATATAAATATTATTTTATATTTTAAATAAAAATAGAATTTGGGACCCTCACAATTTCAATCAACATATACATTAGGGAATGTTTGAGGCAAATTGCAACACTAGTATGAGCATAGTAAAACTTATTAATAAGGCTATTTTCCATAGAATTGCACAAAATAGCAAAATTAAAGAGTTGCAAAGGAAATTTTGTTTAATTGAAATCAAGATTTACACATACAATTCCTAAATTCTTAGTATTAGAATTTAGAAGTTCTTGATCAAGAATTGGACAAGATAAAGTATAACCTCTTGAAGAAAAATCACAACAATAGATTGGTAATGATAAAAAATATAAAATATGCTAAAATATATCTTTTTGAATTATTTCTTTTCCTTATGGGGTCCATTACTTCACAAAATTAACAAGAATTTTCATCATTTGTAATAGAATAAAATAACAACTATCAAGCAATGTTTGAATTAATAGAAAGGAAATGATTTTGATGGAAATACAAGCAAATCAAAGTAGAGAATGTAACAGCCCCACCTCCCTCTAACGCTAACCAGAGGGGTTAGAGGGCTGCCTGCCCAACTCTCGCCTGGACTCAAGCATGAAAAGATACTAACTTAAATGAGTAAAACCTCCAATCATAGCAACATTAATATTAAAATTGTACAATACTGTCAAATCCTAGAATTACAGTTTCCCACTCAAAATACTTAAAATCCTCGAGCCAGATTTTAGTACATTTCCATAATTCTAAAATATACATAACCAAAATAATATACAAAACATTTCTCCAAATTCGAGATAAAAGTCAAAAGGACAAGAACTAGCCCTATTTAGGCTTCTGGATTCTCGTCACCTGTTAAGGAAAAACAAAGGGGAACGGGGGTGAGTTAAAAAGCTCGTGAGTATCCAAAATTCATGCACATGCACTTAAAACGGTAAAATTAAAAGTAAATAAATAAAACACATAGACAAATCAAATTCACACACATTGAGGGATAATGGGCTCTCGTGAGCCTAGTCCACATTTCACTAACATTTTAGTAGTCGACACTCCGTCGACTTTCAATCCAAGTAGACAACTCTTCACGCCAAACTCCAACCACCAAACTCCCCCTACCGGGCTCGCACGCCAAACATTTAAACAAAGGAACAAGTAGGCCACTCAAGGCACGCGTCCAAGAGTGGCGGGGTAACACTTCTCCATCTCCAAATTTGACACATGCAAAATATTTAAATTACCAACTCTACAAAAAGGGAGCAATAAAGTATACTCTCCTTCAAGCGAGCAGTTCAACAGTTTCAAGTTTCAACATAAGCATGTAACAAGTCACATAGCACATTCACGCACTAAGTTCGTAAATTAAAGCAATAAACATGCATTGGAAACTCACCGATAAAGTGCGGGTCGGAATCCAAATTTTGGCCAAGTGGCAAATCAACACTTCGCCCTAAAATAATGAAAAGAGAGTGAAAATTAAGTTTTCCTAATTCACTGGCCAAATTTCATTCGAAAGAAAGTAAACTCGATAACTTCCCATTTTGAGCTGAAAATTTTGAAAAATCATAACTTGAGTTATACAAATCAAAATTTCACAAATTTGGTGCCGTTGGAAACCTCTTTTAAAGTTATAAAACTTTGTGGAAGGCACCCAGTTAAAATTCTGGGCAAAAACTGCCCAGATTTTCATTCAATGTAAAGCTACAGTATTGAGATAGGACACATCAGGCTGGCCAACCAGGCTACTTTGAAAATTCTCCATAAATTACAGAAAATTAGTTAGCCTCTGAAATTCATACAAAATACATTACTCATAAGGAGTTTCAACACCCACTGACGGAACTCAATTCTGACACTCGAGCATGAAGTTATAATAGTTCAAACAGAGGGGGCTCAAATTTCTAAAATTTCTGGTTTCCAGTTTGACAGGGCATAATTCACAGCTTCGTTTGAGTGGCTAATTCTTAGTCAAAAATTACCAAATTTGGTACACTAATACTTCCATATATAGGTTAAGTTCATACCAAAATTCAACTAAAAATTCCCTCGGGAAGATAGTTCTCTAATAGCCCAAAGTGAGCTCAACTATTTCATTCAAAACTGTGAAGTTTTAACCCCTTACTTCAAGTACCTATATCATGCCTCAAATCATCACCAATTGGCCTAATTTTCGAAACCAAGCTAGTATTGAACTTCCTAAACCTAATGATGGTCAAAAACAATAGAAGATTATATCAATTTTTAACATTAAAACAGTCCAAAATTCGGCCAGCATGCTTCCCCAAATTTCCAGATTTTGGCCCCAACTTAACACTCATTCTTGCTATGACTTTTAAAGGGATTTTGTGGGAAACATCAGCAACTTAAACCTCATCATTTAAGCATTACATTCAGTCTTCAAACTTGCAAAAACGCAACCACAAAACAGGGGAAACCTAGCAGGATTTTCAGCCAACAATTAAGCTTCCATAGTAGAATTTTCTCATGCCATTCTTACTAGAACTTTTGAGGGGCTTTTGTAGAGTAAATTAACAACTCAAAGTTCATCATTTAAGCACTATAATCAGCCCTTAAACTTACAAAATGCAGCCACGAAAATCAAAGGAAAAACAGCAAATTTTTAGTCCCCATTACCCCTCTCTCCATCCAGTTTTTCCCTTGAGGTTTCTTCCCCAAATTCCAACCACAATTCTAACATCCACACACACACATTTCACCATTTTCATGCTAAGAAACAAATTTACTTATTTGTGGGCGTTCCAAGAGCCCACACTTCATCCGTATTCAACAAATTCAACTCAAAGAAACTTTAGCAACTAAAACTTCAAGAATCTACTCAAAGCTCTAAGCTTTATAGTGTAAGGAAGCTACCTCTTGTTCTAGTTGGTTGGACAAGCTTAGGATGCCCAAGAATCACCACCAAGAACTCTTCTTTCCAACACCAAAAGCTTGGCCAACTCACACCCACAAGAACTCCAAGGCTTCAAGTCTTCTAAGCAAGGGTTTTGCAAGAAAAATTAAGGGTTTTCTTTGGGAGGAAATGGAGGAACTTGGCCGGCTGAAATGGAGAGCTTGGGGAGGAGATGAAAAGCTGTTTTTTGCTAAGGAAAGAGGGAGGAAAGAGCCGGCTGAAAATGGAAGAAAAAGAAGGGAACAACTTTGGGTTTGAATGACATAAAGCAATGACAAGACTAAAGCCCCAATTTAGGGGTTGTTGTCTCATTTGAAATTTCTTGTCTTAAAGCTTAATTTGGAGGAAAATGAAGTGATTAATTAGGTTAGAAAATGAAAGGGAAAATTCAGCCAACAAGGAGAGGAATAAGAGTAATTAAAGTGAATTGGAAGAAATTAAATGATTGGAATAATAGCAAGACGAAAACCCTAGTTTTAGGGAAAAATTATTTTTCTAAGCTTATGGTCTCAAAACCATACTTAATCTCACTTTTAATGATTTACTTCTAGTCCCTTGATTATATTCTTAACCTACGAGTGATCATCCTTACATTCCATCACTATTTCACTCATTGCCCGAACTTTTACCTCAAAAAAAAAAAAAAACGTGTTTTCTCATTTTCTCACTAATTAATGTTGAAAGAGCAAATGTGAAAAAGGTAGACGAAATATTGAAAATCTACGAGAAAATATATATGGAATAAAATTTGAATCACCCAAGAATAAATTAAATAAATAAATAAATTGAATTTTCATTTAAATTTTCTAGGGAATATGTTTGAGAACGACTTTAAAATAATCAAATACCTAACGACAATAATAACAATATTTAGAATAATAAATACTAACAATATTTAAAAATAAATTTTTGAGGCCGCCAGAGAAAATCATTTCTAACCATCTTGTTCAGATTACCAATATAAAGGAAAAGAAAAGAAACACCAAATATTTTGGAAAACAATGGAAAGAATATATTATGTGTAGCTACATTTCGTCCATAACTTAAAATTAGAAAGGAAAGAGTGGATTATGTGTAGTTACATTTTATCTATAACTTTAAAAATTTAATCATAAACATATTTTAATACTTTACCCTCTTTTTTGTGTATTTTCATATTCATTTTATTATTCTTCCCAAAAAATTATGAAATAACAATATCTCAATAGGAATTTTAATCTTTTTTTGGGGAAGAAATTACAAGAACTATTAAAATATAGAAAAAGAATTTAAAATGTTAATTATTGGCATTATAAATTTTACTAGTCAAGTTTTTCAAAATTTTTACATTCCAAATTATGGTTAATATAATACAAGTGGCTCAATAAATTCTCTTCGTATAATTATGTAATATTTCTTAGGCGTAATTACAAGTTACCCCCTTGTAGGGCTGCAAACGAGTCGAGCAAAGTAGAGATTTGGCCTTATCGAGTCGAACTCGACTCATTTTTCACCGAATTCGAACTCGACGAGCTCTCAAAATGAAACTTGAGCTTGAGCTCGAGCTCGAGCAGGAAAAAATAAAAAATAAATATTCTTTTTTAAAAAAATAAATAAAATGATTATTTTTCTTAATTAATAATAAAAATATTAAGGATATATATGTAATTTCACTATTAGAATAAAAAATAAAAATAATATATATATATATATATATATATATTCGAGTCTATTCGAGCTGACTCGCGAGTTATCAAACCTGAGAGAGTCAATCTCGAACTTGACTCGAGCGTGAAAACGAGCTGCTCAATCTCGACTCGAAGCTCAATCAATAGTAGTTCAATTCGTTTGCAGCCCTACTCCCTTGTAATGTGGGATGAGTAGCATATTACCCCCTGTAATCTAAAAAAACACAAATTGCCCTCCTGCAGAGAAATAGTCAAACACATGGGTTAGTTTTTCTATGTATAAAAGTTGTGAAAAGACATTTATACCCTTAGATACATAATATTTTGACACTTTTACCCTTTAGAGATGATGCTGTTTTAATAATTTTTTATTGAAATACATTGTGATATGTAGAAAATCATGACATAAATGTATATGTAATAAGTACAATTTTGACTACTTTTACTAACTAAATGTTTTAATTTCTTATGACAATTCATGATAGTTAGAATGTTTTTCATAAGAAAACATTAGTAGGTTAATTGGAATTATTAAGAAGGGTAAATAAAGAAAAATATAGGAACATTTAATTTCTATTTACTGTGATAAGAAGTTATTGCTAAAAATTGAATACTTTTTCTTAAATAAGAGTATGTTATTTTATGTGACTTAGTATCATTTGAAATTTATCTAACACATGTTGTACAAATAGTAGTTTCTAACTAACATATTTGGTAGATTTTGTAAGTCATATTGGAATTTGATTTATATTAATATGATATTTATAGAAATATTGATGGTTTTACTTTTAGTTTTAGTCTTAACCAGAACCAGATATGGATTAGATCTAGTGTTTGAATAAGGGCTATTGAATAATACCAAACTTCATATATGTTTGGTTTTCATAAATTATTTTCCTATCACTAGAAAATAAAAATTACATACTCACAAGAAGTATTCGACTTTCAATTTTCTTCCTTTTTGATATTCAAATATATATTAATATTTTATTGTGAAAAGTACTAAAAGAGTACAAATTATTATAAGCAACTAAAAATATTCAAGTAAAAATAGTTTATGTAATATTTGTAATTATTTACATCTGCAGTGGTATCATTATTTTATAACATTACAAAATTCTTTATAGAAAAAATATGATAACATAATTTGTTGATGACAAAACTATCAAATCATCATGCATTTGAGGGTATGATTGTCTTTTCACACCTCATATACACAAAAATTTAACCTATGTATTTGATCAATCCATCACAGGGGGTAATATGTAGGTTTTTGAATTACAAGGGACAATTTACTACTAAACCCATATTACAAGGGGACGACTTGACATTAAACCTATTGTTTAAGTTGTAAGGGTTATATGACCATCGATAAGGTAAGCATTGGGCCATAAAATGATTAATAAGGGCGGTAAGTAATATTTCAAATACTTTGTGAGAGAAAAGTGAAATTCTCAGAACCTACGCTCATTATATTAAGTTTTGTATTGATATTAGTATTCATGTATTTTTGGTTTCTTAATATATACCAAAACCTATGTTTTCACGATAGAAATTAATAGAGTTGTTTTCATTAAGGTATGTGTAACTCCCAAATGTGTACTTCTTTTACTTTTACAAATTTATATTCACGATAACCAAATTAATATTTTTAGGGATAATTTTAGAAACCTCCTTTGAGGTTTCTGATAATTTCACTCATCGCCCTTGAGATTTACAAATTTACACAAACCTCCGCTGAGGTTAAGGTTTTATAACAAAATCAGTCCAAGTTAAAAAAGTAATATTAAAAAAAATTTTGAGGAGAGAGACGAAACTTTTATTCCATGAATACCTTTTATGCTTATGTAAAAGTTGTATTGTAAAAGATTGAAACATATATTAATAAAACTGAGGGAATGTAAGTGCAAATAATAAAGAACTAAGAACAAGTAGCAACTGACTTTTTTTATAAAGTTAGTTCAATGATTAGTAACTGAATTACAATGGCTATTTTTTCAGATCTTTACCATTTACATATAATGCTACAAGAAGCAATTAAACGGATTTAATTTTCACTTGAAATAGAAAAATTTAAGACGCAAAAATTGTGGTTACGGCATTTAAGGGGAGGTTTCTAAAATTATCCCGATTGGAAATTAATATAGGTAATTAAGTAGTTAGGGCACTAATTAATTTTTAGTAACTGATCAACAAAAATAGTTGTTGAGAATTTCTTTAATGGTGAACAGTAACTTGCAATTACAAAATGGTGTCATTTGATATACCAAATATTTATTCTCTCTCAGAAATTGATACAAATAAATAGTAATTTGTCTAAATTTTTCCTGTAAAAATATCTAAAAATATTAACAATTGCCTTGCAATTACGCTTGCAATATTTATTCTTGATACTAAAGGATATAGGTGAATTTCATGATTTTCCCTAATAACTTGATAAGGCCATAGTTTCTGTACCTATATTTCACCTTCAACTTGCTAGGTCAACACAAAACCACTGTTTTCCCACCGGAAATTTTGTTGTTTCGAGTGAAAATGAGATTCATCTTAATGCTTCTTATTGCCTTTATATGCAAAATGGTGAAAATCTCAAGAAAGAGCCATTGTAATTCAGTGCACTAGCTATTGATTTAACTTTATAAAAAAAGTTAGTTGCTACTTATTTTTAACTCTTTACTAGTTGCACTCACATTCCCTCACTTTTATTAATATATTTTTCATTTCTTTACAATACAACTTTTACACAAGTATAAAGGGTATTTGTGAAATAAAAGTTTCATCTCTCTCTTCAAAGCACTTTCCTAATGTTACTTCTTTAACTTGGACTGATTTGTTACAAAATCTTAATTTCAGGGTAGGTTTGTGTAATTTTATAAACCTCAGGAGAGGTGAGTGAAATTGTTCGATGCCACAAGGGAGGTTTGTAAAATTATCCCATATTTTTATTACAAATTAAAATCACATAAAAATTTAATAATTTTCTCAAAATACCCATCTTTAATAATAATTTAAAATCATGTAAAATAATTTGTTAATAATTTAAAAAAATCCTATGCATTAGCATGAGTTAAAATACTAGTTGCCAAATAAATGCAATTACCAATATCCAAATTATCAAATAAACATTTTGAACACAATCGGATCTTGAGCTTCTAGGATGTCTAGTTGAAATTCAATTACCAATGTCCAAATTATCAAATAAAAGTTTTGACATGGTCAGATGTTGGGCTTCTAGGATTAAAAAAAGGCAAATCAACTGAATATTTTTAACTGAATTATCAATTAAGAACAATTCACTCTAAGATTTATAGTTTCCTTTATAAAATACACAAACTATCCGCACAACTTATATGAGTATTATTGTTGATTGTTTGTCTAAGGGTTTTTTGCCAAAATAATCTTCTGTTCATAAACTATTTCCAAACTAATACAATTAAAAACTTTATTCCCTTTCTAGTGTAAATATTTCAATTTACTCACCTAGAATGGAAAACTAATCCCGTCCATTTTTTATGAGGGTCCCTCCCTATTACATTAATCATTCTGGTTCTACTCTTATTCTTTTAATTTTTAACAAATGAATAAGAAAGGTGGTTGGTTATTTCTCAAAACACAGTGGTTGTTCTTCGAAAGGTCTGTAATAGTTAAGCAGTCTTGGTTCTTATATTATGTTATACTTGATAATGTCAAAGTTAAATGCTTGTTCTAGTAATTATGGTTTTCAAATGCAAGAGATTTTTCTTCATTTCTTTTTGCTTTTTACATGGAATTCTTTTATATCAAACTCAGCATTGATCATTTTTTTTGTCCAAAAGTTATGTAGATGTGTTCTAATATGGCAAATTTATTAGAATAATGTTAAAATCAAAATTTATCCGCCAAATGGTGCTCATTTTTTTTTTCTTCTCCATCAAGCGGTGTGGCACCAGAATTAATTTGGAATTTTTTTTTCTGCATTTGACTTAAAAAATTGTGGGGGCATGTGTGCAATTTCTTAAAAATTTTCTTACCGGTTCCGCACATTGAATGCGCGGATAAACGAAATTTACATGAGAGGTGCCGCACACTTAATGTGCGGTACCCCTCACATTTATTTAAAAAAATTTAAAAAAATTTAAAAAAAATTGAGGTGAGGGGTGCCGCACGTTGAATGTGCGGCACCCTCACATTTATGAAAAAAAAATAAAAAGAAAATATAGGCTGGGAGGTGCCTCACATTTTAGTGTGCGGCACCTCTCACATTAACTAAAAAAAATTAAAAAAAAAATTTGGGACAGACCAAAATAAATGTGAGAGGGTCAACTGTGCAGACCGCTCTTACTTAGCTTCCATTTTCCGAAAACTAGAACAATTGTCACCAGTTGAAACCATGACAATTTATTAGATTTGTGCAGTTTCGTCATCAGAAGTCACAAATTTTGTTTGTACCTAAATATTTTATTACTGCTTTCTTTTAGCCTCAATTTAAAACTCATGGCCTAGACAACAACGCAAAGAGCAAATTGGTTCAAGGATTCGAGCTATTCATATCTCCTCTCTGTCTCTCTCTCTTTATTTATTATTATTATTTTTTTGGTGGCTGTGTGAAGGCTTAAAAGCATATCAAAACAAATGAACAGAATCAACTTATAAAAGAAATATAACCCCCAAAAAAAAATTTTTTTTACCCTAATTATTATTTTCTATTTATATTTTGGTTCAGGATAAGGACATTGGTTAGAGAAGTAATGAGGAACCACAATGCAACAATGCTCAGAGTCCCATCACCAAATCCCCATATTAGACGAGGTCAATTATCAGACAGATAATGGAAATACAGTTGAGCATATGACTAAGCTGGTCCCACGCAGCCACCAAGCACAATTTTATGAACATTATTATGGCTTTTCTATTTTCTTTTTCTTTTTATTTTGGCCTGATTTAAACAAATTTTTTTTAATTTTTTTTAGTTAATGTGAGAGGTGCCGCACATTAAGTGTGCAGCACCTCCCAGCCTATATTTTCTTTTTTATTTTTTTTTCATAAATGTGAGGGGTGCCGCACATTCAATGTGCGGCACCCCTCACCTCAATTTTTTTAAAATTTTTTAAAATTTTTTTAATAAATGTGAGGGGTGCCGCACATGAAGTGTGCGGCACCTCTCATGTAAATTTTTTTGCTTCGGTTGCTTACCGGTGCCGCACATTGAATGTGCGGCACCGGTAAGAAAATTTTTATGAAATTGCACATATGCCCCCACAATTTTTTAAGTCAAATGCGAAAAAAAAATTCCAAATTAATTCTGGTGCCGCACATTTGATGGAGAAGAAAAAAAAAATGAGCACCATTTGGCGGATAAATTTTGATTTTAACATTATTCTGATAAATTTGCCGTTCTAATATAATATAGTGCAAAATACACACATGAATAAAATCAGAACTTTATCAAGATATAATTACAACAAGAAAAAATAAAACAATTGCAATATAATAGTTAAGCACAATTCTAAGAGATACATGGCTTGCTATCAGTTGATTAATTTGGCTGATTATAGATTTTGGTTATGAATAATCAATTTTGGTGATGTTCTCAGTTGTTTTTGTATTCTGATTATAGATTTTTTAATGATAAAAAAATTTAAAATCTATAATCATCTAAAAAGTAACTTTTTCTAATTATGATTATTCTCTATAATGAGTTTCTATAATTAGATTTTGTAAAATCTAAAATGACACAAAGCAATGCAACAATGGCATTACAAAACAAGAGTGAAATTATTGGTTGATTGGATAGTTCAAACAAAATTTTCACACATGATCATTTTCTTTTAATTTGGGAATCTACGTGGCAATAAATAGATTAATATGGGAATAAAATTTGAAACAATATTAGTTTGAATTATTTTTGAGAATATTTACTACTAGATTGAAGTTTTCTTTTTCCATTATTCTGCTGCCGTTGTTATGTTGGCAATCAGGATAAATAGGTGCCAGTAATAATATTATTATGGGAGTAAAATTTGAAGGTGAGTCACACTGGGATCTTTTTTAGAAAGAGAATTATTTTGGCAAAAACCTCGATTTTCTTTAGCCCGATTAAATACCGGATACCATCTACTCTGGTGCATTTGGTCCACGGATTGGATTAAGGGGGATTACTTATTCTCGAATTACTCATCTTAGGTTGAGTTATCTTTAGATGAATAATCTTATTATCTATGGTTGGCTTTTTGTTGGATATGATGTCTTAAAAAATAATTTTATCTTATATTTGGTTGGAAATAGTATGAGGTGGGATTACTTTTATAAACCAAAATACCCTTATTACTAGACCTACTTCTAGGGGTGCTCAAATTTTAATAAACAAAAACTAGGCTTGCAAATACACATACACACACGCACACACACATATATGTACATATGTGTGTGTATGTGTGTATGATTATAAGAGGAGTTCAACCTTATTAAATATGTTCACAAGTCTCAATTTATATGTCTAACCTTTTATGAATTAAATCTGATAAAAAAAATATGATTATATAATTAATTAATAGGGCCAAAATAATATAAAATTGACTCTCATTTTTAGTAGGGAAAAATCAATTTAGAATTTTAGTAGGGCCAAATTAGCCAAAAATTTATTAATAATAGGAGCAAATTAGTCCACATTATTTATTTCAATAAAATGGGTAAATTCATTCAAAACATAATTTTTTATTAGTAGGGGCAAATTTTTTCAAAATTTTAGTTATTTCATTAATATAAACGAATGAGTAAAGAGTCAAATTTTATTAATGGCATAGGCAAATTAGTCCAAAATTATGATATATCATTAATATGGGCAAATTATTTTAAAATTTAGTTTTTTATTAGTAAGGGCAAATTTGTCAAAAAAATTACTAAATGATTAATAGGGACAAATTAGTCCAAAATTTAGATAATATTATAGAGAATTGTAGACTTATATAGTTGTTTGAATAAAGTATTATTCTATTAATAGGGTAAATCAGTATCAATTATCATCATCCCACCTCACCTCATTCCAGGATAACTTATACCACCTCCTTCCATGGGAATATTTTATCCCCCATATGGGGGATTAATTCAGTTTGGTGGGATGTGTCATGCTATACATAAAATACAACCAAATATGGGATAATACAAGATTGGTAATCCAATCCTGTGTCATCCTATGTACCAAATAGACACAATTTCTATTTTGCTTTGTATTTAACGGGTTCCATAATTGGTAGGAGAAACAATTACACATTCACACTTGTTTCTTAAAATGGAAACAACTGAATACTCAATTTTTTATACCATCAAAATCTAAAAAAAAAAGTTAGAGTACTCGGTTCACGTGTTAATTTTTTGGTAAGACTCTATACATTCACATGGTAAGTTAGATATAATTTAGGTAGCAAGAAAATCATTGTTCGGAAGATATAAGCCTTGAACCATATATATTTAATGACTTCGACTTGTAAATTAATTACTTGATATTCTAAATCTAATTGTCTTTGTATCA
Organism: Gardenia jasminoides; assembly: GCA_013103745.1. Classification (NCBI taxonomy): domain Eukaryota; kingdom Viridiplantae; phylum Streptophyta; class Magnoliopsida; order Gentianales; family Rubiaceae; genus Gardenia; species Gardenia jasminoides. Next base: position 16,346,774 of record CM023096.1, read on the forward strand.
TGAATCGGCTATGTTATTCTTCCAAGCTAAAAGATTATAAAAATATCTAATTACTTGGCATAAGATGGCTAAACTTAACTATTGATTGTTGAAACATATACATAGCTTAAAGTTTAGGACATCCAAATGCTATTTTCATTTAATTACCGAGAAAGTGGAAAATTATTGCTTCTTAAACACTCTATGCTAAAGGTTGTGACAGCCCCACCTCTCCCTAAGGCACACCTTAAGGTGCTAGGACTCACTCATTCAAATGATCACTAATTCTTCAAACTAAATTTTAATAACAAATCTAAATCAATCGACAACTCACAAATTCATTAACCAAACCTTGTAATCCCAAAATACATGAAGTACAATTAGAAGATCATCTTACAATCCAAAATATAATCCAAAGGATTTAATTATATATTCAAAGTATCACGATACAAAACCCTAATACAAAGTTCAAGTTTCTTAGGCCAGATACAAAAGTAAAATCTAGCTCTAACGAGTGGCTCCATCACTCGGGTTCTCAGTTCCTGTTACGAAAAACAAACTTAAAAGAACGAGCTAAACCCCAGTGAGTTCCAAAAGACATACAAATCATATTGAGCATATGAAATTTCACTTCAAATTCACAATTAGAAACAAACAAATAAGAAAAGCAAGTAACAACACAAAGGTAGGAAACAGGGGCTCTCAGGAGCCAAAGTCCACGAATCTTGAGTCTCAAGAGTTAATTCCCACTAGGCTTTAACACGTCCCACATAGTTGACACTCCGTCAACTTTGACACATAAATACCATGTAGAACTCCACTTACTCCTAACTCCACCAAAACCCCAACCGGGCCCGAACTCCAAACACACAAAAAGGGTAATGTAACAGTCCCACCTCCCCCTAAGGCTAACCAGAGGGGTTAGCGGGCTGTCTTCCCAACTCTCGCCAGGACTCAAGTATTCAAATCAATTCTAACTTAAACGTGCAATCTTCTCCAATTAATAAAACATTAATACTAAAACGGAGAATAACATTTAAACTTAAAATTTACAATCATCCAAGTCACATGGTTACAACCCTCGAGCCAAAGCTCATACATTTCCATAATCTTAAAATACTAAACATCACAAAAATATATACAAAGTGTCTTTGCACTCGAGACCAAAAATCCAAAAGATCAAGGCGTTATACTATGCCTGAGATTCTCTTCACTGTTAAGGAAAATAAAAGGAAGGGGTGAGCTAAAAAGCTCGTGAGTTTTCAAAATTCATGCACAGGCAACTAAAGCGGTAAAATTGCAAGTAAATAATTAAGACACGTAAATAAATACAATTAACACACAGGGAGGATACAGGGGCTCTCAGGAGCCAATTCCCATTATCACGAGCAATTATAGTAGTCGACACTCGACTTTCAAACCAAGTAGCGACTCTTCACGCCAACTCCAACCACCTTACTCCCCTACAGGACCCGCGCCACATAACTCAGTAATATACAGTAAACAGGAATTACTCAAGGCACACGGCCAAGAGTAAGTACATTTCATGTTTTTTCATTTCCCCGAGTTCAACACATGCAAAAATCAAGTTTCCGACTCTACAAAAAGGGAGCAATAAAGTATACTCGCCTTTGAGTGAGCCGTCCATTAAAAATCTCAATTTCACATTTCAAGCAATTAACAGGTCAAGAAGCACGTAGATATGCATCAAGCAGTTCAATGAAAGCGTTTAACATGCATTGAAAACTCACCGACAAAATAGGTCTCGGAGTTCGAGTTTGGATCACTCGTAAAATCAGCACTTTGACCTAAAAATGATTAAAAGAGATCAAAAATGAGTTTTCTTTACTCAATGGCGAAGTTTAAAGCGAAAAGTCGAAAGTTCGACGATTTTCCTAATTGAGTTGAAAACTTTGAAAAATCATAACTCAAGTTTTACAAGTCAGAATTCTGCTCATTTGGTACCGTTGGAAACCTCTTTAAAAGCTCTAAAACTTTTCAGAAGACATCAAATTGAAATTATGGACGAAATTCGCCCGGATTTCAGTTGAACATTCAGCTACAGTAGGTCAACAGTATCCGTCAGGCTGGTTATCCAGCATCTTTTGAAAATCCGCCAAAAATTACAGAAAATTAATTAACCTCTGAAATTTATACACAATATATTCCTACATATGAAGTTTCAACAGCCACTGACGGAACTCAATTCCGACATCCGAGCATGAAATTACAACAGTGCAAACAGGGGTCACTCGAAATTCTGCATTTCTGGGTTTTCGAAAATACAGGGCAGCTTTCAAGTGGTTATTTGAGTGACGAATTCAAGTCCAAAAATTGTCAAATTTGTCACACTAACACTTCCATATATCTACTAGATTCACACCAAATTTCAACTTAAAATACCACCGGGAATGCAGTTTTCTATGCGCCTCAATTTCGTCCAACCCATGCATTCAAATCTGGAAAATTTTCTCCCTCACTTGTTCATCTAGTTCATGCCTCAATTCACTTCCAATTTGCCTAATTTTCGAAACTAAGCTAGTATTGAACTTCCTAAGCCTATTTATGATCAAAAAATGGTCACATCTTTTGGCAAGAATTTCACAAAACAAAGCCTCAAAATTCGGACAGCATTTCCCTCAAATTTCCAGCTTCCACAATGCAACTTAATCCACCACATAACATCAACTCTTGAAGAACTCTTTGTGGGACAAAATAGCAGCTTAACACTCATCACTTAAACATCAAATTCAGCTTCTTGGCTAGCCAAAAATGCAGCCACAAAAATCGAGGGAAAAACAGAAAATTCAAGCCCTAATCTCTCACTCTCTTGGCCGAATTCCCTTGGGGTTATTTCTTCAAATTTTTCAGCATCAACTCAAACATTAAGCATATATATAGCACCATTTAATCATCTAGCAAGCATTTACACATATGTAGTGGGATTTCAAGAGCCCACAAAAATTTCCATAATCATCAAAATACTCAAAAAGGAGGCTCAACACTCCACACCACATGATCATCACTAATTACAAGTTCTATGAACATCTCAATAACCCCATTTCCTAATTATCATGCTTGGGATTTAAAGAACTTGGACAAGAAGGAAATTAAGAGAATGATACCTTTCTTAGGTTAGCAAAACTTCAAGGAAAGAAATGCAAGATGAAGCCCACAATATCCTCTTCCTTAGCTAAGCTTTTCTTGGTGCGAATTTGGTTGAGTTTTATGGATGAAATGGAAGGAATTTTTTTGACGAAAATAAGAGGAAGAAGGAAGAATGAGTTCGGGTGAGAAGAGAGGAGAAATGGAGCAATTTTGGTGCAATTTTTCTTGACGAATTAATGGGAAAAAGGGAAGACAAGACATGAGTCTTGTCTTACCCCAAAAGTCAAAGTTGGCATAGTGATCTTAATTAGCCATTTGGAGGGAAAGTTAATCACTTCATTTGGCTTGAGATTAAGAGGTAAATCTTGATTAGGAGAGGGGATGGAGAAGTGATTTTTAAGTGATTGGTAAGAGTTTATTTGATAGATTTAGCGGTTAGGTAAAGTTCTAATCTTAATGGAGGCTAATCCAAATCTTAACTAAAATTTGAAAACCCTAATTATTCACATTCAACAACCCAATTCTAGTCATTTAATCACACTTCCAACTTATCTGTGCTCATTCCTACTTATCTCCACTAATTTACCCACAGTCCGAATTTACCTTGAAAAACGTGCCATTGACATTTTCCACTAATAAATGCTACTAAAGCGTAATTTACGGGTAATTAGAGTTAAAATCAAATGAGGCATTATAAACGAGGATAAAATCAAATATCACAAGATAATTAAAGATTTAATTATATGAATAAATATATTTTCAAATTTTTTTTGAAATTAAAAATAATTAAAAATATATATATTTTTTTCAAAATTTCGAGGCCGTTACATTCTCCCCTCCTTAAAAGAATTTTATCCTCAAAATTCTCACCTTGTTAAACAAATAATTCCGGATATTTCTTCTGCATTTCCTCTTCCACCTCCCAGGTTGCTTCCTCCATCTTCTCCCATAAAGTGCCTCGTAAGGTGCCATTTGAATCGTGGCATGGTAACTGTTATTATATGCAAACTCGACCAACGTCATGTACCGACTCAACCTTCACCAAAATCCATTATACACGACCTTAACATATCTTCCAAGGTCTGGATGGTCCTCTGACCGACCATGCATGCAGGGATGATAAGCGTACTCAAGCTTAATTTGGTCCCCAAGGTCTCTTGCAACTTCGCCAAAACCTTGAAACAAACCTAGGGTCTCGGTCGGATACAATACTTTGGAATTCCATGCAATCTCACCATCTCATCCAAATAAAGTCGGCCAATTTCTCCAAAGGATACTTCATATTTACGGTAGAAAGTGCTGGACTTAGTCGATCGGTCTGACCACCCTGCACATCGTATCCCTTTTGACTCCTTGGCAGTCCAGTGACGAAATCCATGGCAATATGTTCCCATTTCCATTCAGGGATTTCTAAGGGTTGTAGAAGTCCTCAAGGCTTTTGGTGTTCATTTCACTGTTGGCAAGTAAGACATGTCGCACATATTTAGCCACATCTCTTTAATCCATCCCACCAATACAGTCCCTTCAAATCTTGATACATCTTATTACTCCCAGGATGAATAGTATACTTGGACCGATGTGCTTCTTCTAGAATCTCTCTCTTTAAAACCTCATCATTCGGCACTACTATCCTCTCCCGGAACCTTAACATCCCTTCTGGTCCAGTCTTAAAATCCTGAGTCTCTCCTTTCTGGACTTTTTCCAATAATTTTAGTACTACTGGATCATTTGACTGTGCTTCCTTAATCCGTTCCAATAATGGAGACCTTAATTCCACATTTCCAAAAATAACCTTCAGCACCCCAAGACAAGGTTTCCATTCACTTACTTGCTCCAACATTTCCCATTCTTTTACCATCAAACTCGCCACTTGAGCCTTGCGACTTAACGCATCAGCTACCACATTCGCCTTTCCAGGGTGATATTTTATGGAGCAGTCATAATCCTCAAGAAACTCTACCCATCTCCTTTGCCTTAAATTCAACTCCTTTTGAGAAAACAAATATTTCAAACTCTTATGGTCCGTGAACACCTCAAAAGTAACCCCATATAAATAATGTCTCCACTTCTTCAAGGCAAAAACAACCGCCGCTAACTCTAGGTCATGTGTTGGGTAGTTCTGTTCATGGGGTTTCAACTTCCTAGAAGCATCTGCTATGACTTTTCCATTTTGCATCAAAACACAACCCAATCCATCCTTAGAGGCATCTGAATAGACCACAAATCCTTCTTTACCATCGGGTAGGGTCAAGATCGGTGCCTCCGTTAACCGTTTCTTCAATTCTTGAAACCTTTCTTCACACTTAGGACTCCAAAGGAATTTTCTATGTTTCTTAGTCAAGTCAGTCAAAGGTCCGGTAATTCTTGAAAAATCTTGAATGAACCGACGATAATATCCAGCCAATCCTAAGAAGCTTCTCACCTCAGTAGGATTCTCAGGTCTCTTCCAATGTATAACAGCTTCCACTTTAGATGGGTCAACTGCAATTCCATCTTTGGAAATTCTATGCCCTAGAAAAGATACTTCTTTCAACCAGAATTCACACTTACTAAACTTGGCAAACAACTTGTGCTCTCGGAGGGTTTGCAATACAATCTTCAAATGTTCGGCATGGTCTTCTAGGGTTTTAGAATACACCAATATATCATCAATAAAGATCACCACAAACCGATCCAAGTAGGGCTTGAATACCCGTTGCATCAAGTCCATAAATGCTGCCGGAGCATTTGTTAACCCAAAAGGCATCACTACAAACTCATAATGTCCATATCTTGAATTGAAAGCTGTTTTCGGCACATCCTCTTTCCTAATCCTCAACTGATAATATCCCTGTCTAAGATCCAGCTTGGAGAATACCACTGACCCTTGTAATTGATCAAATAACTCATCAATGAGTGGTAAGGGATACTTGTTCTTAATCGTCACATCATTCAACCCCCGATAGTCTATGCACAGCCTTAAACTACCATCTTTCTTCTTAACGAACAGTACAGGTGCTCCCCACGGAGATTCACTTTCCCTGATAAAACCTCGCTCCAGAAGATCCTGTAATTGCACCTTTAGCTCTTTAAGTTCAGCCGGAGCCATCCTATAAGGAGTTTTAGAAATTGGTGCCGTTCCAGGTACTAGATCAACTTTGAACTCTACTGCCCGCTCAGGAGGCAATGATTCCAATTCTTCTGGAAATACATCGGAGAAATCCCAAACAATCGGCACGTCTTCCAACTTCATCTTATCATTTGGAGGATTTATAAGAAAAGCCAAATACCCTTGAGCTCCCTTACTTAGAAGCTTTCTAGCCCTAATACCCGAAATAAGGGCCGATGAAGCCAACATTCCTCTAACATCCAATCTCAATGTCGCCTCCCCTGACATATCAAATTTCACAATTTTCAACCTACAATCCACCTTGGCATGGTGTGTAGCTAAGCAATCCATCCCAATAATCACATCATACCCCTTAATATCCAGACTTACCAAATCAACCATTAATTTTCTCTCTCCTATCCACAATTCACAATTTTTATACACCAAACTCGTAATCAAACTTTTGTCCCCTGTTGGTGTTCTAACCTCTAGGTCAAAAGGTAACCTAACAGGTTTTATATCTATACCACTAACAAATGTAGGATTAACAAAAGAATGAGTGGCACCAGGATCAATTAAAACTCTAGCTAAACGATGAAAGAGGGGAATGGTACCTTCGACCACTTCAGTCGACTCAGGCACCTCTTGGTGATCCAATGCATAGACTCGAGCTGGAACTCTCGTCCTACTCCCCACCGAACTAGCTTGGCTCGGGTTCGTCTTCTGGCCACCTCGATCTCGGGTTTGAGGACAGGAAGATATTTGGTGATCTGAACTTCCACACCTTAGGCATTTTCCTTGCTTCTTCCAACATTCATTGGCGGTGTGGTTTGGTTTTCCACAAAACCCGCACGTAAGACCTGAATTGGAGGCTTGGCTCCCTTGTGGAATACTCCGAGTTGGGCCTCTACCGCCAACAGACCCTCTAGATGCCCCTCCTCGAGGAAAAGTTCCCCTTGATGTCCCCGAGGCACTGGCCCCACTTGAGCCTCTCCCAAACTTGGAAGGCGGGGTACTCAAATCCATTGGACCCCGACTACTAGAAGGTACTCTCTTCTTGGCATGGAAGCTCTTGTTGAGCCATGGCGGTCTCGATCCTGGGCTTTCTCAATAGCCTCACTAAAACTAATCGGCGCCAATCCTTCTTGAATCTCCAAATTTAAGCCCTGAATAAAACGTCTAATCCTTCTTGGCTCCGTAGCCACCAATTCTGGGGCAAACTTGGACAACTTGGTAAATTGTGCCTCATAATCCGCAACACTCAGGAGCCCTTGTCGACACTTAATGAAATCATCCTCCCTCTTTTCTTGTACCATGGGAGGAAGAAATTTAGAGTAAAACTCCCGAGTAAAATTCTCCCAAGTCCTAGGAGTCTGGTCCCTATCCCATTTGGCCCGAATCATGTTCCACCATGATCTGGCCGCTCCTTCAAACTGGAAGGCGGCAAAAGATACCCGCCTTTTCTCAGTGTAATTTAGGGTACCAAAAATATCAGAAATTCGCTCCAGCCATCCCTCAGCGACCTCCGGATCAGTTCCCCCAAAGAACTTAGGTGGGGGAACCTTTGGAATCGCTCTAAAGCCCTATCATCAGCCATTGGCCCCAGGCTGATTGACTGGACCCTGACCTTGTTGGTCCACCAGACGAGCCAAGATGCCCGTCATCTGGTTTATGGCAGTCGCCACTTGTTCCCCGAAGTCTACCCCTTGACCTTGTCCCAAACCGCGTCCTTGACCTTGGTCAACTGCTGACCCTGAGTCGTCTCCCTCATTTTGGGGTTGTCCTGCCCCGCGCCCTCGACCTCGACCTCTACCTCGACCTCGGCCTCGTCTACCGTCCATGTTTTCTATAATAGGTAGACATAATTAAACACAAATATAATGAAAAATAGAAATTTTATACATGATGATACAAAACAAGGTACAATGAGATAAAGGAGAAGAAAATATAAAGAAGTAATACAAAGTAAAAAGAGAATTTTTTCTAAAGTTAACCAAATTTTCATATATATGGCCGTGGGAATTCAGTACACTACAGTGGCATGTTTATCACAAAAAAGTACAAAAAGTGCTTTCACAGTCAATTTACCACACAAAATGTAATGGTGAAAGCAGTAGATAAACATGCATCCCAGGGACGAGAATCCCCCTAATACAGTCTTTTCCTACGTCAGGTTAATAAAAACCCTAATCCTAATACTCTAAGACTACTCCTCTAGTCCTCAGCAGGACCATCAGGTGGGGTACCCTCAGACGGGTCCTCCTCTGGCTCATACTCTTCCGAAGGGTCATCCCCCATCAGTATATCCTCGTACGGCTCCACCTCAGACGAGTCCTCATCAGAGCCCACCTCCAGCATAGACTCTGCAATCACATCAGCTACAGTATCCTCCAGAGTGGTGAGGTCAGCCCTAATCCTAGCAGCTCGCTCATGAACCTCGTGCATACTGTCAAGTCGGGCGAAACCTCGGACGATCGAGTGGCCCTAGTCCTATCTCGCTCGGTGTCCACCCGGCTCTCCAATACCTCGACCCGATCCTCCAACTCTCGGATCCGCTCCTGACGAGTAGCCATAATATCTCTCACCATCACGTTCTCCTCCTGCAGCTCCCTAGTGGCATCCAGTAACTCCCGACGCTCATCGTCCATAGATAAAACCACAGCATTAGGGTAGGAGTACCGGCTCCTACACAGACACCTCGAACCTCCCCCTCGACGTGGGGTGAACAGCAGGCTAGTGTGGTCATCCCCACTCACCCTATACCGAACTGGCCTAGCAGGTGGCTCATGGCCATTGGCCCCCTGCCCATTAGCTCCCGTAGCTCCATTACCATTCTCCATACCTACACCAAAAATCACAACTTAGAGTTAGGACTTTTTCAATATTCAAAATAGCTAAAATATCAAGCTTAAAATACAAGGAACCATTCTAAAAGAATTTTTTTTCAAAATTTCCATTATAGACGTCTAACCTAGGCTCTGATACCACCTGTAAATGCCCCACCTCCCCTAAGGCTAACCGGAGGGTTAGTCCGCCCAACTCTCGCCAGGACTCAAGCATTCAAATCAATTCTAACTTAAACGTGCAATCTTCTCCAATTAATAAAACATTAATACTAAAACGGAGAATAACATTTAAACTTAAAATTTACAATCATCCAAGTCACATGGTTACAACCCTCGAGCCAAAACTCATACATTTCCATAATCTTAAAATACTAAACATCACAAAAATATATACAAAGTGTCTTGCGACTTAAGACCAAAAATCAAAAGATCAAGGCGTTAGCCTTAACTATGCCCTGGAGTTCTCTTCACGTTAAGGAAAATAAAGGGAGCAGGGGTGAGCTAAAAAGCTCGTGAGTTTTCAAAATTCATGCAGAGGCAACTAAAGCGGTAAAATTGCAAGTAAATAATTAAGACACGTAAATAAATACAATTAACACACAGGGAGGGATAGGAGCTCTCGGAGCCAATTCCCATTATCACGAGCAATTATAGTAGTGACACTCACGACTTTCAAATAAGTAGACGACTCTTCCGCCAACTCCAACCACCTTACTCCCCTACCGGCCCCGCACATAACTTCGGTAATACAAGAAATGGGAATTACTTAAGGCACACGGCCAAGAGTAAGTACATTTCATGTTTTTTCATTTCCCCGAGTTCAACACATGCAAATATCAAGTTTCCGACTCTACAAAAAGGGAGCAATAAAGTATACTCGCCTTTGAGTGAGCGGTCCATTAAAAATCTGAATTTCACATTACAAGCAATTAACAGGTCAAGAAGCACGTAGATATGCATCAAGCAGTTCAATGAAAGCGTTTAACATGCATTGAAAACTCACCGACAAAGTAGGTCTCGGAGTTCGAGTTTGGATCACTCGTAAAATCAGCACTTTGACCTAAAATGATTAAAGAGATCAAAATGAGTTTTCTTTACTCAATGGCTAAGTTTAAAGCTTAAAAGTCGAAAGTTCGACGATTTTCCTAATTGAGCTGAAAACTTTGAAAAATAATAACTCAAGTTTTACAAGTCGGAATTCTACTCATTTGGTACCGTTGGAAACCTCTTTAAAAGCTCTAAAACTTTTCAGAAGACATCAAATTGAAATTATGGACGAAATTCGCCCGGATTTCAGTTGAACATTCAGCTACAGTAGGTCAACAGTATCCGTCAGGCTGGTTATCCAGCATCTTTTGAAAATCCGCCAAAAATTACAGAAAATTAATTAACATCTGAAATTTATACACAATATATTCCTACATATGAAGTTTCAACAGCCACTGACGGAACTCAATTCCGACATCCGAGCATGAAATTACAACAGTGCAAACAGGGGTCACTCGAAATTCTGCATTTCTGGGTTTTCGAAAATACAGGGCAGCTTTCAAGTGGTTATTTGAGTGACGAATTCAAGTCCAAAAATTGTCAAATTTGTCACACTAACACTTCCATATATCTACTAGATTCACACCAAATTTCAACTTAAAATACCACCGGGAAGGCAGTTTTCTATGCGCCTCAATTTCGTCCAACCCATGCATTCAAATCTGGAAAATTTTCTCCCTCACTTGTTCATCTAGTTCATGCCTCAATTCACTTCCAATTTGCCTAATTTTCGAAACTAAGCTAGTATTGAACTTCCTAAGCCTATTTATGATCAAAAATGGTCACATCTTTTGGCAAGAATTTCACAAAACAAAGCCTCAAAATTCGGACAGCATTTCCCTCAAATTTCCAGCTTCCACAATGCAACTTAATCCACCACATAACATCAACTCTTGAAGAACTCTTTGTGGGACAAAATAGCAGCTTAACACTCATCACTTAAACATCAAATTCAGCTTCTTGGCTAGCCAAAATGCAGCCACAAAATCGAGGGAAAACAGAAAATTCAAGCCCTAATCTCTCACTCTCTTGGCCGAATTCCCTTGGGGTTATTTCTTCAAATTTTTCAGCATCAACTCAAACATTAAGCATATATATAGCACCATTTAATCATCTAGCAAGCATTTACACATATGTAGTGGGATTTCAAGAGCCCACAAAAATTTCCATAATCATCAAAATACTCAAAAGAGGCTCAACACTCCACACCACATGATCATCACTAATTACAAGTTCTATGAACATCTCAATAACCCCATTTCCTAATTATCATGCTTGGGATTTAAAGAACTTGGACAAGAAGGAAATTAAGAGAATGATACCTTTCTTAGGTTAGCAAAACTTCAAGGAAAGAAATGCAAGATGAAGCCCACAATATCCTCTTCCTTAGCTAAGCTTTTCTTGGTGCGAATTTGGTTGAGTTTTATGGATGAAATGGAAGGAATTTTTTTGACGAAAATAAGAGGAAGAAGGAAGAATGAGTTCGGGTGAGAAGAGAGGAGAAATGGAGCAATTTTGGTGCAATTTTTCTTGACGAATTAATGGGAAAAAGGGAAGACATGACATGAGTCTTGTCTTACCCCAAAAGTCAAAGTTGGCATAGTGATCTTAATTAGCCATTTGGAGGGAAAGTTAATCACTTCATTTGGCTTGAGATTAAGAGGTAAATCTTGATTACGAGAGGGGATGGAGAAGTGATTTTTAAGTGATTGGTAAGAGTTTATTTGATAGATTTAGCGGTTAGGTAAAGTTCTAATCTTAATGGAGGCTAATCCAAATCTTAACTAAAATTTCAAAACCCTAATTATTCACGTTCAACAACCCAATTCTAGTCATTTAATCACACTTCCAACTTATCCGTGCTCATTCCTACTTATCTCCACTAATTTACCCACAGTCCGAATTTACCTTGAAAAACGTGCCATTGACATTTTTCCACTAATAAATGCTACGAAACGTAATTTACGGGTAATTAGAGTTAAAATCAAATGAGGCATTATAAACGAGGATAAAATCAAATATCACAAGATAATTAAAGATTTAATTATATGAATAAATATATTTTTGAATTTTTTTTTGAAATTAAAAATAATTAAAAATATTTTTTTTTTTCAAAATTTCGAGGCCGTTACAGGTAATACTCAAGCATACCAATGGTGACTGATACAGACTAAGAGGTGACTCCCACCCTAATAGGTATAGCACTTACTCCCGCTTAGACACATAAACTGATATGAACTAAGAGATGATTCCCACCCTAATAGGTATAGCACTTATTTCCGTTCAGTCACACATAAACTGATACAGACTAAGAGGTGATTCCCGCCCTAATAGGCGTAGCACTTACTCCCGTTCAGTCACACATAAATTGATTATTGCTCTTCAAAAGGGACAAGTCCATACGCCAAGTCCAGAGCACACATAACATAAATAACCCTATGGCTCGTCATTTCTCCTAGGCCTAACCTACAGATCGAGTCGATTGACTTATCAATAGGTCTCAGAAATTTTCAAAATTTTATCACGTACATAAATCACGACAAAACACATTCACAAATATTACTATTCAAATAGGAGTAAATGCAATAAAGTACACACTACTCCATTTGATGGATCCATAAACCAAGTTTTCACGTCAAATCATTTAATCAAGCATAATTCAAATCAAATTCACATAATCAAGTAACACGCATGGAAACTCACGAAAATAACAAGGTTCAGATTCCAAATTTGGATCAGTTTCAAAGTTGTCCACACTCCCTAAAAACAAATAAAGAAAGGAGATAAGTTTCACTCCTCCATTCGTGAAACCAAATCAAAATAAATTTAGTTATTGGTTTAATCAAGATTTTTCCCCAAAAATTTTCCTCAATTTTCCTCCAGTGAAAAGTAGTCATATCGAGTAGGAAAATATCACAAAAGACTCTATTTAAAATCGCTACATCATTTCAAATAAAATGCTCCAACGATATACTCCATACTCGCAACTTCTCAACTTTTAAGACAATGAAATCAAGTGAGTTCTTTCACCTCTAAAATCACCCATTCGAGATTAAACTCAACACTAAAACTTTAATCAAGACATTAAAACATTTCTAGTTCATTTTTCACCAAATTTTGATGCACGAAAATCATGAAAAATAGTCAAAACATTTCAAGTTCTCAAATCTGTCCAAATAGTACATTTATCCAAAAATTAGTGAAAAACTCAACTTTTCACCATTCAAAATTCAAGATTCAACTCCATTCAATCATATACTCATAAGTGAACATAATACATATTTATTCGGACAAAATCGAGTCAAAAAACATCATAAAATTTTAAAATCAAGTGTCAAAATTTTCCAGCTATAATTCAGCCAGCAAGCATCACCTTTCTTCAAAATTTTCACCAACATTTTTACTTTCTGACCACAAAATAAACTCATCTCATCAACAACAACCACAACCACAACCACAACAAAGTCCTCAAGTCCTCTACCTAAGAGGTCACCTCAAGTCAACTATCTAAGTTGAGAATTCAAGAGCCCAACTCAAAGTTCCAAGATTATCATTTTTAGCAAAAGCAATCCATGGATCTAAAAGATCTAGCATTATCAAGGTTAAAACTAAAGATCTAATTATCATACCTCAAGATCTAGCTAAATCTAGCAAGATCAAGTGTAGTTTTACTCAAAGATTGTCTTCCAAACTTGGTACCCTCAAGATCCTCCAAGTTTAGCCCAAAATTTGCTTGTTTCTTGGTGATTTCCTTCACAAACTTCAAGATCAAGAAGAGAAGACAAGGTGAAGCTTTCTTTGTCTCTCTCACTCTCGGATCTCTCTCTCACACTCGGCTGCAATAACGAGAAGAAGAAGCAAGATGAGTTCTCTCCAATGGTGTCTTCAAGGTTCAAGAAGATGAAGATGAAGTAAGCTTTCTTTTCTCTCTCTATCTCTCTCTCTCTTGTCTCAATCTCTCTTCTCTCAAGCTTCCTTGGCTGGCTGAAATGAAGAGCAAATGGAGCAAGAATGATGGCTTTATGGAGACAAGAAGCTTGCCTATCCTCATTTCAGGGAAAAGTTAGTCAACCTTCATTTTATGTCGCGTCAAAGCGTGGCGCTCTAACTTCTACTGGATTTTCTCCTTCCGACATTGCTCTACCATAAATATATCTCTGTAATATCTCTGCATATGCTCAGTTTCATCTTAGATCTACTATTCACGTCACGGCTCAAAAATTAACACTTAAACTGGCTGAAACAAAAATTGGTAATTTATTCACAAAAAATTCTCTGAATTAGAAAATGATAACTCGATGCATGAATTCATCAATATTTTAGTGAAAATACATAATATAATAATAATAATAATTATTATTATTATTTATTTTCGAAAAGAATCAAATTTTGAGACCCTCACAAAGGTCACTAGGAAAGAAGCAATGTTTTGCCCCATAAAATGAGAAGAAATCTAAGATAACTACAAATTTTCTAGTTCAAAAAGCATGAGATATTGTTGAACATTGTGTAAACAAATTATAAAGACTTCTAAATCCTAGAAAAATGAAGAAAAGAACAATATATACATTATGATACTAAATGTACTATAATAATGAAATTAAAGACCTATGTAAATATAAGTACAATAAAAAATTGCAATTTGTGTTAGGCCAAATTGGTTAGAGTAGTTTGGCCAAATGAGCTAAGTTGTTAATGACACATGCTTGTCTAAATCATCCTAGGTACATGATCGGGCCGACCTACGTGATGTACGTCCGACAAGCTAGCTCTTGTGATAATCGAGATCACACGAGGTGGAATATTCCCACCACCTAACCTATTAGGGTGTTAGATAAACAGACCACTTGATCAGATCTTGATTATAACTTGTACTACGACTGTTCCCTCTGAAAATTAATATGAATAGTCTCAAAGATAATAAGTCAGTATTGCAATGAGAGAATTTTTTTTTTTTTTAACGTGTGGTGTGTACGTTGGTATTTATAGGAACCGATTAATGAGGACCCTCTAGTAGTTATACCATCAGTTCCTGATCAGAATAATTCTTTAATGATTATGATGTTATCAAGTTACTGGAGAGAAATCTAGTAATTTATTTTTTTTATAGTGTAAAAGAGTGGTCTTGAACCCCTAGCGTTTCACTTATGCTCCCAGCCACTAATAATTTATTCACTTACCCATTAATAACAGCCACATAGTTTGGCAATAAGCCTTATCTATGATCCTAGATGCAACCACTGCTTGGCCATGTTTAGCCAACATAGTTTGATCATGACATACATCAAGCACTAATCTTTTCAGCATCTACAATAGTAAAAAATGTTCTTTGATGCTCGAGCATTGGACCAACAATATATTATCATAAGATCTACAACCTTGCCACATATATGCATGCTATTGCTACGTAATAAATTGTTCTTTCTACTATCATTTGTAGTCAGGTTAATAATAGAGTGAATAGTGATATGGCCAAAATGAAGAACATAACAATGACATTTTTAGATCTTATTTCTAGATTTACAAACTTTGGAGGTCTTGGTATTTGAAAAAGGTACCATTTCCATTTGGATTGGAGTTTTTCTATATTGAAACTTTTGTAGAAAAATATACTATACATAATGATGTAATGTATCTAAATAATAATGTAAATGGAAAACTGAAGAGAATATTCCAAAAATTTTTCTGACTCGCAATTCTAGCAGTAGCTTAGATTCTATTAAATCAAATGGAGCAGCTGTATTTGGAGATTGAAATGGATTGATGATGCAAGGAAATATTTTTTCCTTCAGCGTATTTTATGCCCTTATTGCTGAACCTTTTTCTCTCCTTAAGCTTTTATGTGGTTGATACCACGTTTGTGAAACATCAATAGTATTGAGTATGACTTGGGGGTTTAGGGTTGTCAAAGGACTAGGATCTAATCCCTAAGTCCTTCCGACTGGGTCCCTCCACAATGAACATGTATGGTCTCAAAGATAATAAGTTAATATTGCAATAGGAGAATTCTTTTTTTTTTTAATTTTTGGTGTGTATCCTAGGAATGGACGAGGAAGGATGAGGAGAAGAACCCTCTGGTGATTTTCTCATGAGACCATCTGGTGATTTTACCATAAGTTCCTGATAAGAATAACTCTTTTGGTGATTATCTCATGAGTTTCTGATAGGAAAACTATTTGGTTGCTCATCTAATGTTATGGAGTTACGGAGAGAAATTTAGTACTTTATTCATTTTTTATAGTATGAATGTGAGATCTCGAATTCAAAACCTTTCACTTACACTCCTTCCTCCCCCTCCAAAATCTAGTATCTTATTCACTTACCCATTAATAACAGCCCCATAATTTGGGAATAAACCTTATCTATGGTCTCGGATGCAACCATAGTTCAGCCATGTTTGGCCCATAATTCGACTAATTTTTTCAACATTTACGGTAGTAAAAAATGTTTTCTTATGCTAGAGCACTGGAACGACAATGTATTATCATGAGATCCACATCCCTTGCCACATTTATGCATGCTATTGCTACATAATCTATGTTCTTTCTATTATCACTTGCAGTCAGGTTAATAATAGAGTGAACAATGATATGGTCAAAATGAAGAACATAATAATAATAGTGATGTTTTAGATATTATTTCTATATTTACAAAATTTGGAGGTCTTGGTATTTGAAAAAAGTATTTCTATTTGGATTGGAGTTTTTTTGTAAAATTTTTATAGAAAAATATACTATACACAATGATACAATGTATCTGAGATAAGAAGGTAAATGAAAAAATGAAGAGAATATTCCAAAAAATTTTCTGACACGCAGCTCAAAAAGTACCTTAAATTCTAATAAATCAAATAGAACAACCATTTTTGGAGATTGAAATGGCTTGATATGCAAGCAAAACTTTTTTCTCCAGTGTATTTTATGCCCTTATTGTTGAACCTCTTTCTCTCCAAATGCTTTTATGTGGTTGCTACCACGTTGGTGAGACATCAACAGTATTGAAGAAATTTTAGGCTACCAAAAATGATGATGCATGCATAATCAACATAGCAATAGTAGCCTAGTAAAATGGCCAATTACATGAAATTATGAATGTTTAATAAAATAAATTATATAATTAAAATATCTAAAATTGCAATTTCGATAGCACACAATGCTAAATACAATGGTGAAATTTTCTTCTGATTATTGGTTTTAAACATGAACATTAGTACTCAAAGAAATCTTGTAACAAAATTGATGAACTCAGCAGACTACTTACTAATAAAAAATACAAAAAAGAATTGTAGAATGAGAGAAATATAATCAAATTTTTTGTGACTATTTAGATTACATGATTTTGATAAACAACAGAGCATAAATCTACCAAATATCTTTTATTGAGAGCCAAAACATGATTAAGGTAAAGGACTCTCATGCAATATAAGGCTCAACTGGCAATACTTTTTTTTTTTTAATGGCAAAACCCATTCACGGGGATAGGACGATAGCCTAAATTTTTTGAATAGAATTAATAAATTATAGAGTTTTGAGCAGCATAAAAGCCTGAGGTTTAAAAGAAAGTAGTGGAAAGTAAATGAGAAGTACTACTCCTTACAAGTAATTATATCGAAATACATTGAATATTAGGACAATGGCGCCTATCTAAATTGATAATGCCTCGGCTCTGGTAAGGCAAAAAGGCTGAAACAAACTTAGCTGAGACTTGAGACATGCTTGCCTGTTGAGCCAATGAATCGGCTGCCATGTTGACCTCTCCGTAGCAATGTTGAAGAGTGAAATCCGCTTGCTGTAGGAGATGAATAATGTGACATAAAATGCCGTCTATTCTCCATGGAATGAAGGAATACCTTTTTACAATTTCTAGAAAAGACAATGGATCTACGTCAACCAAAATTAATACCCCTCAAGTGCAACTTAGCTTCGGCCACCATGTTCGTCTCAAACCCATGAAATGTGGAGAAAGTATACAAAAGTCAGCCATCATGATCTCTAAATAGACCCCTTCCACCTGAGTTGCTAGGATTCCCAAGCAAGGAATCATCAATGTTCAACTTTACTTCATGCAAAGCTGGAGGCTGCCATGCAACAACTGAAATTGCCCTTGGCTTCGGATAAATAAAAAATGGTAGAATACCTTTACCAAAAACTGAATCTTCCGGCCTTTGCTAGTGAAAAGGATGGGCACAACCTATAAAGTGTAGCTATTGGCAAAATTGATGAATGACTTGATTTGTCGAGCCAATAACTCGCTCAAAAAATGCTATATTTCTGTTCTTCCAAAGCTCCCAACAAATCAATGACGGAAGAAGTTGTGCTAGCTCACCATAAATCGAGGCTGGCGAAAAGAAAGACCACCATGACTACAATCTTAATTGCACATTATCCACAATCACTTCTGGAATACCAATCAGCCTAGCCATATGTTGCCAAACTAATGCAGCAACATCACAATGTAAGAACACATGGTCCAAACTTTCTTCATTGCAGCAAAATAAACACTTTGAAGGAAGGTTAAATCCAAAATTCCTTAAAATATCCAAAAATGGAAGCCAAGAATTCAGTAATCATCACATAAAAATTGAAAATTTTAAAGGAAGCTTTTGATGCCAAATCATTTTCCTTGAGATCAGTGTGCTTCTAAAAGAACGAATCAAGCTGACAAAATGCTAAAAACCCCCTCAAAGATGGATGCCAACTTGCACATCATTACCTTCAGAGAGATGTATTGATGAATTGACGAGCCTACTCTTATCCGAGAGTACAGCCCCCCTCTCATCTAGATTCCACACACCCTCAACAAAGAAATCCCGGACCGCAGCATTAGGCAGCGGTACTACTTCAATGTCAAGAGCTAAAGGGCCTGACCCAAGCCAGTTATCAAACCAAAAGGAACAACTCCCATCTCGTACAGAGATGCTTGAGTATTCATCCAACAACCACTGAGCCTTCAACATTCATCTCCAAGTAACTGAAGAAGAAGGCTATAGCTGTGCTTGGGACAAGCTTGGAAGATTCTTAGCATACTTAGATAGCATGAATTTAGCCTATAGATTTGAAGACGTATAGAGCTTCCACCAAACTTTTCAAATAAATGCAGCTAAGATATCTTCCAATCTGGAGAGATCAAGTCCATTCTCATGAACAGGATAACATATGCCAGACCACTTCACCCAATGCTTAATATTCTTACCATATGATTCACCCTAGAAAAATTTAGCAAATAATGCTTTAATTTGAGCAAGAATAGGTTTGGGTGGCTCCATGACAACTAAAGTATATAAAGGTATAGCTGATAAAATGTGTTTAATTAGAATCAGTCTTACCTCCCCGTAACAGTAGCTTTTTCTTCTAGCCAGATAATCTCTTATGTATCTTGTCAATAAGAGGCTAATAATAAGAAATCTTCCAACGTTCCTTGAAACTTTTACAACCCAAATAGTCAAAAGGCAAATTCTTTCTTGGAATACCCGTGATCATAGTCTTCAACCTTGCATACGCTATGGAACATTTATTTGAGATAATAAAGAAACTCTTTTCTTTATTTACCCTCAACTCAGAACCTCGTTAAATTAAATCTAAGAAATCCATTAAAGCTTTAATGGAATGCCACTGATCTCTAGCAAAAATCACTATATCGTCTGCAAAGCTCAAATGAGAAACAGCTAGACGACCACACTTCAGTGCATATGGAGAAATCGCAAATAAAGCTAGAAGTGAGTTCGAACCACAACTTAGAGCATCTAACACCAAAATAAGTAAGAAAGGGGATAATGGATCCTCTTGTTCTAGCCCTCTAGAAGCCTTAAAGAAGCCATTTGGTTTGCTTCTAACCAAAACTAAGAACTAGGCAGAAGAGAGATTGTTAAGGATTAGCTTAACAAGACAATTCTAGAACCTAAACTTCTGCAACAATAATGAAAGAAACTGCCATGAGACACTATCGAAGGCTTTCATCATGTCCAATTTGAAAACTATATTGTAACCTCGGACCTTCTTTTCAATGGAGCTGATCAACTCTTGAGCAAGGCGAATATTGTCAGCAATTTCACTGCTCGAAGTAAAAGCTAACTGCTCCATAGAAATAAGACCTGAAAGGATCAACTTGAGGCAATTGCAGAAAACCTTAGTGAAAACTTTGTTCAGAAAAGTGCACAAGCTAATTGGCCAAAACTTTGAGAAAGATTGCGGGCTATTTTTCTTGGGAATCAGAGCAATTAGCGTGCTTGCAAAACTCTTAGAGATGGGAACACCAAAAAAAATTCCCAAATAGCCTGCAAGAGATCCTCAAACACAATCTCCTATTAGTGAGTGAAAAAATGCCTATGAAACCATCCAAACCTGGTGCACTCTGATCATCCAGCTCGAACACCATAGCGTGCACCTCCTCCATGGAGACCTTCCACAATAATTCCACATTTTGCTTACTGTGATTAGTTCAGGAATGTTGGCAATCAAATCCAAAGTAGCTTTCTCATCACCATCTAATGAGGCCATATTTTTTGATAGCATGTTGCGAAAAAAAAAGACACCTTCATCGCCAATTAAGGACTCATTCTTGAGAACCATTCCTTGCTCATTTCTTATCCTACTCATACATAGCTTCACTCTTCTATCCAACAGCGAGGAATGGAAAAATTTTGTATTCAGATCACCCTTTTTCAACTACTTGACTTGAGATTTTTGCTTCCATTAGAGTTCCTCATTACTCAAATATCATAAAAGATCTGCTTGTGCCTGACTCTAAAGAATTCAATTCTCATCACTATTATCTTACTGCAGCTTCATTTCCAAGAGTCCAACTTGTTCCTCCGCTTTAGCTATATTATAAAAAACATTACCAAATAGGTTTTTATTCCATTCCTTTAAAGCTATGTTCAATCACTTAAGCTTTTGAGCAAAAGAAATCATGCCATATTCATCGATGGGTTGGCACCAATTTTGCCTAACAAGGCTCCAAAAACGAATCATGCTTTATCCATATGCCTAAACGCTATCAGACTAGAAGAAGCACTCAACTCCATTTGCAATAAAAGAGGCTAGTGATCAGAAATCACCCTATTCAAGTGCTGCACTTTAGATGTGGGAAAAAGTCGCTACCATTCTATGTTCATGA
Organism: Gardenia jasminoides; assembly: GCA_013103745.1. NCBI lineage: Eukaryota > Viridiplantae > Streptophyta > Magnoliopsida > Gentianales > Rubiaceae > Gardenia > Gardenia jasminoides. The sequence goes on from CM023096.1 coordinate 16,367,957, forward strand.
GAATGCGGTCTAAGCACTTCCACATTCTTCTATCATTATGATTGCCAGACCAAGTATAAAGACTACCTAAAGTTGGCATTTGCTTCAAATTACAATTTGCAGTACATTTTCTAAGCTCAACCATCGCATTTCAATCTTGTGGAGCCGCACCCAAATATTACTCAATTGACTCAATTATATTAAAGTCGCTACCTACTTTCCAGGCCTTCATCTGAATGGAGGATGAAATAGACTGCAAATCTGCCTAAAGTGAGTGCCATTCAACCCGTGTACATTTTGCATAAACAAAAAAGCCATAGCACACCATATTCCATGTTTCATGAGATCTTCATTTATTACAACATTAACAGCAAAACCACACTTCCATAAAACCTAAATTTTATTTGAAACACTACTAATTGCAAGATGAAACCTTTCTAAACCCGTGGGAAACATCCAACATGGACTCTAAAAGAACAAGAAGAGAGACTGATTGAAGATGAGTAAGTTTTCGTAATCTGTGACAAGTAGAGACACCTGCTATACCTCTAGCATTCCATACTAACATATTAATCATTTAAAGAATTGGAGAGGGCATTAGAGGAGACCTTGACCAGCTGTCACGTTACAACAATCTTGGGCAAGTTAAGAAACGTTTTCTTCTTAGCACGTTTTGAAGAGGAGGCAGCATGAACAGGAGGCACAGTGCGATCCAGTAGATGTTGAAAGTCATCCAGTAGATGTTGTCACGGTTGAATTACTTTCGGAGGATCAATATTATCCTCCACATCTGTTAATGAATCAGCCAATTCAACCGCCTTTTCTACACACTCCAAATGATCATCATATATATTATGGGATAACTTGTTAGTATTCGGGATTGGAACCAAAGACACTAATTGAGAACCAACTTCTGTGCTGCTTTGTTGCAGCTGCTTCGCATTTGGCCACAATTCAACCTACCGCTCTGGAAATGATTGATGCTGGTTAAGAATAGGGTTTGAATGTTAAAGAGATAGTTGCCGATCAAGCTGTTGGATGTGAATTTGATTATAGTTCTGTATCTTTTGTTGCTCAGTCTGCTTCTCCTTTAGAATCCAATTCTTGGATTGCAGTTGCTTATCACCAGGTTGATAAGTATCTTCATCATTCAATCTACAATTGCTTAAAGAATGGCCAAGCTTTTGACAAGAGGAATAGTAATCACGTAGATTTTCATTCTACCCACTGCCAAAACCCTTTTGATCCATTACCTACCCACAAACGATTTGGAAATGAATGAAGTAGATCAACCTCAACGTAGATTCTAGCTATGCTACGTCTTGAAAGAGTTGTGGTAGAACTATTATTACAAGTAAGTCAACCATCACCAAGGTTTTACTACTCTAATTCAGTAACCTCACAATCTCCACTTTTCCCACACCTATACAACAAACAAAGAATATTTCTATCTAAATATGTCACTTGAAAGCTTGTATTTCAAGCAAGCAAAAGTCCCTTATCTTCTTGAACTTGTGGGTATTTATAGAGTGTGAGAAATGGTCTCAAAAAACTCTTCAACGGTCAAAAATATGGCTGTTAGAAAAATAGCCGTTGGAGTTTCGAACGTCCGAACCTCTGTCGGACGTCCAAACCTTTACTTGTCGGACGTCCGAACCCACCGTCCGACAGAACCAGTAGCTGTTTAAATTTCATTCTCAATTTGTCTGTGTCCAAAAGCATCATCTGAAGGTGCTGTCGTAAACTATCGGACGTCCGAAGTGATCGTCCAACAGAACCAGTAGCCATCTCAATTTTCTTCTCAATCTGTCGGACGTCCGAACCTCTGCTCATCATCCGATCCTTGTGTTTGATAAGTTAAAACCTTCTCAATTCTTCTTAAATTGATTTTTTTTCCTTTCCAATGAATCAAGTACCTATTCTAACATAATTCTCACATAAAAATATTAGTCCAAATTATCATTTTGTTTTCTTATAATCAAAATCTAGGATCAATTCCAACATAAGGGTAGGCAATACAACCGCCCTTATAAATGCAATGGAAATCAAAGAGAAGGGAAGTAAGCAGAAAATCTGATCATAGTAAAACTATTAGAACTATTCTTTAAGGTGGTAAAACCTACTCTTATAGTAGTAATAAGAAAGCGAATAAAATTGACCGGTAGAGTGGTAGAACCAACCTTGTGGCAGGAACTTAAATAAAAAATAAATGAAAGGAAATGAACAAGTTAGAAGAGTTAGCTTAAAGATCAAGTAAGAGAAACTTCTAGGGGTTAGAATCACATAGATTCAATCATATTATTAAAGACCTTGAATTACTTGGAAAAGAATCTTCCTTGAGTGAAAAAAATAGAGAATTCTTGAATGCTTTGCCATAGGAATGGGAATCTACATGGCCATTGAAGAAGCAAAGGACTTGAGCTCTATATCCATTGAATGACTTGTATACTCACTAATTTCTTATGAGTTGAAAGCTTAAGTCAAAGGTGCAAGATAATAAGGAAACCAGAATCAAAATTTGCATTACACTCAAAGCCTCTCAAGAAGAAGATGAACTATTCTCACTTGATGATGAAGAGGTAGAGTTTAATAAAAATGATATGATACTTATGACCAAAACATTTAAGAAACTCCTTAACAAAAAAAGACGATTTAGAAGAGAAGAATGAAGTAACAATAGACAGCAAAATCTCAAAAATTTCAAATTACATGGGATCAATGCAATTCAGATAGAGAAATTGAAAATGGAAGAGAAAACCATGTTAGGAAGAACAAAATTTGTTGAGAAAAAGAGTTAATGCATTTGAATGATTTTCTTCAAAATAAAAAAAAAGTATTTTACAAAAAGAAAAATGAATTTCACTTGATGCAAATAAATTGACTATTTTTAGAAAAAATGGAATTAAATTTATCAAATCTATTTTTGTAAAAAATACAAGTGTTATGTGCAATTTTTATTGTTAATTTGGTCATATGAAAGATAAATGTTATGTGAAGAAAAATGTGAGGTATGGTATGAGAGTTATATGGATGACTAGAAGTTGCACTAACTCTCATAGACCCAAAATTGAAAGGGTACCAAATGCAATTTCTCTTGATTAGGTACTTCATAGAGAATTTGGTCCAATTGGAACTTACTAGATGTTAAAGACACTACTTGGATTCAATAGCATGAAAAAGTAGAAAAATGTAAAGTAAGTATGGTATAAAATTACTTAGTTGCTTGAATTTCTTTTTTGTTACTTGTTGAAAATAAAAGTTGGATGATTAGATGTATTTTTTGAGAATAGAACACTTGAATTTGGAATATCTAATTATTTTAAAATTCTATTCATGTATGTCCGATATGTGAAATTGTCTTTCAAAATCATGATTTGGATATATAAATGGATGATTATAGTAACCCCTAAACTTCCCTAAAATATTTTCATGATTTGCAGAATAAACGGGGAGTATTGAAAGTAGTAATTATGCTTTAAGTAAGGGGGAGTCCAATGATTTTTCTTATGAGATTGTACAATTTTAGGTGGAGTTTTACTTATTAATTTTTCATAAATTTTCTTTAACTTTATTTTGATGATGCCAAAAGGGAGAGTAGATCGAATGATATTTCTTTGAAAGTTGGCATATTCTAAGAGAGAGTTTTAATCTTTAAAATGCTATAGAAAAAGGGGAGTTTATTTCTACTTATTTGATCAAAAAAATTATCATTTTATTTGTCATCATCAAAAAGAGTGAGATTGTTAACCTTGATTGATCAATCTTTGTTATTGATGATTAACAAGTAAAAATGATGATTTGGACTAATAATTTTATGTGAGCTTACAGGTGACGAGCCTGTTGTAAGGCCCAAAGACAATCTAGGATGGGGGGTGAATTAGGTTGATTAAAAATTAATCAAGTTATGATGCCTCATTTGCACAATAAGAAATGTAAACTCTTATACAATAAAATTATCAAGAGAGGAACAACAGAATTCAAGAAAGATAGAAGATATAGCAATAGAGGAATCGCAAAGTAAGTTGTAAATAAGAATGAGAGTAATCAAACCAATTTTCTTCCAAGCTCCTCGTAAGCTTGAAGAACAATTCTCAACACAAGCAACTTCAATTTGATGAAATTCAACCAATCTTGTGTAGAATGGAAGGCTCACTTCCTCCTTGCCCCAAGCAGCACTCAGTCAAGATAGGAAGTTTTACAATCACTTGGATAACCCTCTCAAAACTACACCATTGAAGAATTCACTCACAATTGAAAAGCTTGCTCACTAGTTCACGCTTCAAGAACTACAAATCTTACTAGGAGGGTATTTTCTTACCAAAATCACTCTTAAGAACTTGTATTCTAAGTGTACAAAAGTTACTTTGAAGTTCAGACAAGGCTCTATTTGAAGGAGACCAAAAAGTGCCTTGATAATGGTTGTCAACGGATAGAAGGCAACTGAAGAGTCAACTAGCCGTTGGAGCTGTCGGACGTCCGATAGAATGTTATGCATCCGGTGCTATCGTCCGAAAGGTTGTTTCAAACTTTATTGGATGGCAGATGCATTTTTCTGTGTCCGATGTAGTCTGCGTCTGACACTGGTTAGAGAGTTCATAAATTTTCTTGAATTCGATCAGACATCCGGTGATGCTGATACGCGTCCGATATGAGTGTCCGATACTCCCCCTGTCTATCAAACGTCCGGTGCTTGAAGTTGAGTGTCCGATGGAGAGTTCTCGACTTTTATCTGACATCCGATACGTGCTATCGAGCGTCTGACAGAGTTGAATGTCCATTGCTTCTTCTTTTGATTGAGTTCTTCAATTGCATCATTTTCACCAATGATCTAAACTGCAATAATTCTCAATGGAAGACATTAGATTGAATTATCCAATTGTTTTGTAATAATCAAAATCTGGGATCAAGAATTACATTCTCTCCCTTTTTGATGATGACAAAACAATTGAATCAATTTGATAATTCTGAGAAAGCATACATAACTCCCCCTCACTAAAACAACCGATAGATTATATCAATCTTAATACCATATCAATCAAAAATGAATCATCAATGAATGAATCATCAATCTTGATACCATGTCAATGAATCATAACCCATTCTCTCCCTTTTTGTCATTTCAAAAATAATAGCTAATTGAAAACGAAACCATACCATCCAATATGCCAATATGCCATCCAATATGATTGATACCATCCAAGTTCAATAATTCCAATAACAATATACCAATAACAGTACCATAACCAACATACCAATATGAAATCTTCAATACCAAATGTTTTACAATTCCAATATCAGAAATCTCCAAGACCAAATGTTTCACAATTCAATATCAGAAATCTAAGACCAATACCATCTAATGTGCCATTCAATTTACAACCAGAATTCCAATGATTCAATATAAGACCATAATGCAATACAAGGGCATCACAAATCCACAAAACCAAGATTAGTACCAAAACAATGTCAACACCATATAAGTATCAATACCATAATTACCATATTGCAAGAACAGAATACTGAATTTAGCAAATTGCTTAATAACCAACATTGAATAGAGTATCCAACAGAAAAGGGAACAACAATGAAAGTAGCAAAGTACTTAATAGATTACACACTTCATCCATTGCCAAAAGGGAACAAAACAGAAAAGATGCATCCCAATGGTGAAGTGCAATTGATCTTAAAGTGCCTAAAGAGTAGCCTTAGGTCCAGGCCTTCTTCTGCTGATACGAAATGCAGAGTGGTCTTCCTCCTCAGTATCTTCATCATCTTCTTCTTCAGGTTTAGCAGTAGTTGGTTCCTTGCCCTTCTCAGAGATGAAAGGATCACAGTGAGGAGTCTGAGAATCCGTGACTTCTTGACTGCCAAGAGTGGGATCAGGACGTGGTTCTTTTGCATGTGAAGCATCCTCAACCATAGCAGTACAAAACAAAAGATTTTTCTTATCCAAAAACTCATATTGCTGCTCAGGAGTCATGGTGAGCATGAGACCATGTTTAAGAAGAAGAACACAATCTTTAAGCTCTTTGAGCAACTCAACTACTTCAGACTGAGAAGGATTGGCTTTAGAAAAGGATTTTTTGGGATGAATGGATGGACCAGGAGTGAAACGAAGAGATTGTGTGGTGTTGGGAGTGATAGGTGTATCATGACCATACTTAGAACGAGATTCAGAAGCTGCCTCTTTTGTACACCAACGACCATAAAAAAATTTCTGATTTTTCCTTTCAAAATAAAATTTTGTGAAAATAGAAGTAGAAGTGTCCTTAGGACATACTCCTGTGATAGGAACTTTAAAATGCTCAAAGATTGGAGTTAAAAACTTTCCATAGGACAGCTTTCTCCGAATATCAGTCTCAATTTCATCAAGAACTTGCACATGATAAAACCAAAATCTATGCGGATTTTTTCAACAAAACAGTAGAACAGATATAATTCCATCTTGTTTGCATCAGTACGATGCCCATCAGTAGGAACTAAAAGATTTGAAATGATGGAGAAAATGATCAAATTTTTAGGAGAAAGGTCCTCTAATTTAGCATCAGCATGAGTTTGGAATGGAGATTGAAAATATGTCATTAGTTTTTCAGCATTAAAATGATTGATGGTTGTCAAATTTTCTTCATAAGAGAAAAAATTGTCAATTTTACTTCTACAACCAGGTTCTATAGAAGTTTTCAAAATCTCATCCACAACATTAGGATCAAAGACAAGATCTACTTCATTAACACGCGATCTTATTTCATTACGTTCAGTGCCTTTTCTAAGGTTAGCAAAAAACTAATAAAGCATTTCAGGATAGTAGACATTAGGCATTGTGATAATGTGAGACCTTTTCTGAAATTCAAAAAGTTTAAGAATAGAATCAAGATCAATCCTACAGAATTCAGAAGGGTTGATTGATCTTTGAATGATGAAGCCCTTTTGCGAAATGAATGCAAACATTTCTTTGGCTTCATCATCAATAAACTAAGGTAATGGAGGGGGTGGTGAGGAAACCTGAGAATCTGTCTGAGTAGTTCGAGGTTCTTGGGTACTTACAGAGCCTTTTGCTTCCTATTCGAAGTCCATTTAGTAGTAGGAGATTGCACTTCTTCATCCCTGAGAGTACGTTTGGGTTTGATGGCTGAAGACCCTCCCCGAATTCAAACCATTGTGATGTTTGTGTGTTTTAAGTGATGAGTGAGATGAGAAATGAGATGCTGAGGACTGAACCTACTATTTGGATGAAAATGTCGTGATCAATTGGGTCAGAAGGTGAGGAAGATCAATTTTTAGGGTTTTTGAAGAAATTTGGGATCGGAAGGATTGTAATTGTTAATGTGAAATGTTGACACAACACGGCTTGCAAAAGGCTTATAAAATAGTTTGTGCTGTCAATTTTGGAAGTTTTTTCTTGAGAAGGTGCAAATTTTAATTTGTGTAAAATAGAGAAGTTGGAAGTTGTGCGTTCAAAATAATGAAGTTTGACTGATGGAAATGAGAGGAAATAGGCTTATAAGTTGCGACTGTTGGTGTGTCGGACGTCCGAATGAAGTGAAGCGTCTGACACATCCGTCTGATAGAATTTTCTGAAAAACAACTTAGAACACTATTGGACGTTCGTTCATCTGGTATCGGACGTCCAATAAAGTTTGACAAAAATTTTTCAAGAGTTCTTTTCTAAAATTTCCAATTTTGATCTCAGATATATAAATTGATCTAGAAACAAAGCTTTTGTGAAAATATCAACAATTTGATTTTTTGAACAAACATAATTTACACAAATCTCACCTTTTTGAACAAGATCAAGAAAGAAATGATACTTTATACCTATGTGCTTTGTCCTAGAATGTTGAATGGGATTTTTTGTCAAATTGATGGCACTTGTATTATCATAGTAAACGGGCATGTTATCATACAACAAATCGAAATCATTCAAGGTATGCTTCATCCATAATAATTGTGTGAGGACCCGAAAATTTTATTTTTATTTGACCTATTTATTTAATTAATTATTTATTTTCTCTGAATAATTGACTTCAATTATTTTAATTGCAATTATATCCTGCATTACTTCCTTTTATTTTAAAACCTTGTTTAATCATTAATTTAATTCATAAAATTTCAAAATTTCATATTTTCATTAAAAAAATTATTATTACTTCATTAAATTAGGTTGGATTATGATTGTTGTATATCAATTGTAACAGCACGAAAACTTTTAAAAATGTATTTTTGCACGTTTAAACTATGTTTTCGATTTAAACTATTTGAATGTTTAAATTTCGTATTCGGGTTTAGGATCGACTACTAGACATAAGTTTCGAATGTTAGGTTATGTATTCGGGATATATAAATGAGAGAAACTGAGATCGTAGTGTCGTGTCATGTGAATTGATCCGATACGACAAAAGTGGTTTTACGTCAAATTATCCAACTATCCCTCATTTCTTTCATTTTCCACAAGAGCCCAAAAGTCAAGAATTAACCTCAACCACTCATTTCTTTCTTTCTTCTCCATAGAACCGGTTCTTCTTTTCCATTTCTTGCCCTTCATTTCTTCCTCAAAACAGCCGGCTCTTCCTCTCTTTTCCTTAGCCAAAAAACAACTTCTCATCTCCTCTCTAAGCCCTCCATTTCAGCCGGTCTTATTGCTCCATCTTTCTCTCAAAGAAGGCCTTCCATTTCCTTGCAAAACACTTGCTTAGAAGACTTGAAGTCTTGGAGAACTTGAAGGGGAGGGCTGGCCGACTCTTAGTGGTGGAAATGGGGAGCTTTGGGTGGTAGATTTTGGGCTCCCTAATCTTGCTCAAGCAACTAGAGGAAGAGGTAATCATCCTACCCTTAAGAAGATGAGATTTAAGTTTAATTCTTGAAGTTTTGTTGTTAAGATTCATTATTATTAAGCATTTGTTGATTATGGTTGTTGAGTGGGCTCTTGGAATCCCACAAGTGCGTGAATTTGCTTCTTAGCATGAAAATGGTGAAGTGTGTGTGTGTGGATGTTGGAATTTGGGAAAGAAACCTCAAGGGAAAAACCGGATGGAGAGGGGGAAATGGGGGCTGAAAATTTACTGTTTTACCTTAATGTTTGTGGCTGCATTTTTGTGAGATTTTGTTAATCTTCTCTACAAAAGCCCCTCAAAGTTTTAGGAAGAATGGCATGAGAAAATTCTGTTTTGAAAGCTTTAAGGGTTGGCTAAAATCCTGCTATGTTTCCCCTGTTTTGTGGCTGTGATTTTGCAAGCTTGAAGTCTAAATGTAATGCTTAAATGATGAGAGTTAGGTTGTAAATTTTTCCCACAAAAAGCCCTTCCAAAGTTATAGCAAGATTGGTTGTTAAGTTGGAACTAGAAAACCTGGAATTTTGGCCTTCATGCTGTCCGAATTTTGGACCACTTTGGTGCTAGGTTTTGTGAAAAATTTCCAGCATTTATGACCTTCATTAGACCTAGAGAGTTTAATACTAGCTTGGTTATGAAAATTAGTTCAAATGGTGGAAATTTGAATAACCTAGGAGCTCATTTATGAAGATGACAAAACTTCACTGGTTTGAGGTAGTTTACTGAGTGAAATTTGGGTGACTAGAAAACTGTCTTCCTGTGTGAGTTTTTAGCTAAATTTTGGTACACATGTAGCTCATATACTGAGGGTTACGTCTGAAAATTTTGGTATTTTTCCAGTACCATTTCGTTGCTCAAATGATGTTTCAAATCTGCCTCTTTAACCTAAAAAATTTTTCCCTGCTTTGAGCAATGTTTGGATTCATTTTGATTTAACATTCATTTGTTTAAATTTGTGGCTGAAATTTGGTATGAACCTAGCTTATATCTGTAAGTATTAGTATACCAAAGTTGGTAATTTTTGATCAAGAAATCGTCACTCAAATAGGGCCTAGAATTCTGCCCTGCAAACCTGAAAAATGAAAATCTCAGAATTTCGAATCCCCTCTGTTTGAACTGCCATAATTTCTTGCTCGAGTGTCAGAATTGTGTGCCGTTGGTGGCTGTTGAAACTTATTACATAGAACTATAAAATTTATAAATTTTAGAGGCCAATTCATTTTCTGTAATGTTTGGTGAATTTTCAAAGTGGGCTAGTCGACCAACCTGACTTGCCCTATTTTGGTACTGTAGCAGTTTCTTTCTCGAAAATCTGGGCAATTTCTGCCCAGAATTTTAACTGGGTGTCTTCTACAAAGTTTTAGAAATTTCAAATAGGTTTCTAACGGTACCAATAGTGTGAAATTTGGACTTATATAATTCAAGTTACGATTTTTCAAAGATTTCTGCTTAAGGAGGATGATATTGAACTTGATTTTCTTAAATGAGATTTGGTGGATAAACTAGAAACTTATTTTCATTGCTTTTTAAATTTTTTAGGAAGTGTTGCTGAATTGCAAAGTGATCCAAACTTGAGCTCCGAGAACCTTGATTGATCGCGAGAATTGCTCTCACTTACTCTCGACAATTGGTGAGTGCCAAGTGCATGAATTGTTGAACTATCTGACATGTTTGCTTGAATGTGAACTGTTGAGGCTAGAGTGTACTTTATCGCACTCGTCCTCCTCTACTTGACTTGCATGAACATGACTTGTTACTTGACTTGACTTGAACTGAATGTCGATTGGAGTGATTCGTCAACTTAAAAGTTATATCCGGGGACGCCTGAACCTTTTGGGGATCCTTGGGACCCGAGCCGGCAAGGGCTTGGTCGGGAAGTTTGGTGAACCTTAGGTACTGTTCTTTGAGCTTGATCTATTGCAGAAGTCTTGCTCAGTATTACTCGTTGTAGCTTTACCCTTTTCACCTGCTTGTTTGGTTTCGGGCCCGAGAGGGTGAACTGTTGGTCTGAGGGTGTACCAAGTGGAGATTCTACGGACTTTACCTTTGCTAAGTTGACGGAGAGTCAACGTTTGGAATGGAATGGACTTAACTGCTTAACCGTGGAAATTGGCTCCTGAGAGCCCCGTATCCTTACCTGCTTTTGTGTATTTTTCCTGTATGAGCACTGCTCACTGTTCTTGCGCATATTCACTGTAGATAGAGAGGCTCGAAGAGGGTTCTCCGAACCCAGCTCCAAGACTCTTGTCTAATGTGATCCCTCGAGTAGTGATTCCTTGAGAATACGGTCTCCTAGTGAAAATTGCAATAGTACAAGTGAATGATTGATTTACACGCTTTTATATCTGAATTTACTGGCTTTCCTACTTGCTTGATTATGTGCTTGCATGCCTTTTCTTGGCCTCACTGAGCTTTAGCTCACCCAATTGTTTTCCTTAATAGGTTTGAGGTGAACGCGTGAATTGAGGAAGTTAGTAATTTTGTAGGATTTTCTCATTTTGTATAAGATTGAAATTAATGGATGAATTTGATGGTTTATGGTACTTTGGAGTATTTCTTGTACAATTGTAATTTTGGTTGAGTTGTAATTTATATTTTGGAGAACTTGGGTTGTATTTACTACTGGGACGTACCTGTGGATTTTAGCATTTTGTACTTTTGGAGTTTTAGAATTGTAATTATTATTTATTGGAGTTTTAATTTGTAATTAATTGAGGACTGTAGTGAGTCCCGGCGAGAGTTGGGCAGGCGGCCCGCTGAACCTTTGGTTTGCCTTAGGGGAAGGTGGGGCTGTCACAAGTGGTATCAGAGCCCAGGATTCAAATCTGTGTAGTGTATCTTAGGCTTAAAAGTTTAGGATGCCAGACTGTGGGATATGATTGAGAGTTAAGTGTGATACGACCTTGGCATTTGATGTTTAATAAGTGATATTGAAGTGTTCGTGTTTCATTTGAGTGTTATAAATATGAAACGATAAGTGTGCTAGTTTTATTGGCAAAGTGTATAAACTCCCCTAAGTGACTGGTTTTCTTTAGCTCTAAGGGTTGAACTTGGAATTGAGTTTAAGTTTTTCCCTGGTTGTCTTGTAGACTCGACTCTATAGGTGATTTCATCTCTTTAAGTCGTCCTTAAGTGAGGACTTAGAGAAGGCTTGATTTCCCAGGTATTCTTGATGATGTAGCACTCCTTTTGGTTTTACTCCTTACCCTAGCTTGTATAGGAGCTTTTATCTCGAATTGAGTGAAGAAAACTTGTATTCATTGGAAGTTTTAGGCTAAGAATTTGGAAAGCCATTTAAGTTCTTGGATGGGATTTGGAGTTTGTAATTATTAGAATGATATGGCTTGATATCGTGGAATCTTCTAGTTCTGCCCTAACTAGGCTTATGGCTTCCTTCGTTTAGTTCTGCCTAGGATAGTAGGGCTTGAGGAAGACCTCTTGGAGGACTTCAAAATTGTTAACCGGCCATGTAGGCTAATCCCCTTTTGATAAGGTTTATTATGGACATAGCAGGGATGGTGCACGCCGTGCGGCCCTTTTGTATTTTCTTGCATGTGTATGTATACCGGCAGCACTTAGTTGCCTATGTCGTGTACTTGACTTATCTGGCTTATTTTGTAACTTCTTGACTTGTATTATGACTTTTGGTAGATGTGATGAACCATGTTTTAAATTTAAATGTTTTTGCAACTTATATATGCATCAAGTCCTTTTGTGCTCGATTATTGTTTTTCTTATACAAATTGAACTTGTTTTGAGTAAGGTTTGGCTAGGATGAGAATAGAGTCGTGTGTGTGGGTTTAGGCAACCGTACACTCCTAAGTGAGATGAGGAACCCTGGGAGAAGGTTTGATAGGTGGGTTCGCGTGATGCCATAGAATCCTAGTGATGGATAGGAGCTGGAACTGGAAAGTAAATGACCGAGCTCTATATACCGTAGGAATTAATTCTTGGAGATGAACGGTGGCAAAGATTTTGGGTCAAAATTTATGTATAAACAAACTTGCACGACTATCTAACTTTCTTAAGAATATTTGTCTAGGAGGTACATTTTTCCCGAATATAGCTTTTAACCTGAAACTTTGAGGGAATGTTTTCAAGTATTTTCCATGTACCTACTATTATGCTATATATGTGTTTTAATATTCATGCCTTGAGTTGTATGATTAACCTTCTTAAACTTATTTGAGGAATTTGAAATGGGTCTCAATGATTGAGGCAAAAAAAAAAAATCTTATTCGAAGTTTCTCACTAAGAAAATTTAGTTTTGAGCCATGAAGGAAAGTTTGTATCCTTACATTTATTTTGAAGTTTTAAATTAGTGTTTTACCATATATGCCTCCTATATACATTAAAGCCTTGGAATATATTTTGCAAATTATGATTTAACTTGATTTGAACAAAAACATGGATTGGTCCTTTAGGACAAAAGAACTAGGTCATTTCTAACATTGTTCATATTGAAAATCGAAAGCCAATAAATGATCTTGGGCAAATTGAATTCGAGAATCTTTTTGTAAACTTAGTTCTCTATGGAAAATATATCTTTTTACTCGAGTTTTAAATTGCATGATCGAATCATTTAATTAGAGTTTTAATTGACCTTGGAGCCACCTAATGTTGGAGTAAACCTTAGTTTCACGAATGATATAGGTATGGAATGTGATCGCTTACTCTACGATATGGACGTTAAGATTTCCTCCAAGGATTAGTGTTTAAGTGTTAGTATAATTCATGCAAATTGTGAACCTTGGGCAAACAAGAGGAGAATGATTGGCCGATACAGTGAACTTAGCAAATAAGGAGTATAATGTAACCTAAGGAATGGATTGATTAGCTAGATGTGAGAAGTAAGTTAGCATTATCTACTCTTATATCGGGAATTCAATTTAGAAAACCTATTCATAAGGAAATATGAAGATATATAGCCTTTCTTTATAAGGTATACCCGAGAATAAATTGTGACAGCCCCACTTCTCCCTAGGACGAACCCTAGGGTATCAACCACACCTTCTCAGGGACTCACTCTGATCCTCATTCATATTACAGCTCTCAAACAATTACAATGCAAGATCTTCAAATAATAATTACATTTCCATCTATTCCAAATACACTAAAAGTCTAACCATCCAACATTACAAGTAGTACAAGGAATAATCCGACCAATCAGCTAAAGATCACTATCACCTTCCTCGAGCCACTGGGGAAAAATAAAGTATTTTTGGGGTGAGCTAAAGCTCAGTGAGGTTCCGAGAAAAAAAGTATTTTAGAATTTAAGCTTTCTATCGAGTATGAAAACATTGGAATATTCAAATCTTTGAAATCCATTGAGAAAGTACTTTTCACTAGAAATTTGTAAGGCGAAAACAATTCATGAAATAATTCAATTCATCACACGAGCACTTTGACAAATAATCAAGCACACTCATAGTACACTTTTCAACTAGGAGAGAACAATACTGGGCCACTTCGAGATCGTGCTCACGAGGAGACTTGCTCGGATTGTCTCAACTAGGTGATCAGTGCTTAACAAACATTAAATCAAATATAAAAGGATACAGCTCACTTGGAGCTATTTTACTGGTCCACATCACCTTATAACTCTGAGCAATCCCCTTGGTTCATCGGCCATCGCCTTATCCCTCCAGGAGGTAATACCGAGTATACCATACCGTTGCCTAAGTACCAACCTACCGACCGAAGGTCGGCTCGAATAGGCCGATAACGAAGGGGGAAAGGCCTTATTCAGCCAATGTGGTAAAGTACACATGGCCTACATCGTGCGCAAGTAATATAAAATGATGGAAAGTAAACAGTTGAACAGCTAATACCAGTTAGGTCGAGTGCGATAAGGTACACACTCGCCTAGAAACAAGTATTTCACACTTATGAAATCAAGTAACATCAAGTATTCACGTAGGCATGTAATTCACACAACATACAAGGAACACTCACAAACTCATCTCTTTGCAAATATAAGTCGAGCAAATCATTTCACAAGTCATTTTCACATAATAGTAAAATAATTAACTTAAAACGGGTTTGAGCATTCATAAACTTTTCATAAATGGTTTTACTTGTAAAAGCATTTTACTTGGAAATAGTGGTAAATCACTTCCTTATAATTACTAGCAAATCATTTCATCAAAACATTCATTTGTAAACAATAATAAGATTTCCATTTTAAAAGAGGTTGGAACACTCACCATGTGCCTTGGTCACCCTCGATCACCTTCGAGTCCTTTTGCCATTTTGATCATAACTCATGGTACGAGTGTTGGATTGAGGGGCACGAGATGCCGTTTCGAAACTAAGAGAACAAGCTACAACTTTTATGAAGACAAATTCTGCCCAGATTTTCTCTTTCTAGGTGAAAAACGTCGAAACAGTTTCAGAAATTTTCCCTGTCAGAATTGCCGACAGGCTACATTCAAA
Organism: Gardenia jasminoides; assembly: GCA_013103745.1. NCBI lineage: Eukaryota > Viridiplantae > Streptophyta > Magnoliopsida > Gentianales > Rubiaceae > Gardenia > Gardenia jasminoides. The sequence goes on from CM023096.1 coordinate 16,383,199, forward strand.
CGTTCATAACTTGGCGTTCACAAATCCGAATCCAGAAATTCCAAAGCCGTTAGAAAGCTAACATACAGGGCTACAATTCTTAAGAAGACATCAAAAGCAAAAACATTCATCTTCCTGGTCAAAATGACCCACCACAGTAGCAAAAAAACCATTTCTGCTAGAAACAGGGCATCAGGGGTATTTTAGTCATTTCTCAGGTTACAGTGCTCCGATTGATCTGAAATTTTACAGGTAGAATTCTCACTCAATTTTCCACAACTTTCATGCTTTAAGCTAAGGCTAATTCAGCCTCCATCATATTTGAATATTCAAGCCAAATTCGGACAGAAAATCTAAACAAAATTAAAACTTGGAGTTCATCCAAACCAACCAATTTCCAACCACCCAATTCAGTTCCTAGCAAACTAAAATCAACTTCCAATCATCAATTCCCAACATCAAGCATTGCAACTAGTGAAACCCTAACCCTAGCTCTTGGTCAAAGTTCAAGACAAGCAAAACAATAAAACCAATCCATGGAATCACCTTAGAAGCTAAGAATGATCATGAAGCAAGCTAAAACAGCAACAAAATCCAACAACTTCATCAACTTAGATCAAATTCCAACAACTTAGAGAAAATGGCAGCTTTGATACCTTCAAGAAGATGAACTTAGGATGAAAACTCAAGCTTCCAACTCAAGGATAAAGATTGACGGTTGCCAGGGTTGAATCTCAACTTTCCTTTCTTTTCCTCTCTTTCTTTCCTTTCTTCCTTCCCTTGCTCATGGTTTTCCTCCCTTTTTTCTCCTTGCTTGGCGACCCTTCTTGTTCTAGAAATAACTAAAGGATGACAACATTTAGATATTTAGGTCTTGGTCAAAATTGGTCAAAAGTGTCATGCTCAATTAACCCCACTAACTTAGGTTAATTTCACTCTTGCCCACATGATTTCTTTTCCTATCAAATTAGTCCATAGGTACTCAACTTAACCTAGCCTATCAAAGCTTAATCACACTTACTTAAGCTACTAATCACCTAGGCACCATAATCAACTCCCGTGAGCATGCAAGTTCACACCGAAAATTCTTGAAATAACAAACGTTTGATTTGTACATATAATTAGGGTTTCGAGAAAATATAGTAGGGTTGGTACATTTAGGGTTTACTGTGCAAACAAATTAGGGTTTTGCCAAAATTTAGGGTTTTCCAAAGCAAACTAGGGTTTAAATTCAAATTAGGGTTTTTAGACTTGTAAAACAAAATAGTTAAAACAAAACACTTTAAGAAGTAAAACAACCATATAAACACCTTGGCAAACAATAGTTACTATAATTAGCATTATTTAATATTTTCCAAAAACTTGGGAAAAATCGGGGCCTCACATAAATGAAGTTTGAGCGTGCCATTGGGAAAAAGGTTTATTAAGATAGCACACATATGCTTTATTAGGAATAAGATGCATGAAGGAAAGTGAACCGCCGTGGAAGGCGCCTACTTTTTTGTTGAGAAAAGGTTGGAAGTATAAAACTATGCGTGGACTCTCGAGACTTGAATGAAGTGACCATTAAGAGGAATATATTTCATCTAGAAGGATTGCTTGATCAATTATAAGGAATCTTTGGATTAGATTTCTAAATTTTCAGATTTGTCCTTTGGGTAGAGTTCTAGGTTTCCAAATTTCTACTGTGTCTTTGTTTCCTTAATTTCAGCTACTTGTGCCTTCTTTTCTAGTCTTATTTCCATTTTGTGAGTCATTAGTCTTGTCTTTCTTGAGTCAAAAGTCTCTCCCGAGTCAAAATTTCATTTGTGCCTTCAAATTCTCATATATTGTCACATGCCAACCAGATTGAATTGATTAGTCTTCTTGAGCAGTCGTGAGCCAATTCATATTGTCTCAAGGATTGTGAACAAGGACTTGAAAGAGTTGGTGAGATTATTAGAGTGGAATTTGAGTGCATACACAAGAGTTGAGTGGATACACTAAGGGAGTGTGTGAGGTTATTATCTTGTATTTTTCCTAACCTTTCTTTGCAGATTTTATCACCATGAGGCACAATCCTCTAAAGGAGTTGTTAAAGAAATTCTATGCTCTTCGTCAAGGCACCAAATTGGTGAAAACATACTACAAAGAGATGAGAACCATTATCAATCAAGCCGAAATTGTGGAAGATTCATTTGTTATTGATCACTTTTTGGATGGATTAAATGATCAAATAGCTAGTAATCTTGAAGTGACTAATCGTATGGAGTTGTATGAAGTTGCACATGCTGCTATGGACATTGAAGAGAAGCTCGAGAGGAGACGTCAAAGGAAACTTTCTTTGGCGGCCAAACGTGCTTCACGTGAGAAGCATGAGCAAGAAATTAAAGAGTCACGTCAAATGTCCAAGAACGAGCCTTTGATGGGACGATTTGAGCAACTATTGGATACCTATGTAAAGTCGTATCTTGAGCTTGAAAAGAAAAAGCTTGCACTGTCCACTGCACTAGCCGCTAGTCAAAAGCTAGTTGGAAAGGATTTATGTGAGGAATATGAAGATGTACAATCCGACTGTAGTGTAAATAAAAAGGAGAGTGAGTTGAGTGAAGAAGGAAAAGAAAAGAGTGCGCGTGAGCTAATTGTGAGCGGGAGAATAAATGAGCGTGAAAGGACTTATTATTTTTCTAACAATCTTAACGTTACTTTGTTGAGTGTTAATGGTCTTTTTTAGGTACAACAAGGTGAAGTAAAGATGGTTTTGTTGTGCGCCATTGCAAAGTCTTTAAAAGGAACCATGTTCTTTCGAGACATTGCAAATTTCTACATTCACTCCCAAGAATTGAAGACCGTTTTCACCAACCAACCTTTGATTTTGAAAGGGAGTCTTCAATCTTATCCTCTAGTTCATTCTTTTGCATTTGAAAGCCGTGCCATTTGTTTGGATTGTGTAGATTGTTATGGTAGTCCTTTGAGTTATTCTTTTGATGTTGTTGATCATGCTAGTTGCTTATGTTTTGTCAGTTATTTTGATAATTATTTGAGTCATTGTGAGAGTCCTATTTGTTTTAATTGTGAGTGTCTACCATTGAATCCTTATGAGTCTGTTCTAGTTAATTCGTTTGGTTATGATGCATATTCATTTGGTGAGTTTCGTGTGTTCATAGGTTGTGTTAAGAGTCGTTTAATGATTCATGGAGTACAAACTTTTCCTACTTGTTATCAATTAGGTATAGTGGGTGAATATCTGTGTTTCCTCATCATTTATTCCTCGTCTTTCATTTTTGATCCAGGTATACTTAGGATGGGCTGTTGCCGAAGTTCGTGTGAGCTGAAGCATGCATGCTGGCTTGTATTCCGATTGACTAGAAGGCATGTTTCTTGGCTCGCATTCATCAATACATGGCCTGAAGTTCTCCAGTGCAAACAATCCTTCGATTTGGGACAAATCGCCTTTTAAGAGGAGGGGAATGATGAGAAATGGAATAATGGGCGCTTTGATGAGAAATCATTTCTTATATTCTTATCCAGGGGGATTAAAGCTCCAAGACGGTCGTTAGATTCCTTCCTTTGAACAAGGCTTGGATCAAAGATCTATACTTTGTTTCAAAATTGAAGAATGAAGCTACCGTTTGAAGTCTTTTAGAACAAGGGCACAATTGTCTAAATTTCCTGTGTTTTCCTTAAGTCATTTTAGTAGGAATAATATCGGACCAAGGCTTTGTCATGATGTCCGAATTTTGGTAGCTTATATATTCAATAATTGTTATTTAGTAGTTTCCTAAAAGATAGAGCCATGTTGGCCTATTCTAGTTAGGTTAGGTTTTTAGTAATTTGAGTCCAAGTTACATTAGGATTTTGAGTCTTTGTAAAGGCTATAAATAAGCCTTCTGCTCCAATATTTTTCATAAGACTTTGAGTAATAACATTGAGAGTTTTCTCTTTTCTTGTTCCTTGGGAACGACCCTTGATACAAAGTGAATGAGTTCCTTTGTTCAAATTTAGGCTTATCAATTCAAGAACGCGTTGAGTTGTGGCCTTTCTACCAAATTCCTTGGTTGCTAATTCGCTAGATTGTGGGTTGAGATTCAATTGTGGGTTCGCAATCTCGAGGGTTAGAGGGGTCGTAGGATTTCCATCCCTTTTGTACCCATAACCTGTTCAAGATAGATCATTCCGCTGTGTCGCCAATTCGTTTCTTCAAGAGCGGGAGTTTGGAGATTCGGGTTCGCATCAGTAATGCTTAAATGATGAGAGTTAGGTTGTAAATTTTCCCCATAAAAAGCCCTTCCAAAGTTATAGCAAGATTGGTTGTTAAGTTGGAACTAGAAAACCTAGAATTTTGGCCTTCATGCTGTCCGAATTTCGGACCACTTTGGTGCTAGGTTTTGCAAAAACTTTCCAGCATTTATGACCATCATTAGACCTAGGGAGTTTAATACTAGCTTGTTTATGAAAATTAGTTCAAATGGTGGAAATTTGAATAACCTAGGAGCTCATTTATGAAGATGACAAAACTTCACTGGTTTGAGGTAGTTTACTGAGTGAAATTTGGGTGACTAGAAAACTATCTTCCTATGCGACTTTTTAGCTAAATTTTGGTACACATACAGCTCATATACTGAGGGTTACGTCTGAAAATTTTGGTATTTTTCCAGTACCATTTCATTGCTCAAATGATGTTTCAAAACTGCCTCTTTAACCTCGAAAATTTTTCCCAGCTTTGAGCAATGTTTGGATTCATTTCGGTTTAACATTCATTTGTTTAAATTTGTGGCTGAAATTTGGTATGAACCTAGCCTATATCTGGAAGTATTAGTGTACCAAATTTGGTAATTTGTGGTCAAGAAATCGTCACTCAAACAGGGCCTAGAATTCTGCCCTGCAAACCTGAAAAATGAAAATCTCAGAATTTCGAATCCCCTCTGTTTGAACTTCTTGCTCAAGTGTCAGAATTGAGTGCCGTTGGTGGCTGTTGAAACTTCTTACACAGGACTGTAAAATTTATAAATTTTAGAGGCCAATTCATTTTCTGTAATGTTTGGTGAATTTTCAAAGTGGGCTAGTCGACCAACCTGACCTGCCCTGTTTTGGTACTGTAGCAGTTTCTTTCTCGAAAATCTGGGCAATTTCTGCCAGAATTTTAACTGGGTGTCTTCTACAAAGTTTTAGAAATTTCAAATAGGTTTCTAATGGTACCAAGAGTGTGAAATTTGGACTTATATAATTCAAGTTACGATTTTTCAAAGATTTCTGCTTAAGGAGAAAGATATTGAACTTGATTTTCTTGAATGAGATTTGGTGGATAAACTAGAAACTTATTTTCAGTGCTTTTTAAATTTTTTAGGAAGTGTTGCTGAATTGCAAAGTGACCCAAACTTGAGCTCCGAGAACCTTGATTGATCGCGAGAATCGCTCTCACTTACTCTCGACGATTGGTGAGTGCCAAGTGCATGAATTGTTGAACTATCTGACATGTTTGCTTGAATGTGAACTGTTGAGGCGAGAGTGTACTTTATCGCACTCGTCCTCCTCTACTTGACTTGCATGAACATGACTTGTTACTTGACTTGACTTGAACTGAATGTTGATTGGAGTGATTCGTCAACTTAAAAGTTATATCCGGGGACGCTCGAACCTTTTGAGGATTCTTGGGACCCGAGCCGACTAGGGCTTGGTGAACCTTAGGTACTGTTCTTTGAGTTTGATCTATTGCAGAGGTCTTGCTCGGTATTGCTCATTGTAGCTTTACCCTTTTCACCTGCTTGTTTGGTTTCGGGCCCGAGAAGGCGAACTGTTCGTCGGAGGGTGTACCAAGTGGAGATTCTACGGACTTTACCTTTGCTAAGTTGATGGAGATTCAACGTTTGGAATGGAATGGACTCAACTGCTTAACTGTGGAAATTGGCTCTTGAGAGCCCCGTATCCTTACCTGCTTCTGTGTATTTTTCCTGTATGAGCACTGCTCACTGTTCTTACGCATATTCACTGTAGATAGAGAGGCTCGAAGAGGGTTCTCCGAACCCAGCTCCAAGACTCTCGTCTAATGTGATCCCTCGAGTAGTGATTCCTTGAGAATACGGTCTCCTGGTGAAAATTGCAATAGTACAAGTGAATGATTGATTTACACGCTTTTATATCTGAATTTACTGGCTTTCCTACTTGCTTGATTATGTGCTTGCATGCCTTTTCTTGGCCTCACTGAGCGTTAGCTCACCCCAATTTGTTTTGCTTAACAGGTTTCGAGGTGAGGCACGTGAATTGAGAAAGTTAGTAATTTCGTAGGATTTCCTCATTTTGTATAAGATTGAAATTAATGGATGAATTTGATGGTCTATGGTACTTTGGAGTATTTCTTGTACAATTGTAATTTTGGTTGAGTTGTAATTTATATTTTGGAGAACTTGGGTTGCATTTACTACTGGGATGTACTTGTGGATTTTAGCATTTTGTGCTGTTGGAGTTTTAGAATTGTAATTATTATTTATTAGAGTTTTAATTTGTAATTAATTGAGGACTGTAGTGAGTCCCGAGAGTTGGCTGATTGAACCCTTTGGTTCGCCTTAGGGGGAGGTGGGGCTGTCTCAAATTGAGCACAACATGCACTAGTGGCAATGCATTCCGCTTCAGTTGTAGACAAAGCAATAGTATTTTATTTCTTGCTAAACCAAGATACCAAGCAATTTTCAAGAAAGTGACATGAACCACTAGTACTTTTTCTATCTATTCTACATCCACCAAAATCAGTTTCTGTATATCCACATAAAGCAAATTCATGACATTTAGGATACCAAAGACCAAAATTCAAAATTCCTTTCAAGTATCGAAAAATTCTCTTAACGGCATTTAAATGAGATTTCTTAGGACAAAATTGAAAACGAGCACATAAGCAAACGGCAAACATAGTGTCCGGTCTACTTGCGGTTAAATAAAGTAGGTTTCCGATCATACCTCTATATTTCTTTTCATCAACACTTGTACCTTCTTCATCTTTATCAAGTTTGGTAGAGGTACACATTGGTGTGCCAACTTGCTTTGAATCTTCTATTCTGAATCTTTTCAGGAGTTTTTTTGTGTACTTTATTTGATTAATGAAGGTTCCTTCTTGAGTTTGAAGGACTTGAAGTTTGAGGAAGAAATTTAATTCTCCTATCAAACTCATCTCAAATTCATTTTGCGTAATAGTAGAGAAATCTTTGCACAAATGTTCATTAGTAGCACCAAAAATAATATCATCAACATATATTTACACAATAAGAAGATCATTCAATTTTTATTTTGTAAAAAGAGTGGTGTCTACAATACCTCTTTTAAAACTATTTTCAATCAAAAATTCACTTAAACGCTCATACCAAGCTCTAGGAGCTTGTTTTAAATCATACAAGGCTTTTGAAAGTTTAAACACATGATTTGGAAATTTATCACTTTCAAAATCGGGAGTTTGATCCACATAAATCTCTTGATCAATAAAATCATTTAGAAAAGCACTTTTAACATGCATTTGATATAATTTAAAACATTTGAAACAAGCAAATGCAAGAAACATTCTAATAGATTCTAATCTAGCTACGGGAGAAAATGTTTCATCAAAATCTATACCTTCTTCTTGAGCATATTCCTTAACCACTAATCTAGTCTTATTTCTCACAATTTCACCTTTATCATTTAATTTATTTCTAATACCCATTTTGTACCTATAATAGGGTGATTTTGAGGCCTTTCAACTAAAATCCAAACATTATTCCTTTCGAATTGATTTAATTCCTCTTGCATAGTTAGAATTCAATTATCATCTTTCAAGACATCATTAACATTTTTAGGTTCTAAATGTGACACTAAAGCAAAATTGTCAAGTAGTGGTTTTGATGAGGAACGAGTTCTTACCTTTTCAGATGGATCACAAATAATTAGTTCCTTGGGATGATTTTGAATAAACTTCCAAACTTTAGAAAGATCATTGGGTAGATTATCATTCTTGTCTTCTTCTTCTTGCACTTGGTTTTCTTGAGAGCCATTTTCCTTTGAGTTTTCCTCCATTTCAACATTATTTTCTTCTTGGAGTGTAAGATTCTCAAGACCTTCTTGAACACCTACATCATCATCCTTGCAAGTACTTTTGGAAGAATCACTGTTAGTTTCATCAAATGCAATATGTATAACCTCCTTTATAACAAGAGTCCTTCTATTATAGACTCTATATCCTCTTTTGTTTTCACAATAGTTCAAGAAAATACCTTCATCGGTTTTCTTATCAAATTTTTCAAGATATTCCTTGATATTTAAAATAAAGCATTTGCATCCAAAAACTTTGAAGTAGCCAACAATTGGATTTTTACCAAACATTAATTCATAAGAAGTTTTGTTCAAAATTGGTCTTAAGAGAACTCTATTCATTACATAACATGCCGTATTCACGGCCTTGGCCCAAAAATATTTTGGCAAATTATTTTCACTTGACATAGTTCTTGCGGTTTCACAAAGTGTTCTATTCTTTCTTTCAACAACACCATTTTGTTGGGGGTTTTTACTATTGAAAACTCATGAGTTATTCCATTGTGAACACAAAATTCTGGAAAGCCACAATACTTAAATTCCGAGCCATTATCACTTCTAATTTTAACAATGTTTAAACCAAGCAAATTTTGAACTTTTGCAAACAAAGAAACAAAATTTTTGAAAGTATCATCTTTATGAGCAAAAAAAACTGTCCAAGTGTATCTAGAAAAATTATCAACAATTACAAGATAATATATATCTTTTACCACTCAAGCTAGCAATTTGTATAGGACCAAACAAATCAAGATGTAAAAGCTCCAATGGTCTAGATTTAGAAACACACTTTTTGAGTTTAAAAGAAACTTTGGTTTGTTTACCCAATTGACAAGCATCACAAATTTTATCTTTCTTAAATTTGATTTTAGGCAAGCCTCTAACAAGTTCCTTTTTGAAAATTTCATTTAATACATCTCTATTTAAATGACAAAGTCTTCTATGCCACAACCAAAGATTTTCATTTGAAATTTTAAGAGATTTAAAGCTAGAAGAATTGATTTTCTCAAGAATCACAACATAAATGTCATTGAATCTTTTTCCTTTAAAAATGATATTAAACTTTGAATCAAGAACTAAGCATTCATACTTTTTGAATAAAACAAATAAATCTCTATCACATAGTTAACTAACACTTAACAAATTATAGCCTAGATTATCAACCAAGAGAACATTATGAACAAATATTTCACCATTCTTACCAACATCTCCAACTCCAATTGTTTTGGCTTTCCATCTCCAAATATCACTTTTTCACTTGATTTTGACTTGAGGTTAATGAATTGTGATGGATCACCGGTCATGTGCCTTGAACATCCACTATCTATGAACCACTTTGATTCCTTTACGATTTTCTATATGTTCACCTACACACACAAAAAAAAATAAATAGATTTGGTACCCTTTAATTTTTGGATTCTTGATAGTTAGTATCATGTTTAACTAGTCACATACATTTCATGCCTCTTTTCATGTTCTTCTTCACATAACAATCATACTTCATGTGACCTTCTTGACAACAAAAACTGCACATAATGGTGGGGTTATTCACATGAATTGGTTTAATAAATCTTATCCCCTTTTTTCTATAAATTGTGAATTCATTTGCACTAAAGGTCAGTTTTCTTTCATAAGCATTAAAATAAGGTTTCAATTCATTTCTTGGAAAGCAGTTTTGTTTCTTATGTTAAAGAAGCATGTCTAGACTATCCATTCTTCTTTTCAAGTCACTTTGTTTTTCTTTAAACATTTCACAAAGATTTATTTTTCTATCAAGTTCATGTTGTAACGCAATTTCAGCTCTTATCAAGCAATCGTTGTCATATTTCAGCTATTTGTTTTCTTGGAACATATTTGTATTATCTTGCAAGAGAAAAGTAATTTTCTATTTTAGTTCTTTATTTTTAGCATAAGATTCTTTCAAACTATCATGCAACTTTTCAATAAATGATTCAAGATCATCATCTTCATCATCACTTTCAGATTGAGGATTACAAGATGTTACCTTATTGTCTCCAATTGCCATGAAAGCTATTTGACCAGATTCTTCTTCCTCTTCAATTTCACCTTCCGAATTGCACTCATTCCAAGTGATTTGGAAGGTGTTGAATCTTGGTTTCCTTTCATTCTTTATTTCTTTCTTCTTCTTCGTTGGGCAGTCAATTGCATAATGGCCAATCTGTCCACATTCAAAGCATTTATCTCCTTACTTTTTGTTTGCATCTTGTCTTCCCTTGTATCTTGTGTTGAATTGGTTGGGGCTTTGATTGCTAGATCCTCCGTTTCTAAATCTCCTTTTGTTGAGAATCCTCTTGAAGCTTTTAATGACGAGGGCAAGATCACTATCATCACTATCCATATCTTCATCATCCAATGAGACCGAATCATCCTCATCTTGGGATGCCTTTAGAGCAATGCTTCTTTTTGCCCTTGCATCTTCTTCATTCTGCACTTTGCTCTTAAGCTTTAACTCATAAGATGTTAGAGAGTTTATAAGAGATTCAATGGACATTGAGTTCAAGTCCTTTGCCTCTTCAATGGCAGTCACTTTACTTTCCCATTCTTTAGGTAAAGCATTCAAAATTTTTCTGCTTATCTCACCTAGTGTATAGTCCTTGTCTAACACTTCTAAATCTTTGATAAGATCATTAAATCTACAATACATTTTATCTAAATTTGCATGAGGCTCCATTTTGAATGATTCATATTTGGTGACCAAGATAGATTTCTTTTGTTTTCTTACATTTTCACTACCTTTGTGAATTTCCCTCAACTTATCCCAAATTTTCTTAGCTGATTTACATCCTTTAACTCTAATAGATTCATTTGTATCTAAAGCACTATATAAAACATTCATGGCTTTAGCATTTGAAGTGAGATTAGCAATATCTTCACGAGTTAATTCATTTCTTGTTTTTAGTCTAGGAACATGAGTAATAAGATCATCAATGGTGGCAGTGTATGGACCTTCATTAACAATAAATCACAAATCAATATCAATAGATTGTAAGAAGATAATCATTCGTTCCTTCCAACTAACATAGTTCTATCCATTGAACATAGGTGGTCTAGTTACCGATTGTCCTTCTACAAACATAGCATTGTTGGTTGTCATATTTACTCTAAGCGGTTAATCTTGATCCTAGAAACCAACCTTTGACACCAATTGTAAGGCCCAAAGACAGCCTAAGAGGGGGGTAAATTAGGTTGATTAAAAATTAATCAAGTTATGATGCCCCTTTTTCATAATAAGAAATGTAACCTCTTACACAATAAAATTGTCAAGGAAGGAAAAATAGAATTCAAGAAAGATAGTGTAATGATCCGGACTCAAGGCCTGACCCAAACAACTTTTGGACCAAAATCACTATCCCAAAATGGTTAACCCAAGTTTACTTGAGGAGCAAGAATTGTGGCTTTTTATAGACAAAATACTTGGCCATCCTTAATTTAAGGAAAAGGTGACCAACTTCACTTTTTGTCACGTCAATGCATGACGCTTCAACTTTTACTGGTTTTTCTTCTTTCGGCACTGTCCTACCTTAAATATATCTCTACATGTGCTCGGTTTCATCTTTGAGTTATTATTCACATTTTAAAACAAAAATCGACGCTTAAACTGGCCAAAACCAAACACCGGCAAATAATTCTTGAAAAATTTGCTAAATTGGAAAATAATAACTCAAAGTATAAATTCACTAATATTTTAGTGAATAAACATAATATAAATATTATTATGCATTTTAAAATAAAATTAGAATTTTGAGACCCTCACAAAAGTATGACTTAGGTGCGCCCACGCCTAATTGTAAGGAAGTCTTCTGGAAAACTGTTTTCGAGCCCTTTTTCATTACCAATTCGTACAATTTTCACCAAATACAAAAATTAAATAGAATCCACCAAGTAGTGCAATATTTAGTCCAACTAATTAGGCAATATTAACAAAACTAACAACTAAAATGCACCCTAGCAATTCCTTCCACACCTAAATGATGCTTGACCTCAAGCATATCCTAATTTAGAAATGCAATCAAGATGCCAAACAATTCATAACAAGCCATACCAATAGAAGCATCCCACCTTCCCTAACAACTTCATCAAATTTAGGATATATCAAATTGATAATCCTCACAAAAAATTTAGCATATGCACTCATTTACCCCAAAATGTATAGGGTATAAGACAGCTCTCAGATTGGCACAAAGGAATGACATTATCAAATGTTTGCTCCTATATCACATCTCCACCACTTAACCATGAATTAAATGTAAAAATCTAAGGGACTTTTACAATGTTATAATGGGACTCGGGTGAATGTAGGATAAAAAGACAAATTAAGGTGTAAATATGTCAAAGATAATGAAATTCAATGCACAAGTTCCTTGCAAATTTGCACTTCCATCAACCCAATAAGTGAAAACAATTATTAGCACTTGCCATGGCCACGATGCAAGAATTATGCATGAAAGCACATTGTAACATACATTTTTTCTTTTTTCTCTCTCTTTTTTTGTTTCTTTTCTTTTTCATACAAACATCTTAGAAAGCACCTTCACTTACTACACTTGCATTTCTAATTCATTGCCTTGCAAATAATACATTAAATTCCCATGCAATAAATTAAAGCATTTCTTTAACGCAAAGGTTCAAAGAGAAAGTCTAAAAGTAGATCTTAGGCTAACAATTGTGGTTATCAAATAAAGAAAAAGGTTAAAGGCCCAAATTGGCTCTCTAAAGGTAGATAAAATAAAGGAAGGTGTTTTCTTGACAAAAGTAAAAATGGTTAATCCTAAATGCCCTTGTCATTTTTAATGCCTCAAATTCAATTAAATATGATCTCGACATGCATAACAGAGCAATATCTAGAATGACAAAACCATGTGCAATACCACTCAACAAACAAAAATAGAGCAAATTTAGTATATGGTGCTCACTAACAAGTTTAAAAATCTCACAAGTAGTTAAGTTTATATCATATCCAACATATTCATCATTTAAATTCATCATCAAGAAAAGTAGAAAACCCAATTGGCATGAACCCACTACCTATACTCGCATCTTGATTGCATTCATCATAGTCTAGACTAAAGAACTAACAAAGAAAAGAAAATTCAAAAAAACAAGTAAAAGCATAGCTAATCAAGATGTACCCTTCCCCACACCTAAACCTTACATTGTCCCCAATATAAAAAATAAAGAACTAATGAAAAACAAAAGAAACAATGAACTTCCCTGACAAACAGGGGAGGGCAAAACCAAGCTAAGGGCAGGCAGGAGAGCAGCCAAGCTATAGCTAAGGATGGTTGCTAGCAGTGATGAGGCAATGATGGCAATGCAATGGATCAACATCAGCAGAGTGATGGAGTAGTAACGATGGGGGAGATAACAATAGTAAAAAGGTGGTAGTGACTTAACAGCGATGTGAGCAGAAGGATAGCACGAAGGATGATCGATAGCGACAAGTAGCAGCGGCAACCAGCAACTGAGAATGGACTTCGATGAACATCACAGTAGCAGCGAAACGGCAATGGCAACCTTTGTGAGGGGTGGTGATGATTCCAGTGCGTGTGCAGCCAGTTGGAATAGCAGTAGTGACGATAGAAGAGAGACTTCGTTGGCCAGCGAAATTGGAGCACTAGGGTTTAGGAACTTGTGGCTAGGAAAGAAAAGGAAAGAAGTAAAGAAAGAAAGAACGGATAAGAAAGGGGAAATAGATTAAAGATATGATATATTTCCAAACAAAGAAGGAAAAAGGGAAAGTTAAGGGTTTTTTTTAATCTAACTGCCATGTTAGACGTGGGCACGTATAACTATCTAGGAGTCTTCTGTCCAACAATCGTAAAATGTATCCCTTAAACGTGACCACTAGGTGTGCGCACACCTAACTGGTACAGAGTCTTCTGCCGGGGCAATCAAAATTCAGTCCTTAGGCGTGACCACTAGATATGGGCATACCTAACTGGTAAGAAGCCTTCTGCTGGCAATTTGAAATATCTGCTCCTAGATGTACCTTACAGGCGTCGGCACACTTAACTGACTACTACCTAGCACAAAAGAACTCAGCATTCAAATACACCTAATTACTTAATAAAAGCACAAAAAATACAAAATAACTAAAATCATAGATCCTTAGGTTGCGACTCAAGCAGCGTCTTTCTTTAATGCCTTTGGTTAGATATAAAGCATCATTTGCTTAAGGAGAATGAAAATTTTCAATTCTTTTCATGACTTGCTCCACATGCTTCTAATAGCTTTCATAGATGAAGTAGTCTTTAAACTCATGAACTGTGTTGCTCTTTTGACTCGGGGATGACATCAAGTGGGCACACAATGATTTGGATTCTGCACTTATTTTCTCACGATGTTTGGACACCACAACTTCTAGATTCTCCCTGTCATTCAACGCAAATGCCTCTTGTACAATAGGGTTAATTTCATTAGTAGCAAACATGGAATGAGATTCAGTAGGATGTTTCTTTGCATAAAAAATATTAAAATAAATAATTTCTGCATCAAACTCCATCATAAGTGTATCCTTATTAACATCAATTTTAGTTTGGACAATACTTATAGATGGTCTCCTTAACAAAATAGGTGATGTATTTGGAGAATTCTTGTCATCCCTATCAAGCACATAGAGATCAGCAAGAAAAACTAATCCTTTAACTTGAACCAAAACATCCTCAATTAACCTATCAGGATAAATATTAGTATGATTAGCCAATTGAATTATCACTTCCATTTCCTTTAATGGACCTAGGTTTTGGGAATCAAATATAGATTTAGACATCACATTAATAGAAGCCCCTAAATCTAACATGGCACCTCTAGTTCTAAAATTTTCAATTTTACAAGAGATGATGAACATACCTGAATCACCACATTTAGGTGGGAGCTTTTTTTGTAATACTGCTGAAACATTCTTTCCTATTACAACTCTCTTATCTCCTCTCAATCTCCTCTTGTTGATGCACAAGTCCATCAGGAATTTTTCATATTTTGGAACTTGTTTGATCATGTCCAATAGAGGAATATTGATTGCCACCTTCCGAAATACCTCCAAAATCTTCCTTTCCTTATCTTGCTTCTTTGATTTCTCTAGCGTGTTAGGAAAAGGAGGTGATTAGTCTTAAATTTAACAAGAGAACCAGAAATTACCATAGGGCCTGAATTCCACTCTCCTTCTTCCTCAAGCTCCTTCTCAATATGCTCCTCGCTCTTATCCTTGGAGGGCTACTGGCTAGCGTCCTTCAACTTCTTTATGGCTCTTCAAGGTCATGGCACTCACATTCTTTAGGTTAATTTCAGGTTAAGATGGCAACTTTCCAAATATATGAGACTCCAGGTGGTTAATTGCTATTGCCATGTAACTCATTTGGTTCTCTAGATTCCGCATGCGAGATCTCATCTCTTATTGAAATTGAGCAGTACTCTGTTGAAGTTGAGCAGTACTCGTGGCCAAACTTTTGACAAAATTTTCTAAGGAATTTCCTCCACTAGAAGATGAGGGTTGAGACTTTGGCTGGTATTGAGGTTGGAACCCCCGCTGCCTATTCTGACCAAAGTTTTGCTGTTGGATCCCTCTGTAGCTAAAGTTCAGATGACCTTCTAACCCGGATTATAGATGTCTGAGTATAGATGATATTTCCTCCTTGGCATGGTTTCATAGGGCGAGTCTCTACATTATCTTATGACCACACAGCTACTCAGGAGCCCAGCAGTTCACAGGTCGCACCTCTACTAATGCTCGCATGTCCGTAGGAACGGCTACACACTTGCACGGCTGCTCGCCCGAGTGTTCGCACGCTCACGCGCCCACAGCAAGAATGGCTGTGTGCCTGTACGCTCATGTGCCTACAAGCCTACACGACCATGTGCCCGTATGCTCATGTGCGACTTAACATTTTGCGCACCCATCCGCGCGTCCGCAAGCCTGACCGCACACCCGATGTAATGGCCCTACGTCACCAATATGGTAGATACCTTTTTGGGAGTTCAGCCGTACCTTTATTAGCTATTAGGCCATCCTCCACCCCCGTGGCCCTTTAGTTTTGTTGTACATATGTAGATAGGATAGAGTGTATTTTAACTACCAACCTTAGTTTTCTAGTTAGGATAACCTTGTGGGTGATAGTACTAACCCACATCCGATTTTTGTTTTCATCTTGAGAACATTGTAATCTTTTTTATTCTCAATACATGTTCTACTTTCCTTTAACCTTTTGCTCCTTTAAAGCATTTCTTGCATTTACTTTGATTTCTACTTTAAGTGAGATGAGTGTTAGTGGAGCGGCTCTCGTTGAGTCGTTAGCCTTACAGTCAGCCTGGTCATTGCCTAGAACTAAGGCGGCTCATAATAGTTGATATTAAAGTCTTGGTTCTATTGGGGCCTGGACAAGCAAGATACACAATGTCCCAAAGAGAATGGTTTGATGCCTTGGAGGCGGAAGTGACCCGCCTCAATA
Source organism: Gardenia jasminoides (assembly GCA_013103745.1). NCBI lineage: Eukaryota > Viridiplantae > Streptophyta > Magnoliopsida > Gentianales > Rubiaceae > Gardenia > Gardenia jasminoides. The sequence continues at coordinate 16,399,671 of CM023096.1, forward strand.
CGGCAGTTTTCGGTGAGACTCACGAGACAGTGCCCGTTGATCAAAGAGTTGGTCAAGTTAAAGTGGATTTGGCTCAGTTTAGTGCTGATATGGACAAACAGGGAGGACTCAACCAACAGCTGTCAGAGGTAACCCAGAATCTCAAAGTAGGGCTGGCAGGAAACCAAGAAACAATTGGTGAATTATGAGATACCATTAACAATGCAGTTGCAGAGTTACATGCTGGGATTGGCAACATCCACACCAAAGTGCGTATCCTTCAGCTGGTTGTGGCCAACCACAATAACATTCAACCCAATGGATGGGGTATGAATAGTGCAGGAGGCGTTAGAGTGAAAATCCCTGAACCGAAAGCCTTCGATGGGGAGCAAGATGCAAATGAGGTAGACAACTTCCCTTACGACATGAATGATTACTTGGACACTTTGCACATAAATGATGAGACAGAGCGGGTGAGAACTGTCAGCCGATACCTGTCTAGTGATTCTAAACTATGGTGGCGCACCCAAAGAAAGGCGATCAACAATGGTGCACGCCCCATCAATACATGAGAGGAAGTGAAGCAGAGAATAAAAGAACGTTTCTTCTCTCACCATACCCAAACTAAGGCTAGTGATGATCTCAACTAGTTGTGGCATACCAGTATGATTAGAATATATGTTAACAAGTTCCAGGAGTTAATGCTCAAACTGTTGACATGTCAGAAGCGGATTGAATTCACCACTTCCAAAGCAAACTAAAGCCATGGGCTAAATCAGAATTGCGGAAGCACCGGTTTGAGATCTTGATGGAAGCTATCAAGATAGTGGAAGGCTTTGATGAATTATACCAACTGAATCAATCTAAGGCAGCTATTGTCATAACCCCATAGAATCGCAATTTTTGTCTTGACAATGGAAGAGGTGGGGGAGAGAGGATTCCAAATGCTGGCTTCCCTGCACCACAAGGAAGAGGAGGGGGAGGTAGCACCTTCACACCCCCGAACTAATCCTCCCAGTCAACCAAGAGCTCTGACACCCATGAATCGACCCAACAATAATGGCCCACCCCATCGGTGCTTCTGCTGCCAAGAACATCACTTCGCAAGGGAGTGTCCAAAATACCATAAGGCAACTAACGCTTTTATGCTTGGCAAGTCTTAGTCAAAAGGGGCATGACCCTGCTGAAAAGGATGGGGGCGAGATGAGTATAAACCTGAGCGAACGAGAGACATCGGAGAATAGGGACGCTGAGGCAATGGACGCCTATACATATTGGTGCAATGCTCTTGCTCATTTAATTGAGCAAATGCAAACACACTATCCCATTGCCAAGGTTCCCACCATGGAGGGAAATTTGAACAACTCAAAACAGGGTCACCTCTATTCCACCAAAGGGCACAAACAAGTTCCATCTGGCCCAATAACACCAGTGCCACCCGAGCCCCTACAGGCCGATGAAATTGAGATAATCTGATCTGTCCGAATCAAGAACAACAGACTCATGATCATTGACTTGAGAGTCAATGGGAAGCCCCTCGCAACCATGATCGATACCGGTGCGACACACAACTACGTGGTTGATTTTGAAGTCTCATACTTTGGCCTAACTTTAGAGGAGTCGAATAGCAAGGTAAAAGCTATCAACTCTCCTGCCCAACTCGTAGTGGAAGTGGCCAAGGCAACCACCATAAGTTATGGATCTCTTCGGGTACAAACCAACATCACAGCTATTAGGATGAATGACTTTCAATTCATTATCGGATTGGAGTTCCTCCGAGACTCAGGACAATTGGTGTGGGTAAAGAGGAGTTGCCTTTTTCGGTTGGATGGAAAACCCTGCGTGATTCTAACTTGCTGGACGAACACTAAGGTGTTGAGCATTTCGGCAACGCAACTGGAGAAAGGTCTCAAATTGGGTGAAATCACTTGGTTGGCTCACGTCTGATTAGAGGAGTTGGAAGAGATCTCGGAGTCGATACCTACACCGATCAAGCACCTCTTGAAAGAATTTGGAGACGTGATGCCAGGCGAATTTCTCCAGTGACTCCCCCCGAGAAGGGAAGTAGATCATGAAATTGAGCTGATTCTGTTGTCAATCCCCCAGTGCGAGCGCCATATAGAATGTCGCAACCAAAGCTAGTGGAACTTTGAAAACAGTTGAAAGACATGCTGGAAGCAGGCATAATAGTCCCTGCCAAATCCCCCTATAGGGCACCAGTCTTGTTCCAGAGGAAACAGGATGGGACGCTGCGATTCTGCATGGACTTCCGTGTTTTGAACAAGATCACTGTCAAAAATAGATACCCCATTCCATTGATCATAGATTGTTTTGACCGGTTGAATGGAGCGAAATATTACACGAAACTTGATCTACAGAATGGCTATTGGCAAGTGAGGATCATGGAAGGTGACGAGCATAAAGCGACTTGTGTCACGAGATACGGGGCATTTGAGTTCTTGGTGATGCTGTTTGGATTAACCAACATCCCTACTACCTTCTGATTCTAATGAATCGAGTCCTCTGTGGCTTCCTAGATTAGTTCATGGTGGTGTACCTGGATGACATCGTGATCTATAGCAACATTTTGGAGTAACATGTAGAGCACCTGAGATTAGTGCTAACTAGATTGAGGGAGCACAAGTTGTACCTCAAACTTTCTAAGCACTTGTTCACCCAATAACGTATTGATTTCTTGGGGCATATCATTGATATTGGGAAGATCAAGATGGACCCCAAGAAGGTCCAAACCTTGGAAGACTAGAAGCCACTGAGTAGTGTCACTAAATTTCGATGCTTTTTGGGTCAGGCCAACTACTATTGACGGTTCATATGGGACTATTTTAAGATAGGCCTCCCATTGACAGACTTGCTTAAGAAGGGAAAGGCCTGGGATTGGGGCAAATCTTGCTCGGAAACCTTCGAATGTTTGAAGAGAGCATTGTCCACCAATTCGGTATTGGTACTACCAGAAATAGAGAAGCCCTTGAAGTACACAAGGATGCTTCTGACTTCACCTTGGGTGGAGTTCTGATGCAAGAAGGACACCCTGTGACCTATGAAAGTCAGAAGTTGAATGATGCTGAAAAGAAGTACTCAACTCATGAGAAAGAGCTGCTAGCGGTGGTACATTATCTACGCCTATGGAGACACTACTTGTTGGGTGCTTCGTTCTTAGTCAAAACGGATAATACTGCAGTGAGCCACTTTATGACCTAACCAAAACTTAACAGCAGGCAAGCTCATTGGCAAGAGTTAGTGGCGGAATTCGATTTCACTATTCAATACCGCGCAGGAAAGTCAAATCAAGTGGCAGATGCCCTGAGTCGTAAAGTGGACCTAACTCACATTGTCGAATGACTACTCTACGAGGAAGTCAGATGGCCACGAATGTTCAAGAGCAGATATGGGAATTCCTTCCAAAGGTTCCTAGTACTCTCATGAAATTGGTGGAGTAGGGGAAGGCTCGACTGCTTTGGCTGGAAAATGGTCTCTTATGGACCAAGAAAGGGCAACTCTACATTCTGAAAGGAAGGGAGTTGCGGAAAGACATCATAAGGGAATGCCATGACACCCTTTGGGCTGGACATACTGGAATGGAATGAACATTGGCATTGGTTCAGTGAGGCTACTACTGGCCATAAATGCAAGACGACGTTGATCACTATGTGCGGACCTACCTCATCTGCCACCAAGATAAGGTGGTCCGCCAGAAGAAGGCAGGGTTACTACAAATCCTTCCAATACCCAAGAGATCTTGGGAGAGCGTTTCCCTTGACTTCATCACTAATCTCCCCAAGATTGGTGATCTTACTATAAGTTTTGTAGTGGTCGGCCTTTTCTTGAAATACACAATATTCATTGCAACCCCAAAATATGTCTCTACAGAAGAGATGGAGTATCTCTTCTTCAAACACATTGTCAAATATTGGGGAATACCTCGGAAAATTGTTAGTGATTGAGATTCCAGGTTCACTGGTAACTTTTGGAGCAAACTCTTCAAAATTCTTGGTTCCAAACTGTGCATAAGTTCGATAATACACCTCGAATCAGACGACCAAACAGAGCGCTTCAACAGCATGTTGAAGGAATATCTTTGGCATTTTGTCACTGCCAGGCAGACTAATTGGACTCAACTGCTTGACACTGCCCAATTATGTTTCAACTCCCAGAAGAGTTCCTTAATGAACAAGAGCCCCTTTGACGTGGTGAGAAGGTAGCAACCTCTACTCCCTTACACTATTGATGTTCTCGACAACATCTCTCAACCAGCTAAGGTCGAGAGTTTCTCTCTAGAATAGAAGCAGAACATTGACATAGCGCGAAGCTATCTGGAGAAGGCCATAAGGTGCATGAAGAAAAATGTAGATCGTAACAGGCACCCTCTAGATTTCCAAGTAGGGAACAAGGTCTTGATAAAGCTACCAGACCAAAGACATAGTCGATACTTATGGAGGAGGGATCCCAGACTTCTCAAAAAGTACATTGGGCCCGTATTCGTCTTGAAAAGGATCGGGAAGGTTGCCTACAAGATCGATATCCCAAGGTGGTGGTGGTATACCCAGTCGTTCATGTCAGTCTCTTGAAGCCGTACCACGAAAATATAGAAGATCAAAATAGAGGACAAGACCAACGCACAGTCTTATGCCACCAGGCAACGGGGAAGCGGGTCGTGGAAGGAATCCTAGATGATAGAATCAACAGACATTTTAGGAAGAATCGCCAGGAATACCTCGTAAGATGGTTGTGAGGACCCGAAAATTTATTTTTATTTGACCTATTTATTTAATTAATTATTTATTTTCTCTGAATAATTGATTTAAATCATTTTAATTACAATTACACCATATATTACCTCATTTTATTTTAAAAACCTTGTTTAACATTCAATTTAATTTTTTTATCACTCAATTGTGAAAAATGAGAAAATACACGCTTTTCGAGACAAACATTTGGACTGAGAGTGACGTAAGTTTGGAGAATAAGAATGATCATTAGTAGATTAAGAAAGCCTAATTGAGGGATTAGAAGTGAGTGCTTGGAATTAAACTCCAATTGGAGCATTTTTAGCCACAAATTCAAGTTGACTTTTTGCATATTAAAGCAAGGCTTTGTGTCATCTCTTCATTTCATCATTTTCACTTTCCCAAAACACACAAAACCTCTCCCTTCTCCCTCTTAGCAGCCGCACCTCCCTTCCCCAATTTTCCCTTCATTTCATCTTCAAAAACCTCCATCAAACCTTCACCAATCAACTTCAAAACTTCATCAATCATCCAAGGGAGCTTGAGTAGTCTTCCACACTCCACACTTGGAGCTTGAGGAGCATCAAGAGAGGGAGGTAGAACCGGTTAGGAGCTTGGAAAGGAAGGGATCTTAGAAATCCCAAGCTTGAATTTTCCTTGAGTTCTTGAGGTAAAATGGCTACTCGAAACCCTAATCTCTTGTTTCCATTGTAGAGTTGTGAAGCTTGTGGTTTCTTGTTGATGATTTTGTTGGTTTGGATGTTTTGGTGGGCTCTATGAATTCCCACCAATCTTGATGATTGGCTCTTATGAGGTATATATATGTAATGGAATGTGTTTGGGATGAAATGTTGAAGTTAGAGAACTAGGAGATAATGAATGAGGAAAATCGAGTGGATTGAGGGGAGTTGCTGCCGGTTTGATTTCAGAAACTTTTCCCCTGTTTTGGCAGCAGTATTTTGTGGAGTTTTTGGTGGTTTTGGGAGCTGGAATGTTAGACTTTAAGTGTTCATTTTTCTAGCAAAGAAACTCTCTCAATTGGTGTTTTAAAAGTGCATGAAATAAAGATCAAAAAACCTAGAAATCTGCTTTCAATTCTGTCCGCATTTGCTATTCTATTTTACCATGATTTTGGTCCAAAATTTTTCTATCATGTAACCTCTATTTGATCAAGAAATGTTGTTAGAGTTTTGGTTTTGAAAATGGAATGGAATGATTGGCCACTTTTCATGCATTATCACCATTTGAAGTTGTCCATCATTTCAACTCCATTTGGCAATATGTTTGGAATGAAATGAAATTGCATTTATATAGAAAAATCAAGTTTTTCCTTAAGGAAACGTAAAATCACATAGGAGGTTGATTTTGATCCTAAGCATGCATCTTTGAGAAAATGAGGGGGCTTGCCCCAGTTTGGAACTTGAAATGCTATTGCCCTATTGCTTCTTTTGTCAGGTGAGAGAGGACTTAGGGCTAGTAACTCGATCAAGGTTTGAGAGTGATGAAAGAAAAGATATAAAAGGCTCAAAAATTTATTGAGTGGATTTGACTGTCCTTTGATCACTTGCATTAAGAAGCTCCAGAATACAGACAATAGAATTTTCTGAAACAATTTTAAAACAAAAAAATAATGTAAGAAATGCAAAAATATGAAGATTTTCTTAACTTTTTCTTCTTTTTTCCTCTCTTTTCCTTTTTTTTTCATTTTCTTCTTCTTTCTTTTTCTTTTTTTTTTCTTCTCTTTCTTCTTCTTTTTTTCATTTTTTTTATTTTTCTTTTCCATTTATTTCAACTTTTTTTTTTTTGCATCTTTCTTTCTTTCTTTTTCTTCTTCTTCTTTTTTTTTGGACACTTGGTGCACCAAATTTGCCTCAATTTGACATTAAAAGGACCCAAATGTGAAATCTAAGAAAAATAAAAATAAACTAAGTAGACGACCCTCGTCAATTTTAAATTTAAAGAGTAAATTCTTGAACATTATTTAGAAATAATTCCAAATTAACATTATTAAAAATCTTGGGGTACTTGCCTAGTATAGATTGCAACAAATAATCTCAAATTCAAAATTTGCCCTAGTGTGGGGGTGTGATCAATAGGATGGGTTTAAGAAACGAATTTCTTTTCTCTCTCTCTCTCTTCTTCTTTTTCTTCTTCTTCTTCTTCTTCTTTTTTTGTTTCTCTTTCTCTCTCTCTCTCTCTCTCTCTCTCTCTCTCTTTAGGATCAAGGGTGTTTGCAATGGATACTTTGTGTTTGGATCGCAGAAACGATGTCCTACTTATCTTCCCATCATTCTTTAGAAACAATTGAATTGTTAGAGCTCTTGTTCTAATATCATTTGATGCATTCATGCGATCAAAACTTGTGAATTTTACTTTCCTTTCAAATCTAAACAAGATATTTCAAAACAAAAATAACCATTCATTTCATAACAAGCATGATGTTCATCAAAACAACTATTCATTTCAAAAGCAGGAAATATGAGTTTCTAATAGCCTTTACAATGAAAATGGAAATTGAAAATTCTCCTAGAAGGCTAAGACTAGGAAGAATACTTTCACTGATCACCATCACTTTTCTCCTCCAGTAGCATTTTGGGCATGATTGGAAGCGGGTTGTTAGTCACAGTAGGCTGTGAAGCACCCTTAATCACAATCTGTTTGGCATCTATCATGTTTTGAATCATGTATTTGAAATGAATACACCTTTTAGTAGAATGCCCAACCATCCCAGAGTGATAAGCACATGTTTCAGTTGGTTTGAAATATTTGGGATCCTGGTGTTGGAGGGGCTCCACAGGGCTGATTATCTTTTGAGCCAGTAAAGCCTCATAGAGTTGTGTATGTGACATAGGAAGAGGTATGAAATTTCTAGGAGGTTTCTTGGGGACCTGCTGCTAAGTAGGATAGAATTGTTGAGAAGGAAAACCTTGGAGTTGGGAATTAGGAACTTGAAGGTTGTTGACATAGCAAGGTAGTGGTGATGCACCATATGATTGCATGTAGGGTGGATATGGATTTGGTAGAGGTGGAAATGAAGTAGAGTATGTGAATTTTTGATGCTTAGAAGATTATGGCATGTGACTCTGAGGAGTAGGATTAGCAGTAAACATATTGGTTTCATTTTCTCTCTTCTTGGAAAACATTGGCCTTTTGCCATTAGAAGGAAGGAAATTCATATTCTCAAGAACCTCAGCGATCTGTCCAGAACGTATTCTGATTTCCACCAGTGAACCAGCACTGATCACTTCAGAAAATGAATGACCTTGCATGGTTAACAACTGCTTGTAATAGGGTTCTTGTTGAGCACGAATGAAAAGTTTCAGCATCTCGGATTCTTCTATGGGAGGCTGCACTTGTGCTGCTATGTCTCTCCATCTTTGAGCATAATGTTAATTGTGATCCCGAATTTTGATAATTACAAAACAATTGAAGAAAATTGGTCTAATGTTTTCTAGTGAGATTCTTGATGAACGACGGATATCGAGGCGGGGAAAGTTGAAGAAAGCTAGCTATGTCGGACGGGGCGATACCTTGTATCGGACGTCCGATAAACTCTTCTATCGGACGCTCAAGCGTATCGGCGTCCGATAAACGAGGGGATCTATCAGGACACCTCTGGAGCATAACATCACATTCGGACGTCAGAAATATCAAGAAATTTGATAGCTAACTTGGGCGCTTTGGACATGAAAGACCTACGTCGAAGATATCAAAGAAATGATGATAGAACTTCTTGGGCGACTTTGGGCAAAGCCTTGAGGACTTGAAAGACATGTATCGGCCGTCCGATCGATTCCATGAAAATTTTCTGAGCCTCTGCCAGCCTTGTCGGACATAAAGCTATCGGACCTTAGAGAAATTATTCATCGTCCGTCCGATAAGACTTCGAAAACTTGCCTGTCGGGCGCTTAGCACAGACGAACAACAGTGTCGGACGTCGATAGCTCCAATGACTAGTTGACATTTCAACTTGTACTATCCGTTGACCTCGTTTTCTAGGCACTTTTGGTCTCCTATAAATACAAGAACTGTCTAAATATCAAAATAACTGTACACTTGGATAACAAGTTCTTAAGAGTGATTTTAGCTAGAAAATACTCATTTTGAGTAAAATTGTTAGTCTTGTAGTGTGAGTTCATTGAGAAGCTTTTCAATTGTGAGTGAATTCATCAATTGTGTAGTGTGTGAGGGTTTTCTGTAAAGAGTGTAAAACTTCCTAGCTTGACTAAGTGGAGCTTGGGGCAGGGAGGAAGTGATCACTATTGTACACAAGTGTGATGAATTTCACCAAATTGAAGAAGGCTGTTTTGAGGAATTCTCTTTTAAGCTCAAGTGGAGACTTGAAGAAGTTTGGTTTGCTATCTTTCATTACTTGTTTTTTATCTTGCATTATCATATTCATTGTTTGAAATTTCATCCATATTTATCAATCTTGACTTGTCTATCTACTTCATAAATCATCTGTTCAAGAGCTTGTGATTAAAATCAGAAAAGAGGTAATACTTGGCTGATTGTTAATCAACCTAATTCACCCTCTTAGGTTGTACTTGGGCCTTACAATTGGTATGAGCTTGGTCTCTAAAATCAAGCTTAGCAGCTTAGGTAAAGATGACAACCAACAATGCCATGTTCTGTGAAGGTCAATCAATCACTAGACCACCAATGTTTAATGGATCAAACTATTTGGAAAGAGCGTATGATTATTTTCTTGCAATCTATTGACATTGATTTATGGTTTATTGTTAGTGAAGGTCCTTACACTGCCATTATAAATGATCCCATCACTCATGTTCCTAGATTAAAAACTAGAGATGAGTTGAATCGAGAGGATAGAGCTAATCTCACATCAAATGCAAAAAGCCATGAATGTTCTTTATAGTGCACTAGATTGAATGAATCCATTAGAGTAAAAGGGTGTAAATCGCCAAAGAAATTTGGGATAAACTAAGAGAAATTCATGAAGGTGGTGAGGATGTAAGAGAGCAAAAGAAATCCATTCTTGTTACTAAATATGAATCATTCAAAATGGAACCTCATGAAAACATTGATAAGATGTACTGTAGATTCAATGACCTTATTAAAGACCTAGAGGTTTTGGAAAAGGAATACACTCTTGGTGAAAAGAATAGGAAAATTTTGAATGCTCTACCTAAAGAATGGGAGAACAAAGTGACTGCAATTGAGGGAAGCCAAGGACTTGAACTCTATGTCTATTGAGTCTCTCATTAACTCTCTAACATCTTATGAATTAAAGCTCAAAGCAAAGTACAAGATGAAGGAGGAAGCAAGAGTTAAGCGATGAGCATTGCTCTAAAGGCTGCTCAAGATGAGGATGACTTGGCTCACAAGATGAAGAAGATGGTGATTGTGATGATAGTGATCTTGCACTCATCACAAAAAAGCTTCAAAAGAATACTCAACAAAGAAGATTCAGAAAAGGAGGACCAAGCAATCAAAACAACAATCAACTCAATACAAAATACTGAAGCAAGATATGATGCAAACAAGAAACAAGGAGATGAAGTGCTTGAATGTGGGCAGCTCGGGCATTATCTTGGGACTGTCAATGAAGAAGAAGAAAGATATGAAGAATGAAAGAAAACCGAAGTTTAACAACTTTCAAATTACTTGGAACGAATGCAACTTCGGAAGGAGAGATTGAAGAAGAAGAAGAAGAAACAGCTCAAATTGCCTTTATGGCAATTGGTGACAATGAGGTAACTTCTCATCCACAATACAATAGTGATGATGATGATGATGATTTAGAGTCATTTGTTGCAAAACTGCATGAAAGCTTGAAAGAGTCCTATTCTAGAAACAAGGAACTAAAACAAAAATTACTTTTCTTTTGCAAGATAATGCAAACTTGTTTCAAGATAACAAGAAGTTGAAATATGACAATGATTGCTTAGTAAAACTGAAATGGAATTCTGTATGAACTTCGATAGAAAAACAAAGCCTTTGTGAAATGCTCAAAGAAAGACAAAATGACTTGAAAAGAGAATGGATAATCTTGGCGTGATGCTAAAACAAAAACAAAACAGTTTTACAAGGAAGGTGTTTAACATGAAAGAAAATTATATTTAATGCAAATGAATTTACAATTCATAGAAAAAGTGGAGTTAGATTCATTAAATCTGTTCATGTAATGCGACCTACCATTATGTGTGATTTTTTGCTGCCAAGTGGGTCACTTGAAGCATGAGTGCTATGTGAAAAGAAACATGAAAAAGGAATGAGATGTATGTGGTTAGTCAAACATTGACTCTAACCATCAAGGACAAAAATTAAAAGGGTACCAAACTTTCTATTTCTTGTAGGTAAAAATTGAAAAGGATATGAAGAAATCAAAATGGTTCATTGATAGTGGATGCTCAAGACACATGACCGGCGATTCTTCACAATTCATCAAGCTCAAATCAAAGTCAAGTGGAAAAGTGACTTTTGGAGACGACATGAAAGCTAAAACAATTGGGTAGGTGATGTGGGTAAGAATGGTGAAACATTTGTGCATAATGTTCTTTTAGTGGATAATCTAAGTTATAATTTGCTTAGTGTTAGTCAACTTTGTGATAAAGATCTATTTGTTTTATTCAAAAACATGAATGTTTGGTTCTTGACTCAAAATTTAACACTGTTTTCAAAGGAAGTAGATACAATGACATCTATGTTGTGATTCTTGAGAAAATTGACTCTTCTAGTTTTAAATGCCTTAAAATCTCAAATGAAGATCCTTGGTTGTGGCATAGAAGACTTTGTCATTTTAACATGGATGTGATAAATGAAATTTCAAAAAGGGAACTTGTTAGAGGACTTCCTAAAATTAAGTTTGAAAAGGATAAGATTTGTGATGCATGTCAATTTGGGAAACAAACCAAAACATCTTTTAAACCTAAGAAAATCATTTCTACATCTAAACCATTGGAACTCTTACATCTTGATCTATTGGTTCCTACACCTATTGCTAGTCTAGGTGGTAGAAGATTTTGTTTAGTTATTGTTGATGATTACTCTAGATATACATGGACTATTTTTCTTACTCATAAAGATGATGCCTTTAAAGTTTTGTCTCTCTCTTTGCAAAGTGCAAAATTTACTTGGATTGCATATATTAAAATTAGAAGTGATAATGGTTGAATTTAAATATTGTGGATTTCCAGATTTTTGTGATCATAATGGAATAACTCATGAATTTTCTATTGTAAAACCCTCAACAAAATGGTGTTGTTGAAAGAAAAAATAGAACACTTGTAGAAACTGAGAACCATGTTAGGTGAAATGATTTACAAAATATTTTTGGCGGAAGTAATCTGACTTGCTATGTAATGAATAGAGTATTACTAAGACCTTTTTTGAACAAAACTTCATATGAGTTGATGTTTGATAAAAAGCCAATTGTTGGCTATTTTAAAGTTTTGGATGCAAATGTTTTATTTTGAATATCAAAGAACACCTTGGAAAGTTTGATAAGAAAACCGATGAAGGTATTTTCTTGGGATATTGTGATAATAAAAGAGGATATAGAGTTTATAATAGAAGAACTCTTGTGATTGAAGAAGCTATACATGTTTCATTTGATGAATCTAATGGCAACTCTTCAAATAGCACTTGTATAGATGATGATGTAGGTGTTCAAAAGAATCTTGAGAAGCTCACACTTCAAGAGGAGAACAATTGTGATATGGAAGAAAATTCAAAAGATGGTGATTCTCAAGAATTCAAGACTAGATGAAGAAGACAAGATTGATGAATCACTAAAGGATTTTCCTAAGGCATGGAAGTTCATTCAAAATCATCCAAGGATTTGATCATTGGTGATCCATCCGAGAGGGTAAGAACTTCGTTCTTCATCAAAACCATTATTTGATAATTTAGCATTTGTATCTCATATTGAGCCTAAAACATCAATGATGCCTTAAAGATGATTATTGGATTGTGGCCATGCAAGAGGAGTTAAATCAATTTGAAAGAAATAATGTTTGGACTTTAATTGAAAGACCTCAAAATTATCCTATCATTGGCACTAAATGGGTGTTTAGAAATAAATTAAATGATAAAGGTGAAATTGTAGAAACAAGGCTAGATTAGTGGCTAAAGGGTATACTCAAGAAGAGGTATTGATTATGATGAAAGCGTTTGCTCCGTTGCTAGATTAGAGTCTATTAGGATGTTTCTTGCATTTGCATGTTTCAAGGTTTTAAGTTGTATCAAATGGATGTTAAAGTGCTTTTCTAAATGGTTTTATTGATCAAAGTATATGTGGATCAACCACCCAACTTTGAAAATGAAAGTTTCTAATCATGTATTTAAACTTTCAAAAGCATTATATGGTCTAAAACAAACCCTAGGGCTTGGTATGAAAACGTTAAAGTGGATTCTTAGTTGAAAATGGTTTTAAAGAGGCATAGTAGACACAACTCTTTTTACAAAACAAAAATCAAATGATCTTCTTATTGTACAAATCTCGTTGATGATATTATATTTGGTGCTACTAATGAGGATTTGTGCAAGGATTTTTTCCACCATTATGCAAAATGAGTTTGAGATGAGCTTAATGGGAGATTGAACTTTTTCGGACTCAAGTCATTCAAACACAGTGAAGGAACCTTCATCAACCAAATAAAATACACCAAAGAACTACTCAAGGTTGACGGCATGGAAGACTCAAAGCATGTAGGAACACCAATGTGTACCGTCCACCAAACTTGAAAAGACGAAGAAGGCCTACAAATGTAGATGAGAAAAAGTATAGAGGTATGATCGGAAGCCTTCTTTATTTGCAAGTAGACGGATATTATGTTTGCTGTATGCTTATGTGCTGGTTTTCAATCTTGCCAAAAGAATCTCATTTGAATGCCGTTAAAAGAATTTTTACGTTATTTGAAAGGAACCATGAATTTTGGTCTTTGGTATTCTAAATGTAATGAATTTACCTTGTGTGTGGTTACTGGACGCTGATTGATTTTTTGGCGGGATGTAGAATTGATAGAAAAATTTAGTGGATCTTGTCATTTTCTTGGAAAGTGTTTAGTCTCTTGGTTTAGTAAGAAACAAAATGCTATTTCCTTATCAACAACGGCGGAATATATTCTTTGCTAGTGCATGTTGTGCACAATTAATTTGGATGAAACATACATTGAATGATTTTGGTTTGACATATGATAACATGCCCATTTTTGTGATAACACTAGTGCAATTAATTTGACAAAAAATCCTATTCAACATTCTAGAACAAAACATATAGACATTAAGCATCATTTCATTATTGATCTTGTTCAAAAGGTGAAATTTGTGTAAACTATATGCGCTTTCGGATGATCAAATTGCTGATATTTTCACAAAAGCACTACACCAGAACAATTTAGATATCTTCGTTCGAAATTGGGTATTTTAGAAAAGATGCCTTAGCTTCTGGTAAAAACTGCTCAGGACGTCCGATCGATGACGGGCGTCCAAAGCGGTGTTCTGGTCATTTTCGAGAAAATGCTATATCGGACGCATGGGTGGGGCCTTGGTCGTTGGACGTCAGACACATGAGCGGTCGCATACTTGAATCAGGTCATTTTCACTTCATTTCCATCGGTCAACTACATTTTAATTGTGCATCTTCCCAACCACCTCAATTCAAAACTCAAATTCCAGCCAAAACTTCACCATTTCTCAAAATTGAAAGTTGATTTCACCTCTCACCTATTGCGGTCCAATCTTCATCAAGTATCCTTTATAAATCCACTCTCTTCTCATTCCCAAATCTCACGAGAAACCTAAGTTCTTCCTTTCTCCTCTTTCGGCTCGAAAATTGATATATCTACTGAATTTAAAAGTGTGTCTTTCTGCATTGCGTGTAAACATTTCCTCATCACTGAAATCACACAACATAAGCACAATGAGTGCAGCACTTCATTGACTCATCATCTACGGACGCAAAGAGATGCCAAGAGATGAGATACTTCCTCCTCCCAGACGGCGCTTCAAAAGAACAAGGCATTGGCTGCTACAAAACAACCACCTGGTACTACTCCTTCGATTCTCGGTTATAATAGAACCTGCTCCCCTTACCTAAATTCATGAATTCGATCGCGGTCTAAGTTTGCCTTATTCTCTCAAAAGGTTTCATTATTCGATCCATTATTCCTTAGGTTTAAGAAAATCGTTGATCCTAGATTGTCCTTGTTTGAGTTTGAAATGGTCTCTCACATCATTGTTATGCCTAATGTCTATTACCACGACATGATGTATGGTTTTTTTAAATCTTAGGAAGGTAATTCCATTGATGAGCTTAAATCCGTGTGAATGGTATTGATTTGGTTTTGATTCGATGTTGTGAATGAAATTTTAAAACCACCGTTGAGTTTGGGTGCAAAGTAAAATGACTTCTTTTCCTATGAGAAACTCCAACAAGTTTGAATCATTTCAATGCTGAAAAATTAATGGCTATTTTCAATCTCCTTTTCAAACTCTGTTGATGCCAAGTTGGAAGATTTAAGTCTAAAAATGCATCATCTTTTCAATCATCTCAAATTTGCTGTGGCCCGGTGGTCATCGGGCCGGATGCAAACAAAATGGGTTATATCACGTTTTTTTTTTTTTTTTGAAAGAATTGAATATAGATTTTGGCTTTGTCATGTGTAAGTTCAGTGAAACTCTCCATGATACAAGAGAAAACTCTCTTGGAAAGTTTTAACTCCCATCTTTGAACACTTCAAAATTCCTATAAGAGGTGGTGTATGTCTAAGGACTTAGCCACTACGTGTTTTCAAAACGTATTTTGAAAGGAAGAATTTAAAATTCTTTGATGGAAATGGTGCACCAAGGCTGTCTCTGAATCTAGGCTCAAAGAGGACATGATGTTCCTCTCTCTCTAGTCTTGCTAGAACTCTTAGATTTACTCAGGTCCATCAATTCATCCCTAGGAAGTGACCTCTAGGTTTCCTCTCATCGATGTCTTGGATTTTTGTTGGTGACTCAAAGTCATGTTCTTCTACTTGAACATGGTCTTATATTAACCATGACATCTGACCAAAATCAACTTTCTTGACAAAAGAAACCTGTTGTTCCCTCCTCCAGAGGATGAAAACACCTCTCAAACCAAAAGAGCCTGGCCAGTCCTTCATTGGATGACCAAGAGATGGCCCGGGTCAAAATCTGTGATCCACATCATCTACCAAGGGAAAGAACCGATGTGGTTGTGGAAGATGAAAGCGAAGATGATGGGGATGAAGCTGAGAAGATGATTCAACATATAGGCTTGAGAGCGACCGGAACTCGATCAACATTCTGCCCCAGGCACTCCTGGGATGCACTTACACTTCACATTAGAATACAAAGTCGTTTTTGTTCCTTTCTTGCGATGTAGAAAGTATCAATCTATTTTACTTGCTTTCATCTAAGACTTTGTAGAACCGACCTTGATTACTTAACATTTTTAGTTAATGATGATGCCCACAATTGGCCTTTCCATGATTTACACTATGTTCTTTGGATGATGTTATCGATGAAATCGATAATGAGAGTTATCGATGATGTTATCGATGAATTAATTTGGAGATTTCTTTACTTGTTTATTACTACATTATCTTTGATTACACTTCTATTTAGGTTGGATGTTTTTGTGATGACAAAAGGTAAAAGAAAAGAAAATTGAGTTATTAGTGGAGGGAGTTATTCAAGTAAGGAGTTCTTTTGTTAAAACTCAATTTTGGTTAAATTACATTCAATTGTTTGTCATCATCAAAGGGGAGAATGTTAATTGTGATCAGATTTTTGATAATTACAAAACAATTGAAGAAAATGGTCTAATGTTTTCTAGTGAGATTCTTGTGAGCGAGGATATGCGGAAAGTTGAAAGAAACTGGCTGGACGGGCGACTACCTTGTATGGGGCCGTCGTAAAACTTCGAAACCTTATAGGACGCTCAACATTGTCGGACTGTCAGATGAGCAATGGGACGGCACCCTCTTGGACGCTTAACATCTACATGGACGTCAGATATCTTTGATAGACTACTGGAGCTTTCGGATAAACCTCCGGACACAAAGACGTCCGAGAGATATCAAGAAATTTGATAGACTTCTGCGGGCGCTTTCGGGACGCAAACCTTGGACGCAAAGACATGTATCGGCCGTCCGTCGATTCCATGAAAATTTTACAGGCCTCTCAGCCCTTTGTCGGACATAAAGCTTCTCGGGGCGCGGAATTATCATCGTCCGTCCGATAAGACTCGAAACTTGCCCTGCTCCGGACGTAGCAGCCGGACGAACAGGAGTGTCGGGGCGTCCAGTAGCTCCAGCGGCTAGTTGACATTTCAACTTGTACTATCCGTTGACCTGTTTTCTAGGCACTTTTGGTCTCCTATAAATACAAGAACTGTAAATATCAAATACAACTGTACACTTGGATAACAAGTTCTTAAAGGTGATTTTAGCTAGAAATACTCATTTGAGTAAAATTGTTAGTCTTGTGGTGTGAGTTCATTGAGACTTTTCAATTGTGGTGAATTCATCAATTGTGTAGCTGTGTGTGAGAGTTTTAAAGAGTGTAAAACTTCCTAGCTTGACTAAGTGGAGCTTGGGAGCAGGAGGAAGTGATCCTTAATGTACACAAGTGTGATTGAATTTCACGAATTGAAGAGAAATTTTGTTTTGAGGGTCTCTTTAAGCTCAAGTGGAGACTTGAAGAAGTTTGGTTTACTATCTTTCATTACTTGTTTTTTATCTTCACATTATCATATTCATTGTTTGAAATTTCATCCATATTTATCAATCTTGACTTGTCTATCTACTTCATAAATCATTTGTTCAAGAGCTTGTGATTAAAATGGGAAAGGGTAATACTTGATTGTTAATCAACCTAATTCCTCTTGGGTTGTGCTTGGCCTTTACACATAATCCTTAGGGACTCACTTGACTTCTTATATGGACAACAATTCAAGGCTATCTAGACATTATCTATGTTACATGCTTGTTCCCACCTTCATGAAAGCGGGTAGAAATATCACCCAAGTATGTAGGCTCTGTGAGTTCAAGTTCATGTACCATTCAAGCACTACCGGATAAACTTTTTTTACGGCGGGTTACGTATGAATTGCTCATTCGCCCGCGCCTTTAAGGTCATTGGCATAGATTTTCAAATCTAATAAGAGTTATATCGGTATAGTGAACCTGGGGCATTTTGAATTTTTCAGGAGGGTATTTCAAATTGGAGGCAGGGAAACAAAATCAGTGGATAGAGAATTCCCTGTAGAGATTGGAAAGAATCCTCCAATAATTACTTCAAACTCAATGCTTTGCTCATAGGTGGGTTAAATGGGCTACATGCTCCACTATATATTCTGATGAAAACTGGGAGGATGGCGGGTCTACATGTGAATAAATGGATTTTGATTCTTGGAAACAGGTTGTTGATAATTGAAAAGGCACAATAATT